>VXCM01000927.1:0-115269 GCA_014773175.1 Lucifuga dentata
AAAAAAAAAAAAAAAAAGTTTACAGCATCTTTTCTAACCCACAATCAAAACATGACTGATATCAAGTTTTCATCGTTTCAAAACCTGAGAACTAAAGCATCATTAAATGATGGATTTGAAATTAGAAAATGTTATAGTTTTATGATTTAAAAAAAAGGTAGCATCCACTCTGTATAGTAGGCATGCCAACAAACTGAGAGGCAGTATTCATCACTTATTCACAGATTTCATCATTACATGTGCATCCTTAAGGTCCTAATCCTTAAAAGGATTTCAGTGTTACCATCACAGCACATCATAATATTAATATTACACAGTCGCTTGGTTCTTATGCTGTCAAAATAGGATGAGCTGGAAATGAGAAATGGAGGATCTGCAACTTGTCCACAAACTGCAAAGTTTATAGACATGCTACAGTGAAAATGTTATATAAAAATGTAGAAAAGTTTTCTTCAAAGTTTTATGTATGCATGGAAGATGCATCAAGTAAAGACAAGCTTTGTTTTGTTTTGTTTTCTTTTGTTTTTATAATGTTTATTGACTCAGTTGGCAGGAATCACAAGTGTTTCTTTGATTTGATCCAAAATGAACTTGCCCTGTCCAATGATTAACTTTTGGACTTATGTTCCTGATCCAGTTGATCCAAATAAATGTGACAGAATAAATCAACCATTACACTTGTGACTCCCATATGGTTTAAAGAGCACTTTCAACGTGGTGAATGGTCAGTGCCCTTGTGTCAATAACCTTTGTTTTAGCACAGTCCATGGGTCTGTATTTTTTATCCATTCAGCTCATCTGACAGTCACTCTGCTTCATTTCGATTAAACACCATGGCTTTGAACATTCCTGGTGTAGTTGCCATGGTACTGTTCTACCTCCTGATTCTGGGGACAGGGTTGTGGGCCTCCCGTAAGTCCAGGAGGGCTGAGAGGAAGAGCCATGGAGCCCTAACAGAGGTCGTGCTTCTTGGAGACAGGAATATCAATGTAGTGGTTGGGTTTTTCACAATGACTGGTAAGTTACTGTGCGGGACTGAGATGATCATAATTACTGCAGCAGTATCAGCCTTTGGCAAAGTTATTTTACTAATAGTTTGATTTGTAAATGAGTGTGCTGTTTCAAGACAAAAGAGAATGCCACCCAATTAACCAGTAAACAAAATGCTAAAACCAACATTTTAAAAATGATGACCTTAGTAGTTCCCAAACTTGAAATGCCCCATTGCTGTGCTGGATAAAAGGTATAAATGTCAGTACACTACACCTGCATACATACATTTTTTTCAGTGATTTTCTTGGATTCTTTTGCTTGTTGGTAAGGTGGTACTTAGATGCTTTGGTTTGCTCAGAGGTTATAGCTGGTTCAAAAAGTTTTAGAACCACACTACTAGCTAATATTAGGAATACTGGCAATACAGGAATCTTCCTTAGCATAAGCAAAGGTAGTCCTGGGATGCCAAAACATGCTTTTTTCCTTAATATTTTAACATTTACATCAGATGGCTTGTGAACGCTACAGTATGTGTGTTAGTCCTGGAGAATAAGCTCGTAGTTTGATATTTCCTGTTGTTACCATTTGATGCTTAGTGGTGTGTTTTAGATAGCTTGTTGTTCCATGACTCTAAATTTGGCCTCTGAGAGTTTGTCCTGAATACAGGCAGATTCATGATGTCATTTGTGGGCCTGTTATGTGCACCGTTTATATACGCATATATATGTATATATATAAGCGGTGGCCGTCAGGGCCAGCAAGGCCTTCTCTGCTGGCCTAGACATTGTCAGAATCATTAAATTATATTTTTATAAGTTAATATATATTTTAATTAATGTTATATTTACTTTACGAAGTTCGTTCCCATCAGTTTATTATCATCGTCATTTCATTGCTACTCTCTCCCTCAGTTTCGCTGCTGCCTCCAGTGCAGCTCATATAAATTAGAGCTTTTATCCAATCAGATTGTCCACCTGTGCTGTCTCCCGGTAAAAAAAATCTACCCTGAGGCCTTCAGAATCTCGAATGAATCCCTTCTGCTATTCAAGCAAATTGGACGATGTTGTTGACTGTCATATTCTTTAACCAATCAGATTTCGAGTTTGCCATGTTGAGCATATTCTTTTACAGGCCAGAGCCTTCTAGCTGGCCTTGGCCTACGTCATTGGAGGGCCGGTTAGTGGATAGCAGCTACTGACAATTCATTAAAAGAAGAAGAGGGCCAGTTAGCTAACTGGAGTAAAGCTAGCTAGCACGTAACGTAGCATTATCTAATGTTTATTTAAACTTTCTTTCGTGATGTTTAGATTTTTAGATGTAGTGCTTTAGATTTTTTGTTTAGATTTTTACTTAGTCTGTTGTTTTTTAAGGCATAATGGCTGAAGGAGGAGAAGAAACAGATTTACTAGCAAAGCATTTTTCCGAAGGATCTTTAAAGAAAAGCTGGAAATATGTATAACCGTGTCGTTAAACTCTTTATAAAGAAAGGAGGATGGAATTTGTCTTCAGATGATGAAGCTTTGGTAAGTTTGATGGATTTTTATGTGGCTGGAATCTGTAGAGAAGCCTGTTGAATCTGATTGTGTTATTTGTGTTTCACAGCGTTTTTGCTTGCTTGCTGGCCGTATGAGTAAATGTGATGGTTGTGAGTTTGTTCTTGTTTCTTTGGTAATGACACTGATTTAGGTTATGCCATGTCTATTTGTGATGCAGCATCCTGTCATAATGCGTAATAATGCTACATCCTATTCATATCTCTGCAGTTAGTGTATTGTAACTGTCATAGGTGTTGATCCTCATGTTAAATCACTTTATTCCGCTCGATAAAGGTTACTGTCACTGTGAATATGGCTAATATTACGTCAAATAACAGTAGCATATAGCCCTAGTGTCATGGTGAGCTTGTTAGAAGGTGGTTTAATTGCGGGAGGATCACATTGAAGGCTTAGGTGTAAAATACACGGCCCGCCACTGATATATACTGTATATATATATATATCATCCTTTTGCAGCTACGTGGGTTGGAGGTGGTTTTATCCTGGGCATGGCCGAGGCAGTGTACACTCCTAACATGGGGTTAGTATGGGCTCTTATGCCTATATACTACTCTGGGTCCTTTATAATAGGTAGGTGAAGCCAACAGTCAATCTATTCACACATACATGTTTTCATAGTAGACATGATTGAGGCCTAGTTTTATTTCCATATGAAGCTACCAGCTAAAATAAAAGCACAACAACATGACATTATTATTAATTTTTAAAATCTTGGTAGCCTTGATGTATATCAGCATCTTAAATGTCCATGCAGTACAGGTTCCACACAGGGTGAAGAAATAATTCAACACACTACAGACTACTTCTAAATGTAATGGTAAATATCTCATCCACTGCACAAGGTGGTCTTTTCTTTGCCAAGCCTATGAGGGACAAGAAGTATATCACCATGATGGACCCATTCCAGATTAAATACGGAAAAGTACTAAGTGGTGCACTAGTACTGCCTGCTCTGCTGACAGATGTGCTGTGGATCTCCTGCACTTTGCTTTCTTTAGGTAAACTATTTAGATATTTACTTAGAAAAAAAACAAATATATATATATATTGTTCATATATTATTCAGTTGTTGAAATTAAAGCATTTCAAATGTCGATATTCATTTTTTGGGGTTATTCTTAAAGGAACAACCATGACCGTGGTGCTGGAGTTGCCCTACTCCTATTCTGTTTGGATATCATCGGCCGTGGCCATTATCTACACTTTGTTAGGAGGTCTTTATTCTGTGGCTTACACTGACGTCATCCAGCTGGCTTTAGTTTTCATCAGTTTGGTAAGTGTTACGCCCTGTCCCAGGGGAAACAGGTTGCCACATAAAGTGTGACTCCCCTCTTTCCATCTGCCAGAAAAATGGCCATCAAACCACAATATTCAGCCCTAAAGACATTTATTTTCAACCAAAAGAGAGTTTTATTATTCAGGGAGGGAATTAAATGCAATAAACAAAACTAGAGCGGTCTACATTTTCTGAAGAAATGTAACGGGTGTTTGCCTCTTGCCGGGACTGCCTGCACTGCTGCGAGAAACAGTATTTGTGTGTGTGTGTGTGTGTGTGTGTGTGTGTCAGTGGGCCTATTTGTCTGTGGGGGAGGGGAGATGAGCAGGTCTCACCGAGGAACAGAACAGAATGAATACAGAGCAGCCTAAACAGCTAACTCAGCTAAAAAGCTGATGTAAAATCTGTATAAACTCTGAAAATTATGAATGGATTATTAGTTAAGTGTTCAAACTGTGAAAAATAAGCGTTGAGCTGGACTGATGTTTTGTTGTTATAAAGCCTGCAGCAGTGACCTCTCAGCCAATCAGCTGTTAGCAGTCTCTCTGTGTCTCTTGCATTCAAGTCTATGGGTCCTTAAATCACAGCTTTTCATGATTTTTATGAAAACCGCTGATCACATCAGTAACGAATGTCATAGCACACTTCTCTGTGTCCACATATTATGCTATTTTAAAGGACTCTCCATTCATTTGCAATGGGATAAAACTGACAAAAATCAACTATGGTTGTTATAGCACCACATCAGATCGACCCAATTTTTATGCATTACTCTACTGCATGTGTCCACTATGAATCTACTGTTACCAAAATAAGTTTGGTAACAATAGACTCATCTGTTTATGAGATATAGCAGGTTTTGTTGAATGAATCATACCCACTCATCTATGGCAACCAATTGTAGCAAAACAATATGAAATATGATCAAACAACATCAAATGGAACTTTTGTTTGCACTTGTCCAGAGATTACACATGCCAAAGTTTTTGTCAGTTGAACTAAAAATGTAGGAGTGGTTATGAAAAAACGGTTTTAGAAAAAATTTAAAATGGTGGAAAATCTAATCAAATGGAAGTGGGTGTGGCCTGTGCTGCCAAACACATGTACATCCAAGGAATCTCAGAACAAAAAGAATTTTGAATGTAGGACACACGAAAGTGGGTATTATAGCTTCACCATTGTGTCAATATGTGTAACTTTATTTCTGTTTGTAGAAGGTGACATTATGAATCTATCTGCTAGGTTTTGTTGCTGTACTTCTTATGGTTTCTGAGATAAAAATTATTGAAATAGCTCTCCATTCATTCTCTATGAAAAAATTGGCCGGTTTTTTGTGATTTTTACAAAAACCACTTGTCGGTTCAATAAAAACGATTTTTCACACTTCTGCATCAGGCCACAATTTTAAGTATACTACGTGGGGGGGGGGCAATCGTGCAGCACTAATTATGCACCAAACTTTAGGGAAGAAGAAGGTGGCAGAAGCAGAAGAACTACAACGGTCAACATTTTCTTCAGAAAATGTAGACCTTGCTACTTGCCGGGACTTCCTGCGCTGTTTTGTATGTGTAAGCGTACACATGCACACTCATGCGCATGTCTGCTAGTTCTGTTTGCTGAATAGAATAGAATAGAGGGAATCCCCTGCCATATGTTAAGAGCATCACCATTAAATTTGAGAGCAGGATGTTAGAGATATTCTGCAACTGTTTAATGCTCACACAGAAAAATGTCCTGTCGCACTGAAATTTTCCTGTGCACACTCAAAATCATTTTGCTGACTTACAAATCTAACCATGATGCTCATGCTTGGATTTGCCTCTGCACGCTCTCAGAATGCCTCAAATGTAAGGTTACTGTTATAAGTTAGTAAAGGCAGTTGAGCAGTCAAGCTGAGCAGTTGTGTGTGTGCGTGTGTGTGTGTGTGTGTGTGTGTGTGTGTGTGTGTGTGTGTGTGTGTGCGCTCCCAAGTTTGGGCTGTGCTTTTGTGTAACTTTCTGTGTGCACACTCATTTTCTCTGCTCGCGTGGATTTTTTAGACAAATGTCAAAGATCAAAAATTAACAAATCAAAAAATTAAGTCAATGAAATCACTTGGTATAATCAGAAAGATTTCTTATTTTCTAAATCAGTCCTCTCATAGTATTATATTACAATTTACTTTATCTGTATTTGAAATACTGTAATATTCTATGGGAAAGCGCATACTATGCATTTTAGTGGATTACTTAAAGTGCAGAAGCGGAGAAAACGAAACCTAATGTCCGACTGCCTTGAATGTGTCCCGTTTCGTCTGCACTGCGCGCGGAGTATTTCCCACATGTAGAAAATTGCGTTGGGGTTTGTGCGCACGAGCGGTGCAGACGAAATGGGACGCATTCAAGGCAGTCGGACATTAGGTTTCGTTTTCTCCGCTCCACTTTCGTTTTCTTGGGGCCGCCCAAGTACAGCCTATATATATGTATATATATACGTATGTATATATATATATATATATGTATATATGTGCGCGTGTTAGGGTGTGAAGGCAGTGTTGGAGTTGTGTTGTTTTTAAGGCAGGGTCGAACCGTGAAACCTGGGCGGGTTTCGCCTATGTGTGGGAAACACTGCTGAGTCACTTCTGTCTTTGTGTGTGTGTGTGTGTGTGTGTGTGTGTGTGTGTGTGTAATGGATTCATTTGAAGAGGATTAATGTTGGGGAGAGGTCCTAATAAAAACCTGTGGCTTTTTACCTCTCCTGCATGAGAACTATGTTATGTTGATTATTTTCCTGAGTTGTTTTTGTGTTGTTTTTGTGATTCCTTGTTTCTTTTTGTTTTTTTATCCTTAGATATATTTATATATAATCCTGCAAATAAAATGAAATGAAATGAAACTGAGGAATCGCCTCAGCCAATGAAACAACAGTGTTGTCTTGGGAACTGGGATGTGGAATGCCAAATGCACCAACATTAAATAAATAAAATATATATAAATTAAAAAAATAAATAAAATATTATGAAATAACTTGTGCAAAATTACTAATAAATTATTAAATAATTCTATAAAATCAATGATTGATTGATGAATTAAAAATTTGTTTTGATGATTTTGGAGATGGGAAACTGATGGGAAGAGTTGAAAGCCAGTGTCACAAACTTCCAGATCATCAAATCAACACTGTCAGTGTTGATTTGACAAAAGTGGCTTCAACATCCAGTTTTGACAAGTAAACTGGATATTAAAAAAGGCAAATTAAACCAAATCCATAGTTAGATTAATTCCAGATATAGTTGGATTGACATTCTATTACATTTTTCATCAACATCAGAATTTTAACTCTCCTGAATTTGCTGTTTAGGTAGAATTAAGAGTGTAGTGTTGGGTATGTGGGAACAGGCTTGACTTTGTTACAACCATTTTGTTTTCCTTTGGTTTTTGTAGTCCGTTGACTGTCTAATGAACTCTTTATCTCTCTGCAGTGGCTGTGTGTCCCCTTCGTTCTACTCAACCCCAAATCTGCTAACATTGCCCAGACGGCTTTCAACCACACATATCAAGCCCCTTGGTTAGGCACTCTGGACTACGACAGAGTCTGGATATGGATTGATGACTTCTTATTGTTGGTGAGCTGAATCATAGTCATTGTTATCTCCATCAGGTTATGTTTTCATCTCCATTTCTTTATCTGTAAGATATCACAAAGCTCTCAAAAACAGATGCTGATGATTTTGTTTGATAGGTCGGACTTAGGACAAGGAAGTTTATTAAATTTTAACCAAGAGCCATACAGGAATTTTTTTCTTTCAGCATTTTTGCTTTACTCATTAATACACCAATCGTAATGAAAAAACAATCTCTCGTGTATACCCTATTATGAATTATCAACATTTATCCCAGATCGACATGTTGATTTGGATTCAGAAATTAAAATATGCTCAGACAGGGGTCACATGTATGTCTTTGTGGCTTTGCTGTATATTAACAAATAAGTCTACATGTGTGTAAGTAATACCAATGTGTAGCTACAATTACTGTGTTTTCATGCACTTCAATAAACGGGTTATGATTGGCATATGGCCAATAAACTGATTACTTAAGTGTCATGTAAATGTGTTACTCCGTTTATGAGAAATTTGTTTTCTACACTAGGTTATGCGATTATAAAGCGATTATAAATTGCCATGTCAACACTGAACTGGTTTATGATTGGCTTATTGACACTGTGTGTGTCTTAAAACAGGTTCCCTTGGCTGTTCCATCAGTTCACACAACGTAACAAATGACCTGTGTATAAAAGTTACGTGTAAAATTCTAAAGTTTTCCTTCCATTCGAGGCCAGAAAACTCTTGCAGAACAACTCTGTGTAAACATCTTACACCGATTATTACAGTAATCTGTTTATTCTCAATAAACAGATTTCCCTGTGCATGTAAACACAATGATGCTGCTTCACTTATATAAAACAATTTTTACAATTTTTTGATTTTATAGATATACTTAGACCAGTACATATGTGATATCAAGGTAAAGATATTTTTGTATCTGGCTTTATATTGGAAAAAAAAGTGAAATCAGAGGGCCTTAGCAGAGTTATGTGCTCTCTGAGTGCCATCTTCTTATTGTCATCATCATCTTCATACTCAAATTTCAGCACTTGGACTTTATACTGAATTTCTCTTATCAATTGTTCCCACCACATAATTTGAACATAAGGAGTAATTGTGTTTGTTAAATTTATGAATGATATACCAGATAAATATAAGATTTTTGACTGAGCAGAATTTAAATACATCACAGCATTTTTTTTCCTCTTCTTCTTTATGTCCTTAGCCTATGTCTTTTCTAGTTCTCAGCATTCAGTTCCCTCCTCTCCACATTTTTCAGGGTCTGGGTAGTCTCTCATTTCAGTGCTTCCACCAGAGGACACTGTCTGCTTCCTCATCAAAAATGGCCCAATACACCTGCTATGGTGCTGCAGTTTTCATCGCCGTCCTAGGAATCCCATCTGTTTTGGTTGGAGCTGCCGCTGCCTCCACAGGTAGGAATTAGGCTAAACAGGACTGCTAAACCTTTAATGAAATAACTTATATAAGGACAAGAGCCCATGTTCACACTAAGTTCTTAAGAAAATAAAGCAAAAAAAAAAAAAAATGNAAAAAAAAAAAAAAATGACATTCACATTGAACTTCTTAATTTAAAGATAGAAATAATAATGAGAATTCAGCAATTCAGCCCTGGATACTGGATAATGGCCTGGATATTGATGTGTTTCTTTGACTTGGTGGTTAGTTGGTGAGGTTGTACTTACACAATTTAGAAACGGTACATGTTTCATAAAGTTTGAGAACCATTGCCTTCGATGGTAAATCTTTTCAATTTATAAGAAGGTTCTAGAGCATTGAGTATTATTGTTTGTCATAAACAATCAACTATGAATTTCTCCTATGTGATAAAACTTGTTCATGTGCCTGGGCCGTGGAGATATTATGGAGGAACAGAACCAAGGTTTGTGTATGAGTGCTGTATGGATCTAGTATACTGGTATGGAAACTTTACCATTTAAAGTGTAATTTCTCTTGTTGTCCAGATTGGAACCTGACGCTGTATGGGTATCCCTCTCCACATGAACGTGGTGAGGGTGCTTTGGTCCTCCCTCTGGCCCTTCAATATCTCACTCCATCTTACATTTCCATCATTGGCATTGGAGCTGTGGCTGCTGCTGTCATGTCATCCTCAGATTCTGCCTTGCTGTCAGCAGCTTCTGTTTTCTCTTCCAACATCCACAAGAACATCCTGCGGAAACAGGTAAAGGAGTGTAAAACATTGAAATTAATCACTCAGAGTGCATATCTTTGCCAAAGCTGGTGGCCATAAGTTTTGGAAAAAGCTAAATTCTTTTGGAAAAATTATGGATTTCTAAAAGAATGAAATCTGAAAACCATACAGTGAGTTAGACTTATGACCACTGTTTGAATTTATCATGTTGCTGTAGAAACATTTACAGGCAAAATGCATTCAGATCTTACAGCTCAAAGGATCGCTCAGTGTTGATATGTGCAAGTCATCTAAATTTGGTTACAACTGCACAATGCATTCAAGAGTTACGGCTTTTCTTATCAAATATGCCTTTCTTACATGAACTTCACAGCCCATTAATGCATACATGAGTCATCTTGTCAAGAGTTTTATTCATGGCCGCATTAGAAGTAATATTGGCGTACACCAAAAATGAATAAATTGTTCTTTTATTGAAATCCAGAAGGTTTTTAAGACTAAAAAACAGACAAACAAGACTGAAAGGATATCCTCCATGATGGAGGCAATCAAGTTAATATATTTTGGAAAACAGAATTGTATGTTTGTAAGATTTACTTCTTCCCTCTTGCTTCCATGTTCTCAGGCTTCAGATAATGAGATGCGATGGGTGATTCGGGTCACAGTGGTGGTGGTGGGCGTGGTTGGCACATCCATAACATTCTTAACCAAGAGCGTCCTTGTCCTCTGGATTCTTGGAGCAGATGTTTCCTACACACTTATATTCCCTCATCTGGTTGCTGTGCTCTTCTTTAAAGTGACAAATGGATACGGTGCAATGGTGGGTTACATCTTAGGTCTAATTGTAAGGATTTTGTTGGGAGAGAAGTCTTTAGGTCTTCCTGTTGTTCTTAGTCTTCCCGGTTGTACATTGGAAGATGGGATTTATGTCCAAAGGTCTCCTGTTAGAACCATCTCTATGCTCTTCACGCTTGTTACCACTTTGTTTTTTTCCATGGTGGCTTCATTCATGTTCGACCATGGCCTGATACCTGAGAAGTGGGACCTTTTCAAAGTAAAATGTAATGTTTCTTCATCACCAGTGGATGCAGTGACAGAGAACCTTAAAAAGGAAACTAGAAGTGATGCAGAGTGTGACAAGAACCAACTTGGAGTTATTTTACAGCCTATGTTGCAGAGTTGAACTTTATTGTTCCTTTTGTGTGATTACTGGCTATTTCTTGTAATGATTTATTGTTTCTGACCTTACAGGAAAACAGTACAAATACGGATATAAGGAAATAATATGAATTCAATGTATTTTTTGTCTCTCTGCATAAACTTAGGGATACAGTACGGGATTCTCTTTGCTCGATTTTAAATCAGCTAACTGGATCTAGTTGGGCCTGCCATATGCAAAGAATGTCATCTTGACTGACTGTGTTCATGACTTTCAACACCACCATCACAAAGGCAAAGATTTTTCCAAACGTTTGATTTGTTGGGCAGGGCAACGACAAATCTTGCCAACTGGACAGAGACTGAAATCTGCCAACAGCATGCAGTCATTTTCAAACCAAGTTTGAAAATTATAACCTCTGAACGTTCTTCCTCATGACACACAGAATACAAGAGTAATAATTATCACATTGTGAGAACATACACCATTGGGTTCATTCCAACCTGGAACTCAACAGGAACTGTCTTACTCTTGCCAGATTTTAATAATTTTGGATTCGCTGCTTCGTTCGACAAATGACTGTCATGTATATTAAAACCTTAATTTTATTCCAATTAAGACAATTAATTGACTTTTTCCAACTTCATGTAAACACCATAATTACGGTTGATTGAAACTGGCATAAATCAGTGCATGCTTACTCAGAGTAACAGACCTAGATAATACACTCTAATCAATTTACTCAAGCATGTAAATGCTGTAAAGAGTAAGCCACCTACACATGCATTTCCTCACCTGGTGGACTCTCCCTTATACTCTAATCATGCAGTGTATCATGTATATTTGGCAAAGCACAGAATCCTATTAATTCTGTCAATGTGTACAGCTTACTCACATTTTATCCTGATTGCAGTACAGACAAAAATCAGAGTGTGGTGTTCATGTAAAAATAGTGACCGTGTTCTTGTGTGTCCTGAGATTAATACAGAGATACAGTTTCTTCATGATACGTTTAGCCTGGTTTCGACTAAATACTGGAAACACAAGGAAACAGCTAGCCTATAACTCTAGTGGAGATGCCTTCCAGCAACAATGTGTTCAACATGTAGAAGAACAGAAAAAGAGAATTCTCATTTAATGAGCAGTTGTGGCCAACGACAGCTGGACCTGGTCCATGGAAAAAACTCATCTCTATCCATTCTTCAATAAAATCTTGAAATTTCAAATGCAAATGTGTGATTGTCTTCAAATAAAATCTCAGACATTCAGTTCAGTTTCCACATTGAGAAGCAGAAGTTATATAATTAATCCATGCTGAGCAGATTGATAATTATTGTTGATAGTTTTTGTTACATCTGATGTAATGGCTCTGTCACTTCCCCGTGAAGCTCACTAGCCTTTAATGTAGCATAAGCCATCAAGGGTTTATAATCTTCCCAGAAAAAAACTAACCTTATAGGCTATCAATGGTCCTGTGCTGTCCAACAGTGTAGTAAGCAGTCCAGTAAGTAGTCTTACAGTAGTCCAAAACAGTCCAGTAAGTAGAATCTGTAAAATGCCTTATAATCCTGGGTATGTAGTAGTATGCCCTATTGACATACATTAGATAGTTAACCTAAATATTTTGCCTAAACTGTGAAGAGGCAGTTGCCATTCTAATGACATGTAGACCTGACCTTTAGTCAGCATGAGGTCTTCACTATTTTTCTCTGCCAGAGACAGATGAGGATGTAGTGCATAGGGCCTAAAAAGGTTGTTGAGTTAAAATATGGGTCAATCTATTTTAGAACAGGAAGACAGTATAGGATGGCTGCATCATAAACTTAGAAAAGAATTCCTGACACATACTTCTTCATGGCAAGAGTCGGTGTCTTGGACATCCCAGGGCATGCTACATAACCATGTAACGGAGGCAGTGTGTCCCTGGGATCAGAAACAGAAATAGTTCTGGTGGGTAATCCTATAACAGGTTTAGAAAATGGATGGATGGATGAGTAATCCTATGTAAAGCCATTTTAGACTGTTTGAAGTGCATTTGAACAAAAGTATAAAACAGTTTGCAGCTGAATATAGAAGGTTTTGTTTTTTTTCCCCAAATCATCATATCATGAACATCTGTCATTTAATGCCACCTTAAAAGCAAAAACAGCCCATCGCTGCAATAGTCTTAATTTTACATTTAGTCAACAGAAAAACAAGGATTCAAAGACACAAACTGGGGAATTCAAATGTTTAAAAAGTCCACCTTCAGAATAATATTTCTGGAAAATTCCTATCACTACGATTTCATGTATTTATATGAATGAATTTAGGGAAAAAGAAGGTTATAGTCAAAGGGAGTCTAGGTGGCATAGTTTCTAATATGCTATTCCAGAGTCCAACCATGTCCAAGTGACAGTAATAGCAAAATCCTGCCATTAAAGTTAAAAAAAAAAAAAAAAANTAAAAAAAAAAAAAAAAGTCATTTGTTTCCTTAGAACATGCCAACTCCACACAGAACAGTCCCAATTCAAGCCCAGGACCTTCTTGCTATGAGGTGACACTGCTAACCACTGGGAGATCTAGTCTCGTCCCACAGTCCAAAGACATGCAGGTTAGGGGGATTGGAATGGTCTACCATGGTTCTCATCCAGTGGATGCTGGGTAGGCTTAAGCCTTCCCAACCCTGTGTAGGATAAATGGGTGTAGAGAATGGATGGATACAACTTCCTGGATACTAGTTAACTGTATATAGAACTGCATGGGTGGAAACTAAAACCTTTTTGTTACTTTTGTGGCATTGCTTGCAACCAAGGAGAAACAGTGAGAGTTTGGGCCATCAATGGAGCTGCTGCCTGAAAGCTATCCACAAAAGAAATTTGCTTTCAGAGAATGCTTCTATAATTTCACAATTATAGTGTTACTCTGTTGTATAATATTGATTTTAATATGTTTCCTTGTTTGATTATTATATTAAAAGCTGTTTATTTTGAGAATCTTCATGCATGTGGACTGGGATTTTGAGGAATATTTTGGAAAAGCTCCAACTAGATCAATCTCAACTGGTTGATTTTCTTCAATTTGGCTTTAGGGAAGAATTACATGTTCACAATTGATTCATCATCACAGCTATCTTTATAGAGGACATACAGTATATTTTTATGTTACACTATGGGCACCTTGAATGTGCCTGACAATCTCTCTGCCCATTTGTTTTCATCAAAATATGATATTAAATGGCAAATGAAATCCACATCTGCTTCTGTTTTTGTATGTAGATAATGGTGATAATGACTGTTGACATCATAGTGTTATCACAGTGTACATTCATTGTCAAACGAAACAATTTGTGCAATTAGTTCTGCATACCACAACAGCAAGACTGTACTTTTTTAACTGCAATAAAGCTGGATAAGGCTGAAAAGACAATTGTTTAGTTTCTCTATTTCCTTTGATGTAAACAAAATGTACTATTTGGTAATCATCTACTTTATGTTGTGGCTCAAAACCTTTAAAAACCATTTTTCTTTACCATGAATTTTCACAGGCTGTACAGTAGTATAATGAACTGCAGTAATCTGTATCCCCTCTTGGATCCAAGCCTATCCTCCGATTTAAATAATTTAGTTGGTGCAAGGTTTCTTGTTGCAAGTTTCACTTTTCTATAAACAATTACCTTCATTAACATGAACTTCCATGCTAAAGGTCATTAAAGGCATAAAGTTGATATCACAGAGTGATTATGAGATGAAGTAGCATCATAGAACAACTGACAAATATTCAGCTCAAATTAAGCTGTGGGAGGTTTATAAAGGCACAAAATTAAGATTATGTATGATATATGGTGTGATATGCAATATGATATTCTGACTTGATGAAAAAAAATCTGTTTACTCATTTAGTCGTATAGCATATATCGTTTTTATCACTCTCTTCCTCCTGTTTTCAAACATTTACATCGTCCACTTTGTTTTCTTTGCAGTGATTTAACTAAGACAGCAAGAACAGATTCAGACCAGACTCAGATTCAAGTACTGCTTCTTTTTTTTTTTTTTTTTTTTNTTTTTTTTTTTTTTTTTTTACATTTTTTGAGGTACTTGAGTATTTCCATTTTCCTTCTGCTTCATTTCACTACACCTCAGAAGTAAATCTTGTAGTTTTTACCGGCCTACATTTACGTGAAGGCTGTATTTACTAGTTTGCAGATTAACACATTGAGATCAACTCTGAAAAGGTATCTGTTACCAGATAAAAAAAAAAAAAATCTGTGTTTTTTATGGTATAATGAATTTTTGATATAATCTTAATTCAGAAAGGAAAAGAGAAGCCTGGTCATTTAGAGAATTTTCATTGTTTTATTATAGAATTTTTAGTATTTCATTCTACACTACACAATTTGAGATACAAGATTGTTCACAGTGTCAGACAAAAAACTTTTATCTTTTGTAGATTTTCATTATTAATGCATCAAGATATATACAAGACTTGTACTTATGGACTGACAATTTAACTCTCTGACAGAGACCATTCTTCACCAAGTACTTTTACTCTGAATACTTGAATATACGTTACAGCTAACATAATAAAGCAATTCATTATATTAGCTTACTTGTAGTGCAGTATTTTTCCATTGTGGTATTACTAAGTAGGTTTTAAATTAGGCTTCACAAGGTCTCATCAGTGCTATTTGTAGTTTTGTTCTATGTAATCCCACTTACGTGTTACACAGTGTCACAGTACAGCAGGTTTGGCTCATGCATTCGGGTCAGGCATGTACTCTTCAATTCTATCTGCAAGTAAAATCTTACAATCTGCAAGTAAAATCTAAAAATCTGTTTTCGTAGATGATCACAATGCAATGGCCATTCATGGGAAAGAGTTTTTGCTAAACAACAAATATTCTCTAATCTAACAAAGGAAGTATACATGTATGCCCACTGCACACAGACTCATAGCTGAGACGTCATGGAAAAACACTCTGAAGGCTCTCTCTCTCTCTCTCTCTCTCTCTCTCTCTCTCTCTCTCTCTGTGTGTGTGTGTGTGTGTGTGTGTGTGTGTGTGTGTGTGTGTGTGTGTGTGTGTATAAGAATGAGCCAGCTGTTTTTCTGTATATTGACTACTGACAGAGATGCTGCTGCTGTCATTATAAAGCTATGTCAGCTTTTCTGGCCCATGCTCAAATCTAAATATGATCCAAATATTTCACTGTTACATGAGACCATTTGTGATTTAGGCGGCAATTTTTACGAGATTGAAAGTTGACGTGATTTTGTTTCTCTCTGCTCTTGTTTTTCCTGCCATCCAACCAGTTTTAAATTGTCTTGCCTTGTTTAGAAATTATCTAACAAGTAAATGATCGTAGATTGTTCAAGGTGACTGCAGAAGTACTGCCACTTAACCTTTGGCTTGACCACACTTGCACAAAAATTACATTATTTGCTCACCTAAATAACCCAATCATATTCTGTATCTTATGCCACTTAGTTATTTCAAGATTTATAACTAGCAGGTCTTTGTCAACTCATCCCTCTTTTAGATTAAAATTATTACTCTCCGTTACTGAGCCGCTTGAAGCAGGGGAGAGCAACTATTAGTCTCAAGGCTACATATTTTTATGTTGACCCGCAGAGCTAGACACCGCATGAAACACACACACACACACACACACACACACACACACACACACACACACACACACACACTTATTTAACCCTGATCATAGCCAGTACTCAGGCCTTGCCTCTTTACCTGATTTGCACGCTGCTATTTCTGTAAAAATAAATCTGTTCGCTGGCTGAGGTTTAGACTTAGGCTTACCTTAGGCTGTTTAGAAAACCTCCTGTCTTGGTGTGTTGCTGTCCTCTTTTGAAGAAATTAAAAACGCACAAGATGTTGATTTTTTTTTGATTTTTTTTTTTTTAANCTCTTTTGAAGAAATTAAAAACGCACAAGATGTTGATTTTTTTTTGATTTTTTTTTTTTTAATTAAAAACTTTACTTCTTTGGTCAGATATGAGTACAAAATATAAAAAAATGAATACAGAGAAAACAAACAGACTCCCTTATTCCTGTGCACGACGGGTTTTAAAGTAATCAAGTTTTCCCTGTGAAAAGAGGTGTAAGCAATTTAGTCTCCATGGAGTCAAGCCGAATTCTTCCTCTTGTTGTGAAAAAGTTATAAAGTCACCTTATAGAGGTGTAGGTAATTTAGTTCTCCAATGGAGCAGCTGAATTCAGGTGAGAACACAGCAATACATCCAAATTTATAAGATTACAGAGGCTTATTCTAGGTGTAGCTTTTTGGAATTTAATGTTTGTGATTGGTTATTAGTCTATATTTTAATGTTTGTGATTGGTTATTTGTCTATACTTGTCTCGTATAGGCTCTTTCCATCATGAATCTCTTCCATCGTCATGCTTGCGTGTCAATCTAGGCAGGACTGTGTGAATCCCCTTTTTTTCTTTTCTTTTTTTTTTTCCTCTCAAGACTTACATGAGCTGAGGCTGCCTGCTGGGAATACAGGCCTTCAGTTAAATACTACATTAGGGAGCTGTTTGCAAGTTATGTCACTTCAAACCAGTGAATAATATATCAAACAAATAGAAATCTACTTCCTGTGACTAAAAACAATTTTTAAATAATATTGAAAGTGTAATAATCAAAACTTCAGATAAACATTCTTCAACCATAATAATGAGATAGCACTGAGAAAACTGAGTCTGGGAATTTCTCAGAGCAGCACACCTGCTACCAAAGACAGACTCTGGTGTCTGCTTCTCCATACTTTCATGATTAATGTTCAAACCCTGTAACATGTCTCTGGCGGTTCTTATCTGTTCTTTGACGCATGCTCACAGGGCCTGTCAAATACTTTTTGACACAGAGCTGAACAGGTTCTTTAAATCTCCTCATTTCTTCATCTATTTTTTGTACATCATAGAATACACTCAGAAATGAATATATATATATATATATATATATATGTGTGTGTGCTGTTCCTTATCCAAGTCTATACTTTTGAATCATGTGTTATGAATATATATATATATATATATATATTCATAACACATGATTCAAAAGTAGAGTATAGATATATATATATAGATATATATATATATATTCATAACACATGATTCAAAAGTAGAGTATAGATATATATATATATATATATATATATATATTCATAACACATGATTCAAAAGTAGAGTATAGATATATATATATATATATATATATATATATTCATAACACATGATTCAAAAGTAGAGTATAGATATATATATATATATATATATATATATATTCATAACACATGATTCAAAAGTAGAGTATAGATATATATATATATATATATATATATATATTCATAACACATGATTCAAAAGTAGAGTATAGATATATATAGATAGATATATATATATATATTCATAACACATGATTCAAAAGTAGAGTATAGACTTGTATAAAGAACATAATAACTTCAGTAAATATTTTGCAGATAATAAATGAGAGCATTGTATATAATGAAAATCATTCTCTGTCAACATTTTCAAACTTAAATGTCTATGAGGCGCAACAGTTTTATTTATTTATTTTCTTGCATGAACCTTAAGTCTCTGGGTGTACCTTTGTCCATGGAGAGGTGCTGTTCCTTATCCTAAGAAAGGTCATCTGACCTTTGCCCTTCGATGCCTCTTACCATATATCATTCTTCTTTTATTAAATCTCTCTTTACTGCACTCTACCACTTTATAGTACCTCTTCCTAGATTTATTTTAAATGTATGGCTCACAGATTTGATCAGTCGTGATTCAAAGACAGTGTTGAACTTAGAAATGAAACTTTCATTTGCTATGAGTAATTTATTTGTGGCTTAATTTCAAGAGGGGACAAAAATACATCAAAAATGTTGAGGGTTTCTTTCACAGTACTGAACATCATCGTAAAATCTCCAGAAACCTCACCTGTGCTGAGATCTTGATCCTTTTGGTCTCACATTCAGACTCATATTTCTTAAGACGAGAAAAAAATCCACCACTTGACTGAGAAAATTACAGTGCACTTGATCACGGTACAATTTACCTTGTTTTAGGAATATTCTAGAAATGAGTGTCAATAAAGCAGACTACTGCATCAGAATAAAAAATATACATCTGTTTTTAGAAAATTCATGAGTTGAAGTGAAATTGTTTCAACTTTTGGAAGATTTTTCAGCTTGTATTAAGAAAACAAGCATTTTAGACTCAATAACAGACAAAAATGACTTGTTGATATGATATGCGTAAAAGCAGTCATCTGGACACATTCCTGTCTCATCTCAAGGACAAGTGGACGTTTCTGCCTTTTACTTTGTTGCCCTTATACTGTCTCAGTTAATGTGGGCACACAATTATTCGTTGTCCACTCTGGAGTCTGTGTTTACTTAGAGAACGACTCAAAGATAATCACTGGATGAATCTGTCTGAATTACAGTCTTCTCTGGTCTCCTCTAGTCCCTGTCGACACCAGCATTGTCCCACCCAACAGCTGCAGTTTGGACAGATTCCTTCCCATCTATGAAATTAATTAAGCCTCATTGAATCAATTAAATATTCCCGAACACCAAATTCCCAAGGCTCTGATGTCAGTCACTCACCCACCAACCCAATTTGAAAGAGATGTTGAAAGAGTAGTTGTCATCATGTGTGTACTAATGTTGTTGCAGTGCGATACATGGAATCTGTGTGTATTTCTGTCTCCCTGTGGGTGTTTCACTCTGTCATCCAATGGAGGAAGGCAATTTTACTTAAAGGGGGACTCCACCAATTTTACACATCAAATTCATTTTCTTGTCTTCATATATTCACTTTTCATGTGAAAACTTATAATGATGAGTTGTGCAAAGTCAGCAAAACTGACCTCTATGGCATCACAAGGGTTCCTTTGTATTTACTTACATTTGTGCAAAAATTGGTGAAACAAGACATCATTTGTGTTTTGTTTAATTGAACTGCTTTTATTGGCCCAATAAAAGCCCAATTGAAGACATTCATGTGGCTCATGTTGGAATCATCATGACTGATTTCAAATTTATTCTTTCTGGATCCTCTTACTGGATCATGGCTTGTCTGCCTTTTTTTNTTTTTTTTTTTTTTTTAATCTTCAAGTAATGTTTCATTGTTTTTGTGTCTTTGTAATTTGCCTCTTTCCACACCTACAGTTGCTATTGAACACCTGACCATTCGAGGAGTGGGAATCTCTCTTTGAATTGCCTCTCCTAAGGTTTCTTCCACTTTTTTTTCCTTATATGATAGGTGTCTTCTTAGAGAGCTCAGGCTGGGTCGGAACCCACTGATGTGTGAGCCTGCAAAGCCCTTTGATACACTGTATGCGATACTGGACTATAAAAATAAACTCGACTTGATTTGACTTGGTTACAATATTTGCTGATTGTAGCCATTTGACTGAAATCTATTGAATTTTCCACAAAATTGTCCTGTCAAGTTTTCAGGCAAGTGAAAGAGCATTGCTTCCTCCTTCCACTGATAAGTACAAACCAAACACTGCACTGTTTTTGTCAATGAGATTTAATGACATTGGGTTCACTGTCTCAAAGCAAAATACTGCAATGAATCTTTGAAAAAATACTGCCACTTGACTCCGCCTATCAGTTTCAGAGAGGTCTGTCTTTATTGTTCAGATGCAAGGCTGGTGCTTGCACACCATGCAGGCTGCTAGACTGTAGCTGGCCATGTTAGCTTTGGCTTTGACATGTTATAAATTGGGAAGTAATCCTTTTTTATTNGGGGGTTATGTATGATGGAAATGTAATGATTTAAGCAAAATGAATCTCAACTGCATTCTGTCCTCTTCTTTCACCATCCGTCACATGGATGAAATTAACTAATGTGGCAAGTATTGTGAGTGTTATAGACATGTTGTATCTATTGCTAATACACAGAAATAAGTTTGAAAAATTGTGACATGTTTCTTTAAGGTTGGATCAGGGGCTGAGTGACCTGGACAATACGTCAGAAATGACAGTGGGTTGCTGATAATTTATTTCTACTGTGATTTCTTGCAGATGCTAGAGACAGTTGTTTCTATTCAGTCAGTTAACTGTGAATGTGGGTCATCCAGTTTAATCTCTCAAGGTCAGACATTACAGTGATGGTTTTGTGCATCAGACAGAGTTTTCTGATATCAAAAATTTTGCCTATCACCACAGGGACTGCAAGAAGAAGATTTATACAATCATCTAACAAAAAACTCCCAGATGATGCAGCTACAGTAGCTTTATTTGTAACCAGGCTGTGGAAAACTTCTCTCTCAGAAAATTTAATGTATGCAAAAGGACCATTTTCACTCTGATGTGACACATTTTGTACTTCTTGTTTCCCAATCGTACCTTGTAAGGCACAAATCTTTAGAAAAGGGGACATTTTGTACCCACTGAGAAGCATGAACAAGTTCAGACAGCGGTTTGTCAGAATATAGTACTGTCTATGATTTTTCAGGACCTATGTTATTTAGTTTAGTTTAGTTATTTACTCATACATAAAAAAGAAAAATACAAAATTACATACGTAAATAAAAAAGGGAATGTGATGGAGAAAATGCAAAAAAAGAAAAAAAAACTCAAGCATAATACGAAGCAATTCTGGGAATTGGGAACTCTTGGAAATCCTTTTTGTGTTGACCCTTGAATGTTCCCTTATTTGAGCTTTGCATTCTGAATATTTCTCTGGTGTTTCTCATCACACACAAGACATCTATAAAGCTGTAAGTTAAATATGTTGTTAACAGAATGTGTATATGCAGTACAGTATGGCTTTGTCATTGTTAGAGAAAAGACA
Source organism: Lucifuga dentata (assembly GCA_014773175.1). Taxonomy (NCBI): domain Eukaryota; kingdom Metazoa; phylum Chordata; class Actinopteri; order Ophidiiformes; family Bythitidae; genus Lucifuga; species Lucifuga dentata. The sequence goes on from VXCM01000927.1 coordinate 21,557, forward strand.
TACCAGAGGCCTAATGTGTCACCCACACTTGGTTAAAGGTGATTACTGAAAGAAGTCATACTGCTGAGAACTATCACTCTTTCTGTGCCAGAAGCCCCAATACAGACGCTGAGATTGTATAATACACTTTTGGGAGTAAAAGTCTCAGAAATGAGACAGGAAGTGAGCAGAAAATGTTGAGATAAACTGTCCATATAAGTTAAACTAACCAGCTACTTATAGCAAGTTTTGTTTTAACAAAATGTTTATGGAATGCTAATGCTTTTATCCTTACTAGAAACAGCTTTATGACTGAATTATATTATTATGAATATATTTTATGTGTATCTTTAAGGCCTTTTAAACATGCTGAATGTATTTCCAACATCATTTGCAAAGCTTTTTTTTAAGGAATACATTGTTAACATTATATTGTGTTGTATTATTGCCATCAACTGTTGATGTGTATTAGTACCCTCAGTAGGCTTCAAAAATGTGTATCATGTCACACCTGTGCTCGTGCATCCTTGTGGACATACTACTTGAATACAAAATACAAACAGTACAGGGACTGGTCATCAACACATTGCTGTACAATGCAAGTAGTGATCAAAACTTCACAGGTGCTGATTATATTGTTGTTTCAATAACCACAGAATTGTCCTTTTCTGATTCTAATCATATTTGAGTGTGCTATACTGTACATGAGCAGCTTAATCCTTGATCCGTGTATAATTTAATCAGAAAGAGATAGATTTGGGAGAGAGAGAGAGAGAGAGAGAGAGAGAGAGATNTTGGGAGAGAGAGAGAGAGAGAGAGAGAGAGAGAGAGAGAGAGAGATGTAAAGAAATAAATTAACATTATTAACCAGCTGCAGAGACAAAACAGAGCAAGGAGCAGTTAACAGACCAGCATAGAAGAGAACCAACATAAACATGTCCATTACCACATGTATGTACTGTACATACATACATACACACACACACACACACACACACACACCACAGCCGCTCCTGGTAGAGGAAGGGGACACTTAAAGGAACAGCACTGCTACAGCTGTGCAAAGCTGCTCTCATTGTTTATTCAAGCTGAGAAAAACAGCACCATGCTGCTTAATGTTTTATTTTTAATTTTGAAATGATGGAGGGTGAGAGCTGTTACCAGAGTGAAGATCAGGGTGATGGTTGGATTGATGAATTCTCCTGCTTTATTCATTAATGAGATGCTCTTTCCCTTCATATAGGCTGGTATTTTTCTCTGTCTTATCTTTTTCATGTGTAAAAACAGAATGTTTTGAGCTGAATCAGTTTATAAAAGAAACCAACATCAGCTACTATTTTTGTGTTATGGTATCTTATGGTTTAAAAAAAACGATGAGTTACCATTGGAATGTTGAGTTGAAGCTATAAATCTACAAATATTTGTTGTTCTGGTACCATAGAAGAACATTCATCCACATGTCAAATTTTGTGAATGTGAAATAGTTTCATTTTTCCACACCAATGTGAAAACTGGGTAAATATATTTGACTTTCAGGCTGTAGGTGATAAATAGCTGACATTTTACTTGTCTGGACTCATTCAAAGAGCCTTTTCCAGGTCTAAAAGTCATTGATCTTTGTATAATATCTAATCAGTTGCAACATTAATTCCTTTTGAAAATGATGAATTCCTCTGCAAACCTCGTTTGCTAAAAACACACACTTAGTCCTGTAACTTTTGCTGCCCCATGGCTTATGCCCTGCTCTTCCCCGGTGATTTTTTAAAATGCTTTATACACTAAACCACATGGACAGAACAAGCAAGGCTTTGTGGAGTCCTGACTGAGCAGGCGGCTGTATACACCCACAGTCATGTACAAACACACAAGTACACACCAATAAAAATGAGTGAGGGGAGAGGGAAAAAACAGAAGGAGGGGAGAGGGGGAGATGTTTTTCTCACTGTATTGCCTATTTTTGAAGATGCTTGTGGTATCTGTCACAGACTAGCTGTACACTCGCTGTGAAACACAGCAGGTAGGTGAGAGAAAGTCATCTATGATGAAGTATTAATATTTAGTATTGTAAGTGGAGAGAGAAATTGAGGATATTGATGTTTCTGGATGGATGAGAGAAGGTGGCTGCAAAAAGAACACAATGTGAAGATGATGGAGTTAAAGAGAGGACAACAGCATAGAGAACATTGGGGAAAAGAGGTCTCTGAACAAAAAAGGGAGGGGGGAGTTGTTGGAGGTGCCAATGCTGTCCAATAACAGTTTACCCTCATGTGGTCTACAGAAAAACAGGGGCAGGGTCTGCACCGTGCTCTGCATAGAGGTAATTGGCTGCAGACAGCAACACTAATGCAGTCACCAATCAGGCGGCAGAGTAGCTTTCCTCTCTTTTGTGCCCTCTCAAACCACTCCCACCCCCTACTGAGGTTTAAAACCAGGGGAAGGTTGAGTGCTCATTCCAGGGAGTTCCATCCTTCCTCGTGAGCTCTGATCTCTGAGCTTTGAATACTTTCCTTTTCACTGCTGAACAATTTATCCAAAGCGTTCATTTTGCTCTCACAGATTGAGGATCACCATGTGTTTCTTTTAATTGCCCTGCATCTTTTCACAGTCACTCACTCCCAGTCACTGTGGATGAGTGTTGAGTGAATCTTTCATCTCCTGGACTGAATTGGTCATCTGGCCTGTTCTCTGTCCTATGAGAACAGCCTGTGTTCCCTCTTCACCTCGTTAAGAACTGACACATTCTGTTAACACTAGGTATGTATTGAATGATTGAATGTGCTCACGTGTTTTGTCCTGCGTTTAGTGCAGTGGTTTTTCTTTGTTTCTTACATTTTATGTACATCTTCTTGACTGACTTTTTTTAAGTACAGAAACTTAACTGTTTCAATGCATGTGTGTGTATGTGTGGGTTCTCTTAGAAAAGCCTAGATATGTTTGGTCAAGTTGGGACACACACAGTGACAGAGGCATGCCTTTCCTAGAAATAGCACTGGGGGTAGAGGTATTGGTATCACTAATTTATCCAAGGAGTCAAACTTGCTCCTTCTGTGACTACAGCTGCTATCTTTGTTTTCAAGGGATTGTCACTGTCAATGCCATTGATGAGCAGTAATTTTCCACTGCACTTGGTCTGAGAATAGAGATGTAGAGAAGGTGGGGACCCTGACTGAAACTGTCATTTACACTATATTAAATATCAGACTGTAAATGTAAATTTATTTAAAATGGCTTATTTAAACTATGCTGTTGTGAAAAAAATACAATGAATGGTTTTTCTTACTTTACATCAAGAATTGTAGGGAATTAGAAAAGTAAAGTGATTTTTTTTTTTTTTTTTTTTTTTTTGACAACTCACTTACACTATTTTAGAGCGAACGTTTAGGCTGCTCAGAGTTGGTTGTCCTTTATGAAGGTTTCCAAGAGTTTTGTTTGTACTTCACTGACTCAATATGTCTTTGTGGTTGTTTAATGGTTTTTGTAATTTGTTGTTGCTCAGTGATAGTGTTTTTTTTTTTTTTTNTTTTTTTTTTTTTTTTGTTGTTTTTGTTTTTTTTAATAGTAACCTTGCAATCTTCACCACATGGAATAAAACTCTGGTTCCTCATTCTCGCTCTGTGTTTCTCCCATTTTCTGCAGTGATCAGTCATACTCTGTTCTTTCCAGTCACTTTGATTAAAGTCATAATCTCTGAGGGCTGACATTCCCAGCCTTACCTCTTCACAATGACACCTACTCAAGACAGAGCCATGAGTGAATATTTGTATGGTAGTGAGAGTCCTTCTCTGTCCCAAACTGGTTTTCTGTGTCACAAACAGATGCAGTATCTCTAATGGCCAGTAGAGCAACAATTAACTATTGTCAGTATCCGGTAAATGTAATAATCCAACTGCTCAGAGTTTGTTATTTTGAGGGATATCATAATTCAGCATGGTTTTACAGCCAATATAAAAGCCACTTGATGCTCCCAGTTGTGTGGATTTCACTATCCATCGTGACTTTGCTATCTGGTGCTTGATTTACATTTTTGGCTGTTGTTCTGCTTATTGATGGTGAATGGACAGAGTGAAGAGAGGGTTTTAATGAGGGGAAAGGGAGAGAGATAGTGCCCTGTGTTTTTCCATCATCACTCTGTTAGTCAACTCTCTTTCTCTCTTTGTGAAAGACAATATGTTTGTGTCTAGGCTGAGGTCACATTTCACTTACACTCTTTATCAGGCGGAATTCTGAAGCTGTATATGTGTGACTATGTGTATGTATGTGTGTGTGTGTGTGTGTGTGTGTGTGTGTGTGTGTGTGTGTGTGCATGTGACATACACCTATTTATACACCTAATAGTGAAACTTAATAGTTAACCTCAGTTCAGTAATACCCATTACTAGCAGATGATCACATCAGTAAATAGATTTTGCATCAGAAAATTGCAGGAGGGTGGAGATGGTGAAGAGGAGGCACCAAACACACAGTTGGCAAATAAGTTGGACTTAACGGAAAAGTACTGAGAGGCAGGGATGCTGTGGGGGTGGAGGGGTAGGTAGGTATAGAATGTGGGTTGTAGCTGTGAGCTTGACCAGCCACACTTTACCCACCTGCAGGAAAGAGAATACCACATGGAATATTTAGACAGAGAAAGCAGTCATGTCCAAAGATACAACTATCACGGAAGAAATCTATCCTGTGTCGACTTTCTCAACCACAGCCAGGGATTAAATTCAGCCCCAATACACAGGCTTCCAAATGTCTTTCCAAATGTCTTGCAGAGTTCCATCCTGGAATATTACCATTATTATATATTATAATATTATTATATATTATAACATTACCTGCATTCAATGATTCTTTTATTGTGAGTAAAAACATATTTCTTACATGGTGATTGCTAAATTGAGCAGCCACTCCAGTATATTATTGTCTAACTTAAAATTGTTTGAAAGCCATCAGTCATCACTCATTTGCTGCAGTATCATGATGCAAATGTTGTGCGTGATCATGGCTGACTTTGTAATAGGACCAAAGGTGGGCAAACAGGAATTACAAATAACAAAATCCACCAATAATGTAAATCCAGAAAGATCCTTACAAAGCTTTCTGATATGGTCCAGTGAAGGGAGTCCATAAACATGGCAGGTCCATGTGTGAGTGCAGCGTTGTCTTTATCATCCCACTGCATTTGCAATGTAAGTAAGTAAAAGTTTATTTATATAGCACCTTTCTAGAACAGACATCACAAAGTGCTTTACAATACAATTCAAAGACATTGCAACAATTAAAGGACAATAAGAGACAGCATGTTAGACATGTCAGACTAAAAATACCTTAAAAATCCACCATACAAGGTGTAAATGTCACATGCTAAGAAGTAAACAATCCAGGAGTGAGTACACAGTAATCTTAGGCAAAAGCAAGCTTAAAAAGATGAGTGTTTAGCTTCTTTTTAAAGATGCCCACAGTGTCTACTGTTCTTAAGTCCAAAGGCAGGGAGTTCCACAGTTTAGGAACCATCACTTCAAAAGCACAGTCTCCTTTAGTCTTGAGTCTAGAACGAGGAACACTGAGCAAGCCCTGATGGGAAGACCTGAGGGACCTGCTCGTGGCATAAGGCCATAGAAGCTCGCTGATATAGGCAGGAGACTGACTATGTAGAGACATAAGAACCAGAATCTCAAAATGAATTCTAGATTTTGTGGGAAGCCAATGCAGAGAAATTAAAGCATTGTAGCATGAGACCTTTTTGATGATCTGGTCAGAAGCCTTGCAGTGTTATTCTGAACCACTTGTAGGCAATCCAAGGATGAAGAGCTTAGGCTTGTGAAGAGTGAGTTACAGCTATCCAGCTGAGAAGAAACAAATGCATGAATTATCATTTCCATCTTTGTATGAGATAGAATGTGCTCTAAGTTTCGCAATGTTCCTTAGCTGGAAAAAACAAGAGCAAATTAAACATTTTACATGATTATCTAATGTCAAAGCCTGGCCAAAAGAAACACCTAAATTTCTGACTGAAGATTTTATGGAAAATGAAAGAGAACAAAGGTTTTGTAACACCACTGGGATAACACTATCAGGAACATAAATAAAAGCTTCCTTTTTTCAGTGTTTAGTTGCAAATAATTATCAGCTATCCAATTCTTAATGGCAAGTGTACAGTCCTGTAGAATAGACAATTTTGCTATGTGAGATGGTTTAAATGAGATATATAACTGGATGTCATCTGCGTAGCAGTGGTAGGAAATGTCTTTAAAGGAACTTAATATTTGACCAAGGGGAAGCAAATATAAGGCAAACAAAAGACCCTCAGCTGCCCACAGCACATCTCGAGTAGATGGGGAAATGTTCAAGTGTGTGTGACTGAGACAATGAAAGAGAGAAAGATAATTCTGTTTGTTAGTTGTAACTTTGATCTTTCTGGGTGTATTGTTGTGTCAGTGTATATATATATGGGTGTTGCCCATACAGCTAAATGTACAGAACAGACTCTCTCATTCATAGTATCTCTATGACTTTAAAATAGTGAACTAAGGTTGTGTCACTGGCATGTTTGTTAAATGTGGAGCCATTCTTCATGTTATGACTCTTGGCCTTTTGACCAGCCAGGGAATTTAGGACATACAGATAGATATTGAATTGGTTAATGCTAGCTGTTACTTGACTACATACATTCTGCTCTTTTCTGTGGAGATCAAGAGTGTTTTCAGTGTATCTATGGTGTAATTTTTTTTTACTGAGACTTAACAAGCATACATTATTTTCTTCCGCTTCCTTGTATTGGCTATTTGATTAGGTTAATTCTAATTGCCAACATGTGTTATTCAGGCTGTCTCTGATTTGTCTCACCACTGGCTTTAATGTCAGAAACAGGGTGTCATTTTCTGTAAAATCTTCAGGCAGAAATTTAGGTGTTTCTTTTGTCCAGGCTTTGATGTTAGATAATCATGTAAAATGTTTAATTCGCACTTGTTTTTTCCACCTAAGGAACATTGCAAAACTTAGAGCACATTGTATCTCACACAGAGATGGAAATGATAATTCATGCATTTGTTTCTTCTCAGCTGGATAGCTGTAACTCACTCTTCACAAGCCTAAGCTCTTCATCCTCGGATCGCCTACAAGTGGTTCAGAATGCCGCTGCAAGGCTTCTGACCAGATCGTCAAAAAGGTCTCATGCTACACCTCTTTTAATTTCTCTGCATTGGCTTCCCATAAAATCGAGAATTCATTTCAAGATTCTAGTTCTCATATATAGAGCTCTAATGGTCCGCTGTCAGCTGTGACTTGCAACTATTGACTTCCTTAGTCAAAATGCAAACCTGAAGTTCTTCACATGAAGTTCATTATTAATTGCAAATATTGCTTTAGTGTTAAATAGGATAAATAGATCTATTAAATAAATAGGATGGGATGCTGTTCACTACTCGTAGTTTAAGTCTTCAAAATCTGATACTTCATTCTGTATTTATATTTTTAAAGCATTAAAGCATTACCTAAACTACGTCAGGATGCTTTAACTTTGTCAGGAGTGTTTTAAAAAGACAAATCGTCATCGTTTCTTGACCCTTCCTTCACAGCTGCCCCATTTACAGTTTTGTTGCTTGGTGGGGTGGGGAGCTGCCTACAGCAGACGTGTTAAATATTAAACTGGCATCCTTTCAGCCAGTCATTTTTCACTCAGATGTTTATTACCTGCAAAAAAGCATGAGGAGCAGTTAACTTGCAATGTTTCCACTTGGCTGGAAAAGTAAATAAAATGTACCTGAAATAGTTGAAATATTTGAGAGGATATTTTTTTCCTGTTTATTTTGAACCAAAATAAGATCAGTACTAGCAGCCTCTCTGAAGAAAATAAGATAACCCTGAATCACTGACCAGCTCCTATATCACTTTTTATTCCCAGAGTAGACCCAGCAAGACCTTAGGAACCCACTGCTGCTCAGGCCCCTCTGAAATGTTTACAAAGTGAAAAGGGAAAAACATGTGCGCACACGCATACACACACACACACACACATACAGAAAGGGGGGTATATGGCAATATAATTGGGACAAAAGGTGATAAAGAGAAAAGTCTCTGTCCGTCCCTCTGTATCTCTCTCTGCCCTGTGGAATATCTTTCATACTATAATAACAAGGGAACTGACCAAAACTCTAGTCTGGTCTGTGAAAAGTCTTGATTAGTTGAAAGATGTAAACCAAAACTATACTATACTGAAGCATAAAATTTTCTTCCCAGTTTTCCAAGTAATCAATACTCAAATGAGGGTTTGAGACCTGGAAAAATGTCAGATAGTTTTATTGCAAGACCACAGGAGAGAATCAAATGCAGCCAACCTACTATCTCACCTATTCTCTGAGTAAACTAGTGGACTCTTCCACTATAGCTTGGCAGAGCTCCAATTATTATTAGCATGTTCCTCCATATGGTCATGTACTATATTGAGAATACCTGATGACATGAACAAAGAATGAACAGTTCTACATATGGGCATATGAGTCTGTGTCCAACTGGGCTACTGGCTAAAATTACCACACATGCAAGTCTCACAGAAAAGTCTCACTGACAAGAGAAGATGTACACAAAGACAGAAACTTAATGTCATATCTTCAGTAGAAGAACTGAGTTGTTTTTTGTTTTTTAAGAAGTTGTGTAAATTCCAGATCTGTCGGATATTAAACCCTAAGTATCACAGGAACAAATTGAAGAGGTTTTGGCAAACAGTGTGATCTACAATTTCTTCTTGAATGTTTCTGTTTTTATAAGTGAAGGGGGCACACATCCATACAAAACCAGTAGTCTACAGAGAATTTTACCACCCAGTGGTTATATAAAGTCATATACGTTTTACAAGCCTCCAAATGCAATTATTCTTTTTTGTCATTCAATACTGTTGATTTGATTAGTGACTAGCAATTATTATTATTATTATAAAATCTATAAACATAAACACCTGAATTACTGGCTACATACTAACATGCAGCTCAAGTGATATTTTTATATCATCACTGAAAAAATGACTTGGTGTTGTCTGAAAGGATCTGTAGTACTGCTGATTCCACTGTGAATCAATATTATGCAGCCTAAAACTGCTGTTAAACATAGTTGAATCATAATGCAATCTGTCACACTGTCTAACAACACATCATATTTTATGATCTTGTAAGTTTTGCATATAAATCTTTTTTTGCAAAGCAGCTTCTGCAGCTGTCAGTACCTTATTTCTGTCTGAAGTGTAGAACATTTCACACCAGGGCAGTGCTTGGTACTTGGTTTTCTTTCTGCCTGTTTTAGGTCAGATAAAAAATTTTTAAAAAAAGCCCTACAGAAATCTTAGATCTAGTGTAGATGTACTTTAAACTCTATAATGTCTGGTATGCAGAGGCTCTGATAGTGCACATGCATGCGCGCACACACACACACACACACACACACACACACACACAAAGAACACACAGAAAAACACATGGTCCATCCACCTGAGTGAGTTTTTCAGGCCTTTGTTGACTTTGGCACAGACCCACCAGCAGCCCTTCATCCACTCCTCCATACCCTCAGAAAAACATACACATGCACGTGGACACACACACACACACACACACACACACACATACATACTCACCTCCTACCCCTATATTTCAAATACGTTCCTTTCACAAACATTTCCTTTTTCTTCTCTGTGTTCTTCCAGTTGTACATGCAGTCTTTCTTCCTCGAGTTTAATGAGTCCTTCTAAAGCTTTAAGTGTAACATTAAGTGTGTTGTGTTTTTCACTTTGGAAAAAAGGGACATATCTTGCTTTTAACCATGAAAATGAAAATAATGGCTGTGTTTATGAGTCTGTGCCTTCAATTAAAAAAAAAACAAAAGCATATTTGTAAGAAACTGTCTAATGGTGATATTTTAGAAGGAAATATTTTCTTTCACACTGAGCAAAGTGCGGAACAAAGTTCTGCTCTATTTGACTGCGTAAACACAGTGATACGCTTTAGAAAAACAGTAGTACAACTTTAGCCTTGTTAATATGAAGAGAAGTGGTGCAAGTAGGTGCAAAGCAGCAGTTGAAATAAACACTTTCTAAAGATGCAGATGCTTTTCTCCTCCTCTTTTAATCCTTTTTTGAAACCCATCTGTCTGGTGCACAGTTACAATAACCACACACACACACACACACACACACATTTATCCCCATTGTAACAATAATATGGCTCTGAGTTGTTTTCACTTCCCAACGTTTGGGTCGAATCTTGGGCCATCCAACCACTGAAGAAGGGGGGCAACAACTGTCCACCATCTTGTCAGTGATGCCAAGCATATGGTGAGATCCCTTTCACCTCTCTGACTCTTCATCCTTTCATCATTCATGCCCCTGCCTCCCTTTTTCTCCTCTTTCANACTTTATCCTCCTGTTTGCTAAGAAAGCAGAGCCGAGTTATCAGAGACGCTGCTACTTTTTTCCACTTTATTTTCTGCTGCAGCCTTCTTGTCTTTATTAATTTTTTTCTCAAAGGTGAGACATAGTTTTCCACCTCCCTCCCTCATCTTCCTCTGTTTATTGATTTGAATACATACTGCTGTCTCCACTTCATTTTTTTTTTTTTTTTNTTTTTTTTTTTTTTTGCCTTTAGTAGCTTTCTGCATGCGATGAATGTTTCGTTTGTCAGTATCATCATACAATGCACTTGAATTTGTGCAAACTCTCCTTCCTATCTTCTTAGTCCTACAATTTTTTTTTTTTTTTTTTTTANTTTTTTTTTTTTTTTTTTTAATCCAGTAAAGTAAAAGGAAATAAATGTGTATGGAAATTTGATGTCTATTTTGTGCTGTATGTGATACTTTTTGAAGGAATACTCCAAAATTTTGAGAAATATGAGTGGTCTGTGTTCCATTAATATCTGTAAATGAATGGAGTTTTCCCACTGACTGTCTGTCATCAGCCTGTCTGAGCAGGTTTAACATGGATTTTGTAAATGTGTATCTTCTACAGTACTGTACAGTAAAGCATTAAACAACATATGCTGTGAGTTTTACTGCAGCATTCGTACACTGTCGAAGCTTGACAGGATGTTGTTCTTGCTAACAAAACAACCATCATTTTTTCTTAGACGAGCTGTTTATATGTTACTGTCTGACTGGAGACAGCAATTTATCACAAAATATGAGAAACAGCAAAAAAAAAAACAAAAAAAAAACATAGGAACAGGATTTTCTAAAAGGAAATTGTCAAAGAGAAAATCCATTCATTTTCAGATGATAGCGGAATATAGGCTAGCTTGGAAAGAAGGCGGGAACTCTGCACATTAGCATAGCATAGCATAGCACAAAGACTGGAGTAGCAAACTGCTAACATCAGGCCAAAAACAACTTTAAACAATCATATTTACATACTGTATTTTGTCAGCTAGCTAAAAGTGTCAGGTGTGATGTGTGACAAAAGAGTCTCGGCAAGAATGAAAGGAAAGGTGTACAAAACGGTGGTGAGACCAGCGATGTTGTATGGCTTAGAGACAGTGGCACTGAGGAAAAGACAGGAGGCAGAGCTAGAGGTAGCAGAGACTAAAATGCTGAGGTTCTCTTTGGGAGTGACGAGGATGGATAGGATCAGGAACGAGTACATCAGAGGGACAGCGCATGTTAGATGTTTTGGAGATAAAGTCAGAGAGGCCAGACTGAGATGGTTTGGACATGTACAGAGGAGGGATAGTGAACATATCGGTAGAAGGATGCTGAGGTTGGAACTGCCAGGCAGGAGGCCTAGAGGAAGACCAAAGAGGAGATTTATGGATGTAGTGAAAGAGGACATGAAGTTAGTTGGTGTGAGAGAAGAGGAGGCAGAGGATAGGGTTAGATGGAGGCAGATGATTCGCTGTGGTGACCCCTGAAGGGAAAGCCAAAAGGAAAAGAAGAAGAAGATGATTTTGTCAGCTAGCTAGCTAGTCACCAGTTCATCCTCAGTTTTGTTCAGAGCTACGAAACAAACCTGATAACTTCAATGAGGACAGGAATTCTGGGATGCTGTGGACATCGCGCCCAGCTGGTGTTTGTTAGTAAATTGCTAAATTGCGAAAGCTAAAACCATAATGTTAAACCATAATGTATGGTTTTCTATTTTTACATCTGTTAAACACACACATATACATAGAGCATGTAGCCTTGACAAAGTGAGGCTTTTCCTCTGCTTCCAGTCTTTGAGCTAAGCTTGGCTAAATGCATTAAACTCTTGCTAAAACAGAAAGCGAGTGTATTTCCCAAATGTCAGAGAATTCCTTCAACAACAGAATTTGTGTTATCACATTTTCTTGGAAGAGATTTTGATGTTTTTCTGTTTTCTTCTTCTATCAAACAGGTAACTCATATAGAAGAAGGTCACAATGGCTCTGAATGTCCCGGGGTTGGTGGTGATGGCAGGGTTCTACCTGGTGATCTTAGGTACAGGCATCTGGGCATCCATGCGTTCCAAGAAGGAAGAGAAGAAATGCACAGGAGATGGCATGGAGATAACACTACTGGCTGGCCGCAACATAAATCTGCTAGTCGGCATCTTCACGCTTACTGGTAACACACATCATTAAAAAATTATTTAGTTCAGTTTACACTCCAGCCGGTCTTTCTGAGCTTTTTCTCACATGCGTCTGAAATTAATTATGTTTTCACTTTGTGAAAAGAAAGAAGCCAGTGATAACCATGTTAGAGGTCAACAACATACTGCTTGTTGGTATGAGTGAAAGCTCAGGAATGCAAGACCAAATGTTGGTGTGTGTGTGTGTGTGTGTGTGTGTATGTTTCCTCTTAAATGTATGTGTTTCTCCCTGCAGCTACATGGGTGGGTGGAGGCTTCATCCTGGGTATCGCAGAGGCCACATACAACCCAACATTAGGAGCAGTCTGGGCTCTCATGCCTGTGCCTTATGTGCTGACCTTCTTTTTAGGTGAGTAGTACAATAACCCCTTAAAACTTGAACTACAGTATAAACCCACAAACCTTGAATGCTACCATGATCATACATATCTGTTAAGGGTGAAATATCTCATGAAACTGCAATGTAAATTGGCCAATGATAATAGGATTCAATGGTGAGGTTGCAAAACAGATTAAATCAGTGAGTGAAACTGATTTAATGGTCCCTGTCATCCTAACATTGTAGCATAAGATTTGAAAAGAAAAAAATAGAAACTAAACATGAGTTTCATCCAACTTTTTCCAGGAACATCTATCCTTGTACACAAAATGGACAAACCATTATGGTTGTAATCCACTATGATTCTACTGGACAATCCATTTTGGTTGTACTGGGCCTGAATTAACACTCAGCAAGAACTATATGCCAATAAACTGTTTCTTTAATGTGTTAAGTTAAAATCTCTTCATGAAGTCAGGACTGAGGTCCATGATCATTCTACCATTTACCATTTTACCATTCTGTCATTGTCAACCATTCAGTGCATTACATGTTTTATACTTAATATGTCTAGAAGGTTGAAGATGATTCACTGGACTGAAAAAAAAAAAAATCTTTAAAATGTTTTGCCATTCATCCAAAAACCTTCTTCAGTTCTAACTGTAGTGGGAACAGATAGCACCATACAGCTGCAGTAGCCTGTTGGATGAACTGCCAAAAGTTTTCAAACTACATTTTACAATCCAGTGACTCAACTTCAACTTTCTAGACATCTTACCAACTACAAATCTAGACTTAGTAGCAAAATTACATGTGTATTATGATCTACTTTATACATTATTACTTACAGTATGTTTTTTATCTGCATATTAAAATGACTTCATTAAGGTCTATGTGCTTGTTGATTAAAAACAAGTACAGTCTGTCATTAAGTACACTAACCAATTGAAAGCTGTAAGATGAACCCAGAGGTTCTATTTATTTTAAATACAACAGCTAAAACTTAACCTTGCTGACTTCATATTTCAATGCTGTCCACTGACCAGCACTGTTCCCACCCTGCATCCCACTCTGACTCAACACCAATAAAAGTGTCGCTCACTTTAAAAACAGGACCATGAGAAATCAGTTTAGGATTGTAACTTGAGGCAACAGGTGCAAAGAGAGAAGTTCACCAAGAGACTTAGAGTCTCTGAAATCACTGATCTGACAACTTTGGTCCTCAGTCTGTAAACATTTACACTGGGCAAAATGTTAAGTGTTCAGTCACATGCTTTGTGTGTGGATTATGGAAACTCAAAACCCAAGCGTCCCCAATCAGGAAATGTAGGACTCGCTGTTCTGTTCTCATCCATTGTTGGCCAAGTGGAACCACAAGTTCCGCTGATGGTGTTTATTGTGTTATCTCCATTGAACATATTGTTTTTCAAGTTGTGGACACACAAAGATACACAGTATGTTGCTCCCCCTTATTTCATTCTCACAATCCGCCTCTTCCCCTTCATCCACTTTCCTCTTTTTCATTTTATGGAATATACTCTTCATTTTGTTACACTACTTATTAGATAGTACTGCAGCATTCTTACTGTCACTGGTTGATTGATAAGTTCTGAGCTTGAAACATAAGTGAGCAAAGGCTGTTTTACATATATATGTATGTATATATATATATATATATATATATATATATAATTTATTTTATTTATTTATTTTCCATCTGTCTCCATATATAGTTGTGTATATGCCATGATAGGCATAAACCGTTTTGTATATACTGTATATGCAGTTTGATCTTGCATCAGATAACATAATGTACATATGTGAACGCATGTGAGTGTGTGACCTTCACCAGCCCTCCTTGATTAACCTATCACATTTTATAACGGAAATGTCTTGTATAAAACTAATAATCAATTTCTATCAGAGGGGACTCCTTAACAAAAACAGACAAAGATGAACACATGAAAACAAATAAAAAACAGAGATGGTAATAATCAATCTAATGGTTTAAATTGTGAAGCTCCAAAGAGGGCCAAATACCTCACTAAATACCTCGCTAAAAGACCACTAAATACCAAAAACTATAAGAGCTGCAGCAATAAAACTTAGCAGATAGATTCATAGTGTCACCCTTTACAAGCAAAACTAAAATTACACATATTGACCTGATGGTGGTGGTGTAATAACAACCACTTTCATGTTTTGGCTTATAATTTTTGAACCATGTGTCCTATGTTCAAAATTCTTTTTTTTCTGGATTCCTTGGATTGATACATATCCATCCATATAGGCCACAGAAATTTTCCGACATTTTTAATTTTTTTTCAAAACTGTTTTTTTGTACCTACTCCTACATGTTTTGTTCAATTGACACTAAATTTGGCATGTGTAATCTCTGAACCAACCCAAACAAAAGTTCCATTTAATATTGTTTGATATTTCATATCGTTTGCTACAATTAGTGCCAAAATTGATTGGGTGTGGCTCATTCAACAAAACCTGCTATATCTCATAAACAAATTAGTCTCTTGTTACCAAACTTGGTGGATACATGCAGGAAACATGTGTGCAAGGTCGACCTGATGGGGGCGCTATAACAGCCACAGGTGATTTTTGAAAGAAGAAAGGATTTTTTCCTTGAAAGTACATGGAGAACTCAGACATGCTGGCACCCCTCCCCAGTTGTTAAACAAACATCACTTCAATGAGCTGTGACATCAGAGTGAGGAGACACACATTGTAAGTGTCTGAATCTTACAAAATATGGGAGGTACAGAAAACAGACCTAGCAGACACATCACATGGGAGTGTACTCACGCACACACACGCATACACAATAGTACAGGAAGTCCTGGCAAGGGGCAAGCACATATTACATTTTCTTTAGGAAATATAGAATGTTCTAGTTTCTTTGGTGTTTTTACACATGAACTACACTAATTTAACCTTGCTTCATTTTGCTTTTATTATTGTTATCATTATGTATATTATGAGTTACTCCTGCTGTATATTTTGTTTTGGATTGTGAAGCTCATTGAGACATTGTGATGTTGGGCTATCTAACTATAAAGGCAGGAATCTCTGTCTGTGGCACCAATATCTCTAGAACCTGGCACTGTATGAAGTTGATATTCGGCAGATTTATTGTTCAGGACCCAAGGACGTGCAGTGTCGCATGTGAAGTTCTTTGGATGAGCGGTTCTCGAATTGAGCTGTGTCAGTAAAAAGTAGTCCATGCAGCAGCATATGCTCCAGTCCAGTGGCACGGTCTCAACCTGAACCCATACAGCAAACAAAGCTAGCTCACGAGGACGTGCAGAACAAAATTATGGCAAACTACGGCGCACACAATAAAGTAGGGCCCGTTCTGAAAAGGCAAGTTTTGAATGGGCACGGCACTAGTATAAATAAACTTGAACTGAACTGAACTGAACTAATTTGAACTCAAGTGATTATGACTTCCATAAGTGTGGGATGGGTCTGTAAGTTACATAAGATTGACAACTAGGCCAACATATAGTGATTTGATGTGTACTTACTGGCTCCCTCCTATGATTGTGGCTTTGAACTTGTTTAGTACCAACCCAACCCACCTGATTTGACCCCCTCAAACTTTCACCAGTTCCCAAACATGAAAAAGACTTCAGCATCATATCAGCTGTGGAGGATTTTTTTTTAAGTCAAGAAAAAACCTTTTCTTTTTTTTCTTTTTCTTTTTGTAATAATTTGATCAATGGCAGCTAGCAAACTAGTTGCCTAACACCTTGACTAGTAAAATCCAGTAGTGGCAAAAACCCTATCACTTACAATAATGCCCTCCCTCTTTCTCCAGGTGGATTTTTCTTTGCAAAACCAATGAGAGAAAACAAGTATGTGACAATGATGGACCCCTTCCAGAAGAAGTATGGGAATGTCCTGGCCACTGCACTGATCTTTCCTGCACTGGTGGCTGATGTCCTGTGGGTGGCACGTACCCTAGTCAGTTTAGGTAAGTTATTTCATATTGAATTACTCTGTCACACTGTGTCAAGTACATCATGTGCACACACCTTTTCAAGCCATAGTTATGGGTTCACAACATGAGCACACATGGGAGCAGAAAAACAGCCAGGCACTGACGTTTGGTCTGTATCATGTCAGCAGTACAGACTACAAAGACAGAGTGGAAAAATAATGAATGAACACGTGGCAATGACAACATTCTCATGTGTTCCTGTTATTTTTTTCATGCAGTCTTTATATCACTACTGAATACAGAAATAGTTTATATTACATGATATATTTTCATCCAGTCACCATAGCAGTTGTGAAACCTGAAGTGTTGACTGGCTCAGTAGCTATTTACCACAGGCAGGAAAATTATATTTATCCAGGCATCTACACTTACAAGTCTCAGTGTGCTTGAAGAAAGACAAGTTGTAAAAAAAGCCAAAGTCAAAATCACATTGTAAAGTCTGGTATATGCTACTGGTATTATAACTACCAGTTATGAATTAATAATGGGTAATGTTAGCATTAGCCATAGTTGTCTTCAAGAAACTTTTTATTTTTTAGAATTATATATTAATCTACAAGTACTGACATAAATACACAGAGCATTCTTGAACCTGATTTTTTAAAAATCAGTATTGAGTTGACTGAGCTGCTATAGAAATTTTTAAATAATACTCACTTATAAAACTCAGCTCTAGCTTTGCTCTAGCTACAAAAGCATACTGGCATGGTAAACTTTTGCAGCATGCGTAGATAAAACCTAAAAGCCATAGACAATTGTTTTGAAATGCAACAAACTTGTATCACATCGTCACATAAGACAGTGAAAAAACATGAAGACCGCAGCATATGAGCACAATCAGGGTCAGTCTGAAATAACTATAGCAGTGGATTATTATACTATAGTGTAGAACATGAGCAGAGTTTACAGCTTAAGTGGGCAGCTTGACAGGTTTTATTAGTGTTGTTTATGCAACGCTACATGATCTAGAAGTTACTACATATGGTACTATTGTTTTACTGTTGTTTCTGTACTTTGTAATTGACGTTTTCACCATGTATGTATGTATCTGTTTATGTGCATTGCAGTGTGTGTGTGCGTGCGTGTATGTGTGTGTGTGTGTGTGTGCGTGCGTGTATATAATATTTTCTTGTGTGTGTTTTTAACACTGTTTTCTTTTCCAGTGTTATTTGAAAAAGGGGGTTAAACATCGAGCAGCCTGTTGATTGTGAAAGGTGATCAATTATTCAAACTAAATTGTTGTGTCATCAGAGACGTCTTTTTTATCAATTTTGTATGACAAACGGTGTACAAAAAACGAAAGGGGAAACGGTGAAATCCAGTAAAAGTGCTTAAGGGCTTAAGGTAGCACTGTAAGCTGTGCTGACACTCCACAAAAGGACTGGTGGGCAGGAAGGAATGTTCTTGGGCCGTTTTTGTCCAAACCTATTAAACCAATATAGCATCAGGAGAACCCCTCACTTCCCAATCCCTCAGCTTACTAAATCAAAACTCCTGTAAGTTGTTTCTGGGGCAGATATGCATTCACTCCCTATATGTGCATGTCACATGCACACACACATACACAAAATCATTTGACACTCCCAGGAGTACGCTAAGTGTTTGACACACACAGGGTGTTGTTGCTGGGAGATTGTTTGTGACAGTGTATGTGTTGCATAAACTGAGTTCATGTCTGCTTGTGTGAGTGTGACTGAAGATTCAGTGCCAGAATGGCTTTATATTTTAAAAACGCTGCCTATGTGCTGTCACTTAGCCACATGAACTAAATCATACACAATAATGATCAAATTTCTGCTGAAATTTGAGAGGGAGTAGGGCGCTTGTGAGTGTGTGTGTGTATGCATGCATGCGCAAGCACATGTTTTGAAAGTGGGAGCAGGGTCTAAAAACAACATGGGATATTTAGCCAGCTTTTCCCCTCTTTCTGTCCATCCCTGGCCCTCCCGATTAAGCCCTAGAGACCCCTCAATCTCATTCCTCCTTTCCTCTTCCTAAATTTAGCACAGCGGGGTCAAAGCACAGCACAGCATAGCACCAAACCGATAAGACTGCTAGTGCTAAATTTGGAAAACAGACCACCCAGGGAGGATTTATTTTACATGCAGTGATAATGATTGCATAATACCCCAAAAGAAGAGAAGTGACTCAGAACAAACAGCAATAAGAGCCTGATCAAACACATCATAATCTTTTTTCCAGGTATGTTCAGATTGGATCTATATTTAGTTGGATTTTTACTTCACACTTGGTATCAAAAGATGTCTTGAGTCACCATTCACAATTTGATAATACTTCCCAGTATCTTGAGAGAAACTGTGACTGCATCTTAACAGAAATATACACGTATGCACATTCTGCTCCAAGCATAAAGTAAAAAAAAAAACAGTAGTGAAAAGTGTTGTGGTGGTTATTTTGTTGAAATACGTCTTTTTGTAAATAATGTCAGTGTTTTGAAACAAGTCAGAACTAGAGTGCATACCTCCAATGGGGCTAAGCCTAGACATTTCATTTTGAATCCTAGTCTGGTCCTGAATTACACTGCATCTGCAGTATGGATAGTCTATCATGGGATAAATATGCTTGATTTTTTTTTACCCTTTAGATTGGTGTGTTAGTTCAACATTTGTGAAGTTTTCAATATTTTTGGTAGGACAAAAATACTGAAAACACTCTAGCTCTAAATTTTACATAAGCTTTCTGATTCCACACCCAAATTTAACGGGTTCTTCAATGCTCCACCCTTCACCTTTCATTCACACAACACTACAGATATGGACATGTGTCCTGTACCACCTGTGGTTGTGACAAATGGATCCCAGCGTATCTTCAAATTGACTGACTTTGGAGTTCACACCAGAATTTAGAACCATGCACTTGTGATCAGATCATCATAAGACACATTTCTGTGCCAAGTGTGCACAGAGTGATAATCACTGGAGTGACTACTTACTTAAATAAGTTTGGCTCAGTTGGAAACATAAATTTATTTTTTACATCATATCAAAAAATAACTGGCTGTAAAGATGAAAAATCAAAGATGAAAAATGTCAAAAACCAAACTAAAAATTACATTGTCTCAATGCAAAAGATGCCAAGGTAAATCTAGCAGTGAGGTTGATATTTGAGACTGGGTTGGGGGGGGGNTGTGGCTGCAGGCTGCAGCTGGGGGAACCCTGGCAATGTGGGAGAAGAGACGATGAAGGTAGTGATGTTTTGCTTGCCTCGTTTGAGTAACAGGATGTCGTTTATTTATTCACTTGTTTACATTTATTTATTTATTTGTTTTATTTAATTTTTTACATATTTTCATTAGTTTTTACTTGAAGACTTGTCTCCCTTTTTTTTTTACTTAGCTTTTAAATGATCTGTATCTTAAGAAGGTGATGGAAGAAGAAAAGGAATGTTTTGGAGTCTCACAATCAATAGGCTGCTTCTGTTATGTGTTTATTTGTTTGTTATACTTTTATCATAATCACTTTTACACTGGCTTTGGACAGGGTTTAAAATCAAAGCCACACATGCTTAAGTATAAACTTCATTCATGTCTTAAATTACTTGAATTGCTACACAAGTTAAAGTGCAAATGTTTGTCACTGTCCTTTGGAAAATATTGCATTAAGAAGTGTGATAACTTCACATAAATCTTAACTAATAGTACTACTGCAGTATGACATATGTAAGAAGGAGTATATGCATGTATATGTATGTGTGTATGTGTATGTGTGTTTGTGTGAAAGAGCAGACAAAAGCGAAGGAGAAAGAATGGAAAGAGAATCAAATAAAAAGCTTGCAACATCACAGAGAGCAGCTGCATGCACCTATAGAAATCCCATTACATTGAAACACTGGCTGCAAAATATGTTTTCCTGTCAATCCAATGGTGCTGATCGCTCTGCTGTTTTGTTCCAGGTGGAACTATGCGCGTGATCCTGGACCTGCCCTATGTCTACTCCATCATCATCTCCTCAGTGGTGGCCATAATCTACACACTGCTGGGGGGGCTCTACTCTGTGGCCTACACAGATGTCATCCAGCTCATCCTCATCTTTGTCAGTCTGGTGAGTACACAAAAGTTTGCATGTCACAAATGGCTTAAAAGGCCTTGAAGTGTCCATCTGATTAACCCAAATGCCCCTCTCGTTAACTTAAAGGACAATTCTGGTGATAGTACATGTTTGAGCCCATAATGTAGAGGGAAATCTCAGACTGTGTGCCATGGAGGGCCAACAGTTATCAGGTTTCAAGCTGAGTTCATCTGATAAAACAGAAGTTGTCCTTGGTACAATATATCAATGAACAGGCTACAGAAAATTAAATATAGCATTTACAGGTAGCAGCATTTTCTTGTGTGTGCTGAATAGCCACTCAGTATGTTTATATGCATGCTAATTCTATACTCTGATTAAAGCAATTAAGATGATTTCCAGTGTAAAAGCATTAACCTCCCCTTATGGGCCCACAATCAGTTTAGCTGTGTTCTTGTGTTTGTTTATACAGTGGGTGTGTGTTCCTTTCCTGTTGACCAACCCTCACTCTTTGGACATCTCACTGACCGCCTACAACCAGACCTTCCAAGCCCCCTGGGTTGGTACGGTGGAGCTCGATGAAGCTGGCAAGTGGTTTGATGACTTCATGCTGTTGGTGAGTGGAAAAGTTTCATGTGGAGTAAAAATATTCACGTTAATCTGCAGACATCATGTGCACGCCATATTTATATTGATTCTGCCATTACAGCAGTTAAATTTAATTGGTTGCTTTTTTAATTGGTTGCAGAATTGATTGCTTCATGAGATGAGCAAATAGCCAAATATAACAAAAACAACACTGGAAAACACATGATATTTATAGATTAGTTTCTGCTGTCTCATTAAGCTCTGTGTTTTGTGCCAGGCTTTGGGTGGGTTGGCATACCAGGCGTTTTACCAAAGGATCCTGTCAGCCTCTTCTTACACTCAGGCTCAGGTGACCTGCTTTGCCTCTTCAGCCTTTTGCCTGGTGCTGGGTATCCCCTCTGTGCTGGTGGGAGCTGTGGCTGCATCTACAGGTAAACAAACACTCAAGGACCATACCGGTAGTTTTGTATGTTTGAGCCCAATATATATATGTTGACAGGTCGGATTGGCCGTCGGGAGAGGCGGGACTTTTCCCAGTGGGCTGCAGCCATTGGTGGGCCAGCCGTGTTGGTGGGCCAGTTGGTGGCCTTTGTCCTGCACAATATAATACTAATTAAAATTAACTTAAGCTAAGCATACATAATTATTTTTCTTTTATAATGTTCTTGCCATGGAGAAACAGTGGACAATTCCGGATTTATTCGCCCTACCTCTAGCATCATTGCCATTTTCGTCTGGCTATTCCTAAAAAAAAACTAAAATACAGTTTTATGTTTTGGAAACAGGTTGTCACTAATGTAACATGTATGCTGGTAGTACTTATTGGGCTTAAACACAAACTCACTGGTATGATCCATTCAGCATGCATAATGGTGGCTTTATCTTCACCAAATAGCTGTGTTAAATAAAATCAATAAATAAAATTATTTGATGTATAAAATCATTCCATTGATTTTATACATCAAATTCAGTTTATTGGTAATGGGGATTATGGGGAACTATTCAACATCTGAAGGTAACTGTAAAATGGTTAGTGCTCCCCATGACCAATAAACAGAATTTGATGAGGAAAATTAGAGGAGTCCCCCTCCCCTGTTATGAGAATTAGAGCTCATAATAATGAAAATGCCTCATTTAAACACCTTGGAACAGAGATGTTCACTGAATCTTCACCAGTTTCTCTTCCATTCTTAGCACTAGACTAAAATTAGGTTTTGATGAACCTAAATTTAGTCCAGTCAGTTATCAGTTGTGTTTGTTGCTTCACTTATTCCTGCCCTCATTCATATAAACATATCCTGCAGACTGGAACACGACAGACTATGGATTGCCCACCCCATATGAGCGTGGAGAGTCAGGCTCCATCCTCCCCATCACCCTCCAGTTCCTCACCCCTGCTTATGTCTCCATCATCGGCATCGGCGCTGTAGCTGCTGCTGTCATGTCCTCCATGGACTCAGCCTTGCTCTCCTCTGCCTCTTTGTTCTCCTCAAATATCTACAAGAACATCATCAGGAAGCAGGTGAGAATTCTGGTGGATAATATCAACATTGTCCAGAAACTGAACATCAGGTAACTGTGCCCTGTGTCTTAAGTAACTTCACTTCCAGATCTTAAGGTCAACATTTATTTTATTCAAAGACAGAATGGTTTATCATCCTCTGCAGGAATTATAATCAGTCAGATGCAGTTAAAGTGAAAGTTCAGTTGTTCAGTAAATCTTAATTTTAATATAAAATCTGTATTCATTTGCAGTAATTATTGGTGCATCTTTCTAATAAGGTATACTTCGTAAAGGTTTTTCTCCTTTATATTTATTAGAAGACACAATACTTTGTTATAAAGAAGTACTTTTATCTATTGAAAATAGGATGATTTTATCAATCAAGATTGCATAGAGTCATGTGTGGGTAGCACTGCAACAATTGTGATACTGCATGCTTTCAAAACAGGCCAGGCAGGCAGCTAGTTTGACATATAGTGGTCAGACAAAGTAGCTATTCACTTCATATACCGTCTGTTCCCAGTTTTCGCATTCCATCTTGCATTTATGATGTTTGGTCTCTTACAACAATGAGCTGTTTCATTATTTCACCCCTAAAGAATGTTCCATATGTTGAGGCACATATAGGGGCTGGTTCCAGTGTGAAAATGTCTGCATTTCTACATCATCATAGTATGCTTTTGTTTTACTGAAAATATAATTTCATTGCTGAATTATTATTTCTTTCTAGGTATATATATGTATATATATATATATATACACATACGTATATATATACACACACATACACACACACACACCTTTAAGTAATTTTTATATTTAAAAAAAATGATTGAATCAGACTAGAATAAATAAGAGAAACATACATTCACACACATTCAGCACATTCAGTCTTACAAAGACACACAAGAGACACAAGGGTACAAAAGGACTGGAGAGTATATCAGTCTCATAAAATACTGTGTCCCTGTAAGTGGCTCAATGGCCTTGGAGGTTTAATATATCAATCCTTGTTTTTTCTTATTGTCATTCTTCTCTTTCAGGCATCAGACCGTGAGATGCAGTGGGTGATCCGGATTTCAGTCGTGGTGGTGGGTATTTCTGGAACTGCCCTCACCTTCCTGGACAACAGCGTCCTGGTCTTTTGGCTTGTGGGTGTTGACATGTCCTATACCATCATGTTCCCTCAGCTGGTTTGCATCCTCTTCTTCAAGGCATCTAATGGCTATGGAGCCACTGTGGGATACATAATGGGAATTGTAATGAGGGTCTTGAGCGGGGAGCCCCTCATTGGCCTCCCACCTGCCATCCAGTTCCCTGGCTGCCGGCTGGATGATGAGGGAAAGATGACCCAGTACTTCCCCTTCCGCACCGCTATCATGGTTATCTCACTTTTGTCCATCCTGCTGTTCTCTTGGTTGACCTCGATTATTTTCAACAAGGGTCTGCTGTCTGATAGGTGGGATGTGTTCAAGATCAAATGTAAGCCTACAGCAGTAATCAGGCCTGTGGATGGGAAGAAGACCAACCTTAATAACGAAGAATCTGTTGCATCCAAGCAGCTACTGAACACCACCAGCTGCTGAAGAGTCTCACATAGACAAAGAGAAGATGGATGCTGGAGGCAGACCTTTTATTGTCTGCCAAGCAAGAGATAACAGAGGGAAAAAACAGCAACGGTTGGACAATGAGCGCAGGTTCTATATAACACCACAATAATTTGTGGTGATGACATATAGACCTAAATGTGCAATGTGATCTGAGCTCTGGCTCACTAGCTGATCATTTGCCTTATTCTCTTTTGTGGAGAACACAGTAACAATAGGCTACTTGGCTAGCCACCTAGTTCAGGCAAGCAAAAGAGCCATTAGTTTAAAAAGCTTATAGCGAGCCTATTATATATACGTAGATCCAACATATACAACAATGTAACTGATTTTGAAATACCAGATAGGTGTTATTATAATATCGTCAAAATGTATCTAAATATTTATATATTGTCATACATCACTGTATTTTGTATTGCATCAGTCTAAACCTAGAGGGCAATTTCAACCATTATGGTGTTTCAATGAAATTCAGATTTTGAGTTAAATGGTAACAATAATACAACTTTAACATCTTCATTTATTCATCTCTGCTCAATAAAGAAAAGACTACTGCATTTGTATAGATAATGTAGAAATTTTTAGACATGATATCAAAATACAGCAGAAAGAATGTTCTCTATCTTTTTGACAAACAAAGATTTGGCTGCCATGCCATGCTGGGCCCAAATGAACAATCAGCTATCAATCACATTTCCTAACAGAGGGTATCATCTAGTATTTTCTCAGAAAACTGAATTAAACAAGCCATCTTCTTTGTCCTGTGGTGAGTAATTGTACAGCAGTGCTCTCTGGATGTGACTCACAGTAAACATGCCTCGTGACCTTTATTGTTTTTCCAGTGACACTTTACTTCCAGTGCAACTAACGTCTCTCTCCAGGTGAATCTCAGGCTATTTGCAGCCATATTCGATATATTCAGTAGGATGGTTACCTTTCACACGAAGAAATATAGACAAGAAAGAAAGAAAATATACAACAGCATCTAGAATAAGTACAGATTCTGCACAGGTGAACTGTGCACTGGTGAAAATGTCATACATGCTATTATTTAACACTGATCTCTTCATTTCTTGAGTCTTCCTCAGGCTCTAAAATATAATAACCATAATGCCTCTTAGTGTGCGAGATCATATTAGAAATGAACTATTAGCAAAGTTAACTCATAAAATATTCTGCATTCTGCAATATGTGTCTGAAAAGAAGTGCTCTACTTAAACAATGTGAATGTAGTTGAAATGCCAGACTGTTGCTTTCTATTCACCAACCTATTTAGGTAAATAATGGCATAAATGGTTCTCAGTTTGTTAAGTTTGCATATAAGAAAAGGATAGTCAGGAGTTCTATAAAAACATATCTAAAATGTGAAAATTTATAGTTAAATTTTTCACATGTAACTTTTACCTCCATTTATTAAATACTGATCAGTAAACACCAGCCAGGTTTTTAAGTACATATATATGTATTACAGCACTGTGATTTAGTTTTGAATGACCCAGAAACAGGCCAAGGAGGACAGGATAACTAAGTTTGGTTCTTGAACAGTGTAAAAAGCAACACTTGAACAGACCAACACAAACACTGTTTCAGGCCTAAAGCTTCCATAGTTTTACTTTTGTTAGTTTTACTATGTAATTTCACCCACAGCAGCAGTGAGAGTCTAAACTGCATTCCTATTTGCAGGATCTCACTTTAATTTCCCACAGTGCAGCGTTAAAACCTGCCATACACTAACATGGTAAATTAGTGTATCTAACGTTTTCCCTATAATTGCACAGAAAGAAAGAATGCAACTCCCATGTTTCCCTCTTCCTCCTTACCCATTCCTTTCCTCCAGTGTTTATTTTCCCTCCATCCATGTGGAAAGGCCCAAAAGAAATGTGCCTTTCAGTTTGTCCATGATTTTGTACTGTATAGTATTTTTTATGTTATATACTGTAGTTTACAGTTGACTTTTTTTTTTTAATTGTGCTGATACTGAAAAAGTTTGCAGCTAAGATTGATATATATATATATATATTTTTTTATTAAGGGTGCACAACAATACAAATTTTACTCCCTTTAATTTATAGATAAAATGCAAAGAACAGACATTGCTTGCATAAAACAATGAGACCTGGAGTTATATATGGTATGTTGGGTTGTACTGAGCCTCCATCATAGTTTGTTGTGCAGTGAGATTACTACTACTTACTACTAATGAATGACAGTCAGAAGGCCTTCCTCTGTCTACTAATTCCTTTATTATCACTGGAAATTGGTCTCACTCCAATGCTGGACATCATCACATGGGTATACACACTAGTCACTATACTCAAATACCTCATCAGTGGCAAACTGTATCTATAAGACTGAATTCTGTCCAAAGGTTTGTGAATGTGAAGATGTCATTTTCCAAAGCCTGATTGCACAGAACAAACTCTCAAATCAGGGTACGTGCAGATCATATCAGATGCATCATTTTATACTGTTTTTGTGACTGTCATTTCTACCTGTATTATACTCTTGTACTGTACAGCCTAATCATATTAAGTGTGTACTGTATTACTACAACTTAAAGTCAAATTGTATGTTGTGTAACCAAAGAGTTTTGTAACAGTAAAGAGAGCAATTAGGAACATTCAAAGTAAAACAAATTCAACTTCAGCAATATCATAATTACGTACTGTATTCAATCCAAAGTGCTTTACCTCCAGATATATTAATTTTATTTCATCTCACATTTGAAAATCTGTTGGAAAGGTTAATGTAGAATGAACACACCTCCTACCAATTCAAAGCAGCGGGTGGGTGTTCAGCATGTGCAATGAATCTGAAGAGATGAAGGTGTCTGACATTTTGCAGGAAAGACGTTAAACGTTTGTGAATGAATGAATGAATGAACGAATGAATGAATGATTACAATATCTCATATTCAGAATGTAGAAGTCTCCTCAGACATCATTTGATCCTCAGCAAACCGTTCACAGTGTAATGAATGATAATAATGAGTGTACATACATGTATATTTTTATCTGTGTATTCTAACACTTTATTAGTAGCATTGCTATGGGTTACTTGGTCAAAAACAAATTGTCCAATATCATCTTATGAACTTCAAAAGACTGTACTGGACAAGTGTATAACTTTTATATGACAGTTATCAAATTCGATATTGTATGTATGTCACCCTTTTGTATTTGGTTTTATACTATTATGCATGTTGAGTTTCCTTAACTGTGTTGTTTGTACTGAATTTTAGTGAAGACTGTTCTCACTTGCCACTTGGCAAGGTCCTACTTTGTAATCAATAATGTAAATCCCCATGGGGTGATGGTTCTGTCAGAATAAAGGTCGAAATCAAGCTGCTTTTTATTGTTGTGTGTCTAAATTGTCTTCATGAGTTGTGCTCGTGCACCTTCCAAAAAAAAAAAAAAAAAAAAAAAAAAAAAAAAAAAAAAAAANGGTAAAAAGTAGGGACATTAAAAAGATCATCAAAGCAAAATTACAGTAAAAACAAGAACATTAAAACAGCAAAGTTAAAAGGATGCTTGAAAAAGTAATAATCTAAGGTAGGCTGTAAAATAATGAATAGAGGTGGGTTTTCAACCTTGATTTAAAATTTTCAACTGAGCTTGCTTCTTTAACATGTAGTGGTAGTGTATTCCAGAGACAAGGGGCATGGTAAGCAAATGCTCTGAAGCCAAGTGATTTTTTGTTAATTGATGTTTCTCCAAGTTTTATAAATGTTCACATCCTGAATTATGACCTTTATATTTGCTAAGAATACATAAACCTACTGGCAAACTTAGGCAAAAATGTATTTTACTGCTCAGGAAAAATGTATTTTACTGCTTTTACTGCAATTGGCAGCAAGCATGCTCTAAGAGTTTAGGTAGTAAAAACTGATCAAGTTAATGCACACAATAAACAGGCAATGAGCCTGACACAGCTTCATATATATATAATCCTAAAACTGTGTGTAGTGGAACATTGGGTTGACTCCCTTAACCAGAAAAATAGCTTTGGAATATAAAAATGTTAAACTATTTCAAACAATCTCTTGTCTTGTGAATGGGGAAGCCATGTTGGTCTGTTAAAGCTGTGTTTGGCTTTATGATTTAAGCCACTATGTGTTTGTAAGGTATTGGTCTTTTAATATGGCTCATGTTCCTTGGCTATTGCCCAACAATCATGAGGCCTAACAATTCCATAATATCATGTGTAACAGCTGCTAACACTCATTTTGTCTTGAAGGCTCATTTTTTAAATTGTAAAACTGTCCAGTGTAAGAAGCTGGATGAAAAATAAGTCAGACCAGTCACTTAAAGTTATACATAGTTTTTGTTCAGTTAGTCACAGATGAGGCAATTTAATGCTGGATGCTGCATTAAATGAGAATATGCTGTAATTTTGCAAATGTTGGGAGATTTTCCATTACCATCCAAATCTTGCTTTGTCATTATTATTTAATTTTGTAGTAGTGTCTTTATTCCACACCTTTGTTTTGCATCTTTCCTGGTTGAGAACAATGAAGGCTGCAGTGAAATATTTAAATACAAGTGTTTGAAAATTCTGCTCAATGCTCCACAGCAGCATGCAGATCCATTTAAAGGATCAACATAATTAAACGGTAAATTAAATGCAATCAGGTTGTCTCTCCTCTTTATTTGCCATGGCCTTTCAGCCAGTCATGCCAAATTGGGG
Source organism: Lucifuga dentata (assembly GCA_014773175.1). Lineage (NCBI taxonomy): Eukaryota > Metazoa > Chordata > Actinopteri > Ophidiiformes > Bythitidae > Lucifuga > Lucifuga dentata. The sequence goes on from VXCM01000927.1 coordinate 50,848, forward strand.
GCTCATCCACCTTGTTTGTCCCCATGTGACAAATTGCGGGCTCGGTCAAACAATTTTGTGTAATTTGTGCATTTTGTGCGTTTTGATTGGTTCAGTCACTCATTTTGTAGGTTGAGCGCATTTTGGCAACATTTCTTTGTGGGGTTTCCTTATAAAGAGTGATGTCAGGAGATTCCCTTTATGTGAATAAGTACACGTGATGCTAATGAGGGCATCATGGGAGAGATATTTGTGGGTTTTTTCTTTTTTGTGCGTGACCATGACACATTTGCTCACAGATTGCGTTGGCCCTTTGCTTCCATTGAAAGCTGGTTCAAAATACCTTTTGACTGTTGCGTGTCAAGTTATCAGCCTACTCCTTAAGCACCACTGCCACCAGATCTGTTGTTAAGACACTGTCCCAGTTTGTTTGCACAACTACATGTCAAACACAGTTGATGCACTGGAGCACTTCCATCAGACACTCAAATTACTATTGCGTGTATACTGCACTCAGATGGGCAAAAACTGGGAGGAGGGTTTACGCTGGTTCTTATTGGCAGCAAAGGAAGTAACTCAGGAGAATTCTGGTTTTAGTCCCAACAAGCTGGTCTTTTTAACTCTGTGCGGGGTCCCCTCATCATTTTGTGTGATGATTGAACCTCCAAAAAATGTAATTGATTATGTTGATGGGTTCAGACATAGGTTGTTTGTTGGTGGGAGATTAGCAAAGGAGAAACTGACAGCAGCTCAGGCCAAAATTAAAAAAATTTTATGATCAATGGGGCAGACGGCATCAGTTCAGCTTGGGTGATCCAGTGCTTCAGCTCTCCTGCTAGTTGTCAATTCTCCATTCCACGCAAAGTTTACTGACCCGCACATGGTGATAATACAAGTCTCACAAGAGAACTAGATTTATTTGCATCCCCACAATGTAAAAAAAAAAAAAAANAAAAAAAAAAAAAACAGCCACAGCTCTGTCAGGTCAATTTGTTAAAACCATATTATTGTTGTGCATCAGCATTGGTTGTGCCAGCCACATCAGGCTCAAATTGTGTTGGTTCTGTATGTGTAGCAAACACCATGGTAGACTCTTCCTCTCAGCAGCTCTGGCTGAGGAGGATGGGCTGGACAAAACGTGAGTGTATGGCCAGTCTAAAAAAACTCATTGAAGCATTGAACAAACTAGACAGCTCATTAATGTGCAAATTAATGTGTTAGAGTGCAACACTGATAGAGGGGATGCAAAATCAATTAAACGGCATTTTTATCGTGTTCCTGCTGAACAATGGTGGGCCGTGTATTTTACACTTACACCTTCAGTGCTATCCTCCCACAATTAAACCACCTTCTAATAACCTCACCATGACACTAGGGCTATAGGCTGTTGTTATTCAGCGTAACTACCCCATATTCACAGTAATATTTATCAAGTGGAATAAAGTGATTTAACACAAGGATCAATGCCTATGTCAGTTACAACACACTAACTGCAGAGACATGAATAGGATGTAGCATTATTACGCATTATGACAGGATGCTGCATCACAAATAGACACCGCATAACCTAAATCAGTGTCATTACCAAAGAAACAAGAACAAACTCACAACAACCATCACATTTACTCATACGGCCAGCAAATAAGCAAAAATGCTGTAAAACACAAATAATGCAAGCAGGATTCAACAGGCTTCTCCACAGACTCCAGCCACATAAAAATCCATCAAACTTACCAAAGCTGCTCATCATCTGAAGACAAAGTCCGTCCTCCTTTCTTTCTTTATAAAGAGTTTAACAACACAGCTGTACAGTACATTAGTGCATTTCAGTTCCAAAATGTGAAAAAAAGTGTTGTAAATCTTCTTCTCCTCCTTCAGCCATTGTGTGTTAAAAAACAAAGGGACGAAGTAAAAATCTGAAGCACTACATCTAAAAATCTGAACGTCAAGAAAGAAAGATTCAATAAACATTAATGCTCCTTACATGCTAGCTAGGTTTACTTGAGTTAGCTAAGCTTCTTCTGATGAATTTCTGGCAGGCTGTAGCTGTGTAGCATAATGCTGTATTCCGATGATGTACGCCAAGGCCAGCTAGAAGGCCCTGGCCCATCAAGGAATACGCCCAACATGGCAAACTCGAAATCTGATTGGTTAAAGAATATGACAATCAACAACATTGTCCCATTTGCTTGAATAGCAGAGGGGAATCACTCGAGATTCTGAAGGCTTCACGATTTTTTTACCCAGAGACAGGTGGAAAATCTGATTGGATAAAAGCTCTAATTTATATGAGCTGCACTGGAGGCAGCGAAACTGAGGGAGAGAGTAGCAATGACATGACGTTAATAATAAACTGATGGGAACGAACTTTGTAAAATACATATAGCATTAATTAAAATATATCTTAAATTATAAAAACATAATTTGATGATTCTGACAATCTCTAGGCCAGAGAGAAGGCTTTGCTGGCCCCGACTGCCCATCACTGCTGTTGAAAAACGTAAATAATTGGATGAGGTTAGATATATGATGGAGCATAATATCGCTGAGTTGTCATCATCCAGCTGAGATTCACCATGTGTCCTTATTCCTTAATACTCTAAGGTTTTGTACCGATTTCTTCAATGTCCATAGTCTCACAGCACCAGATGTATTACAGCGCATGGATGAGTGTATCAACCAGGTTTGGGTTTGCCATAAATTGTGAGTAAATTTGATTTGTTAAAAAAATAGTGGCAAATCTCATCTACACAAGCATGTGAGATTTCTATTTTTACCACTCCGTTCATACTTTACTCATATAAAGTAATGCCTTTTGCTCTGAAAAATGCTCCAGCAACCTTTCAGCATTTAATGAAATATGAATTGTTGTTGCCTTGAAAGGTTCGGCAATCTATTTAGATGATGTAGTCATCTCTAGTGACACTTGGGAGACTTGTATTTCATGAATCTGATCACTTTTTGGCTGTTTCGCTGCTGCACGCCTGATGATTAACCTTGCCAAATGTGAATTTGCCAGAGCAGTCATGGCTTATCTTGGTAGTGTTGTTGGGTAGGGACAGGTTCAGGCTAAAGTGCTTGTGCAACAGTTTTCTCTGCCCACAAAAAAAAAAAAAAAAAAAAAAAAAAAAAAAGAGTTAATGCGGTTGGTTCTTGGGTTTATTAGGGTACTACAACAGTTTTTGTAAATAAAAAAAAAATTTAAAAAAAAATGTCTGTGGTGGCTCCTGTCACTGACTTGTTGAAGGTGAGAGTAATAACACCACTGTCAAACTCTGGCTCAAGCAACAACAGAGGTGTGAGAATTAATGAGGTCACATGTTCACACAAACACAATTTTATGGAAATCTGATTCTCTGTTTTAATCTATATTTTGTATGAATTGTATAAATTGTTTTTTATTGTATAAATTGTTTTATTGTATTTAAAACCCTGACCAGGGACAAGGACTGCAAATTAGCTTAAGCTAGATATCTTATAATACACTGCATTTTCCACATTTGTCTGAAAGCAATGTTGTATGTATTCATCCCTGTTAAATAAATTGAGGCAACTGGGAGCACCTGAGCCCATGGAAACATAAGAGCTCATCTTAGTCCCCTGAGTCCCTTGTGAAGTATTTCTTTTTTCCCTCCTTTTTGCTTCACAACACCCACATACCACTTTTTTTTCAATCATCCATTCACCCATTCCTCTGACTCTACTGAATGCCACATCTCATTCATTCTCACTTTCAGTTGGTCGTTTAATTTACCAGTTTGCTTTTTCAAATAAAATAGTTACAGTACATTAAACTCAATCGAGTTGTCTCTCCCCTTTATTTGCCATGGCCTTTGAGCCAGTCATGACACTACATATTTTTTAAAGTGAAATGGTTGAGTTACGAATTGCCGTCAGCTTTCCAAACTAATAGTCTTAACTTGAAATTACTAACCTTGGACTTCCACTCCTGCCATTTGTCTGCGAAGCTGGGAAATGAGGGTCAGCCGGCAATGGCAACAGGTTTCTTTTTTCATGGCAAGCCCCAGAAGATTTGTTGTGGCTTATTTTAAGGTCAGAATTTGATGCAGGAGTCTACATGCAAGATGCATTGCATGGCCACAGTTAAATGCTCGTTGTGAAACTGTTATAAATAAACCAGTGGTCAGATTCGTCAGCAACTCACTCAGGATGGTGTTAATTTCCTACTCTGAATATATGTAATTTTGATTTATGAAGTCAAATCTGTGACATTTTTATTTGGAGGGGGTTTTCTGCTGAATCATAAAAGCCTCTGTGTAGGCTTGGGGGCGGGCTAAATATGTAGAAAGACTACCAGATGACTTCTGCTTTCTCAGAAAGACATCTTCTCTGTCAACCAGCTGTTGTTTCACTTACTGAGATCCTCATTGCAAAGGAGGAATTTTTCCTGGTTAAAAAAGAAAAAAAAAAAAAAAAANAAAAAAAAAAAAAAAAACAAGACAAGTTTGAAGGTCACTAATTCAAGTTATCACCATTAAGTCTAGAAAAATTTGATTTAATTGGAAAGATAGATTTGAGCCAAACAGTCATGCGCTTTCCCTTGGAAACTGCCATGCATTTGAAACACTTGACTAAGATTAAGTGTTTATTGCTGACAACTACTTTAGTCCTTTGGTCAACCCCCCATGTAATTGGATCCAGCAAACAGCAGGATTTCAAGAGAGCCAAAACAACTACTGAATTAATATCTTAAAAGGAAATTCAGTCATTTTTGTTTTATTCAGTCAACTTAAAGTTTCACAGTCAATTCTAAGCATATTCAGTACCTACAGCGCTGATTAGGGAGGTTCAAATAAGGTCTGTGTCTGTTCATCCTATTCATAAGCTGGAGAAAAAGTTCATTTTAGTTTCTAGATGACATGGTACCAAAAGTCAACTATTCAGTAACACACTAGGTCTATCAATTCAGCCACTTGGCAGACAGTGGCATATATAACAATTTGACATTTGCCAAAACCCTTGAAAATTTAAAGGGAGGAAGATTAGGGTTTATAAAATTTTCTTTGGGGTTAGAATTTGTAACTAGACACAGGAACTTATCCACATTAGTATTTACATGGCCTGAGGCTCTGTATAAATAGGTTCCCAACATCAAAATCCCTTCAAATGTTTTTTTTTTTTTTTTTTTTTTTTGTGAAAACACAACAGGTTATATTCACTTGTGACTTCAATCAGCCAGTTCAGGGAAAGAAACTCATGCTGTTCATGTCACTGTCACTCTGTAACAGGTGGATGCAATCAAACTGTAACTATCAGAGGAAAGAGCTCCTGTTTCAGAGTAAAGGATCCTGTTGCATTAGAGCTATTTTTTTCTTTTTATTAATTAGTGTTTTGCTTAACAGCAAAGTAGCATACCTCATTTAAACATTGCATCTAGATATAGTTGCTATTGGGGTTTGAAAAGAATTGAAGCCAAATGCTAAATAATACAAATAATGAAAAGTTGAAAATGTATGAGTACTGTACATTTTCATTTTCAGTAGGCTTTTTCTCTCAAATTTACACTTCTTTCTCTGATCTCTGCCTCTTCTGCTGCTAATTTGGCATTTGGCCCTTTCCCCAAATATCCTCAGAATGTGGTTCTGGTGATGCACCTGATGCATCACTGTTTGCAGACCTTCAGCAGCTGGTCTGAAATGTCACCACATAAGTCATTTGAGAAGTGACATCCTGGCCTATGGTCCAGGTTCAGGGTTTCAAGACTTCCCAGAGAGGAAGGACACAGATGCCATGCAGTCATCTTGCATTTAGTCAGGCTGCAGTGGAACTAAACCAGTTTGTATCCAGGACCAAACCAAACCATCTCAGTTTCTGTGTACTGCTATGGTGCCAGAAATGACATTTAAAGTAATATCCCAATCTTTTTTCTCTTTTGCTACAGAATAAATAGGCCTACACATCACATCTCTGCTGCCTTCCAAAATAAGATGTACTGTTTTAAATTTTTGGGCATGTTTTTCACCATGTGACGCCATTGTTTTCCATTCATTTTAATACAGTCATGTCTGCATTTATATCAGTGTTACATGTTACTTTGTAATCTATATGTAAGTGTGGACTAATCTAAAAAAATTGTAATACACTGTAAGCAAGTTTTGCAATATGTTTTGCAGTTTAATTATTGTACATAAACAAATGGAAACTAGTGGCTGCATGCGAGATAGAAAATCACATTGAAAATTCTAAAACACCATTGTACAAATAAAAAACTATATATTGTATGTTAGGTATTATAATATACATAAAGAGTACTCCTACAAAGTGCAAGTGATTTTCACTGCATGGCCTAAAACCATTGTGATGGTCATTTAAACTGCAACCATGAGCAGAGAAGATAAAATGCCTATATGCACATGAAACAACAGCTTATCAAGGAAATCTGGTGAGGCACTTACATTTATGGCATTAATGTGATCATTCTAAAACACTAGTTTATATTAAAAACAAACAAGCAAACATGGGATTTTAGTTTATTTTCCCAACAGTAAAATGAAATATCAGTTTTTTTTTGTTTTTTTTTGTTTTTTTTTTGTCTGACCGAATAGTCTATTTTAAAATAAGATGCCCATTATTATTATTTTTTTTTTCAGAATAATTGTTTCAGTTTGTTGGCTTTTATTCATGCTGCTGTTGTTGATTTCCAGCATGCTGAATGTTGTGATATCATATAAATTCTGTGACTTTTTTTTTAATTCAGTCTTTTTACATACATGTGTTCATACTTAAACCTTGGCTGAGGCTGTACAAGGCCACAGGTCTTTCCAACAGAATTCCAGAATTTATCCTGAGAAAAAGGGAGTTTCTGTGAATGTTTAAGAAATCAGATTACTTTCAAAACTGTAATCAGATTACTGAAGTCAATGTAAAGGCACTGCAGTGTGTAACAACACTAAGTATGCAGTGAGCGACTGAATGACAAGTTTGATCTTACACAGCACATGTCTTCTGCAAGTGATGTGGGTGATGTGTAGCTACAGTCTATGCTTTGTCTGGTAGTTTTCCACTGACTCCTGGACTGCATCTCTCTCTCTCTCTCTCTCTCTCTCTCTCTCTCTCTCGCTCTGTGTGTGTATCTGTGTGCATGATTAATTGCTTGTGTTTCTATGTGAAGAAAACACAGCTGCACTTGTACCTTATATAACAATCACTCAGAAGATGGAGAAAAAAAACTGAAACTCTTTGACAAAGAACTATTGTGGACGGGAGATAAAGGTAAGATTACATCATCAATAGCAACTGATAAGATCAATTGGTCATCCGAGGAGGGGATGCAGACTTTCCAACATTACAGCTCAAAGTGAGCTTGCTGTTTAACACTGAGTCAGTGGATTTGTAACACACTATGATCTGCAGCTGAGTTCACTTCTGCAAATTTGCCCTGTTTAGGCCAAACCCTTGATGTCAAGTGTAATATTCATTTATTCATTCATCTTTAGCACTGTGACATCAAGATTTTACTCACCTGATTTACAGATGAATTAAGATCTAGATTTGCTCAACAAATGTTTGTCTTTGTGTTCAGCTTGATTTATACTTGCCGTTGTCTCAAGTGTGCGAGGGGGCGCACACCACATATGATGCAATCATTATCATCCGTACCATGGCGTGAGGGGCCTCTGTGACGTCACGGCGCTTGGTTGCGCACTTCCTAGATTTTATACTGTGATTGTGTGTATGCTCCACCTATAAGCAAATTCATGTCTTGAAGTTTCAATAAAGGTGTGATGCCACTCCTCTTCGAATTACAAACAGGCATACTAGCACATACCTACATATACATCCTTACATACATATGACACACCTGTATGTACAAGTGATAGTCTGATAATGAGAGATGTTTACTGACATTATCTATTAAGAAACATTCTACATGTCAGGGCAAGAATGCATATGCTCATACCACACGTTCCTACATATATGGTACATACAGTTCTTGATGTCCTGTGTAGATTATATACATTTGTTTCTGCATGTGCTGAGTGTCCGGTTAGGATGTATGAAGGGTGACATGGTGCATAACTTATTGTGTTCTATCAGTAGGGATGGGTATTGATGAAAATTTAAACTGGTGTCATAAAACAATAGTTTTAAAACTGTATAGTGGCTAAATCTATGCTTTTTGAAACTAAAAACCAAATAATGACATTAACTGATTATTTCTCATCTAGTAATGCTATTATATTTAACCAATGATACATCCAAATGATAAAGGAGATGGGGAATAATGTTGATGAGGTCTCTCCTACTCACTTTTTCTGAAAAAAAAAAAAAGCTTTATTGCTTATCGAAAATCAATTATCTATACAAGAGAGATGCAGTCATGCAGAGGCAAACCCTTTTCTGTTAAAGTTTTTCATGCTATCAGGTATTTTGCTTGGATTGCCTGTATTTGTTTATACACATGTAGTGGCTATTTGTCCATAATCAAACAAACTTCAAATCAAAAGGTGATGATGGTGATGCACCTGAGAGATTAATGTTACACATGCAAAACTCCAGTGTTCACTCCGTTTCTTGTGGGTTTACTGATCAATTTAGCAAGTAAGCAAAAGCACAAAGAAACCCTGGCCTCCTGTTGCTTCTCCTGCTCTGGGAAAAAAAATTAAAAAATAAATAAAAAATAAATAAAATATTTTTTAAAAAATCTGTTAAATTAAGTAACTCCAACAACAAATAATAATTTGATTTGCTGTGTTAGATTACCTGTCTCAAGCATGTTTCAGATCTCTAGAAGTTGATTTTTTTGTATTTGATTTTTGTATTTGTATTGGAATGAACTGAAACTAATGGTAGGCAAGAAAAACAGTTCTAAAAATTACCACTCCAGTCTTTTGTTTTGGAAAATAGTTGCAGTAATTTGAATGCTGGTTGTATTAGGCTCAAACATGCAAAATAACCTATATGGTCCTTTAACTAATTAAACAAAGTACCAATTAAGTAATCTGTGTATTAGCTGTTTTTTTAATGGCGTGCCCAGGAAGGCGCAAACAGGTCTGACAGTCAGTCTCTGACTAGAGTGCTAAGGTCTATTATGTAACGCCAGTGGATATCTCAGAGCAAATGTGAGAAAAAAAAAAAAACTATTTTCTGTAATAATCAGTTATAATTAATATAATATACACTCTGAATTTGTCACTCATTATTAATGTGATATTCAAGGTCTGATCTAATTTTTTTGATCAGACAAATGTTTCGGATACTGCATTCTTGCAATTCAGTACAGACAGTTCATTTTTAGAGACCATCATCATCGTCATCTTCATCACCCTTTGTAGCCCTGGTTAATTATTCCAAATATCAGCTGTATAATCTTTTTATAAAATGCTGCCGAACAGGTGCAAATAGCATATTTATGAGGTTATATGTACAAAGTGGTTTTGAAAAAGAGAAACGCATGCGAATTCGCAATTCCTCAAATTAAAAAAACAAAAGAATTACCTAATATTTACTATATAAACTGTAAGGAAATGTTGAAATCACATGGCCGGTTAGCTCAGTTGGTTAGAGCGTGGTGCTAATAACGCCAAGGTCGCGGGTTCGATCCCCGTACGGGCCAATTTGTTTTTCGTTGTCGAGGTTAAACCTTAATTTTAAATGAACTGTAACACATCCTGTTGTCTGCTGTCAACTACAAAGTTAACACAGAAACTCATAATCATCCGTTTTCATTTCATAAACTGGAACATGAAGCTATACGTAGCTTCATGACAAATTATGATGAAAATGTTACTGTGGGATATTAGACACACAGCATAATGCAATTGTTTAATTTTCAATGATATAATTAATCATATTTTCAAATATAAGTAGTATGCCAGGCAATATATCATCATAACTCAGAAGTATACAATGAACTTAAACATATACATAATGAAACAAATTAGCATGAAGTTATAGTTATGGTTCCATGGTGTAATGGTTAGCACTCTGGACTCTGAATCCAGCGATCCGAGTTCAAATCTCGGTGGAACCTGAATTTGCTTTTTCACTTGTGTCCTAAGGATGATTATTAAACAATTTCTACGTTTGTATTGCTGTAGTTATGACCAAATCTAAAGGCTTAGATACGCTGAATGTAGTACTGCAGAGGAAAATATTGTTTTCGGGTACTGAATGATTTCAGCATCTGGGCATTCTGGTCTCTGTACAAGAAATGCAAAGCTTGCAGAGAATATTTTTTTAAAGGACCATATCGGTGATTTTACATGTTTAAGCACAATATATACAACCCACATATATGGTACTTTACTGACATTCAATTTCCAAAACATATGTTAGTTTTCCTGGTTTTTCAAATTTCCCAATCTTTCAAAGTCAAATGTTCAAGTGATACACCCACCTTAAAATTCAATGTTACGCCCTTCTTACACTTATGCATGATTGTATAAGGGACAGTCATTTTAATTTCTCGGAAAAAGCCGTCTACTCCTGGGACTATATCCCCTGATGGAGACATACATTTTCTTGTGTGCAGCTCCGTGTTGGATCAGTTAAATAAAAATATATACCACTAAAGTAGTATATTTTGGGAAATAGTTGTCACACATAACGTGTATGTGGATTGTATATATTGGGCTCAAATATGCGGTATGGTCCTTTAATATTCATTGATATCCAGTAATGTTACATTTTGCAAATTATCTTTATTAAAAAAAATGTTATACAAACATTTCTGTATATTTGTGAATGCAATCTGTTTTTACACAAAAACAGATTGCCCTCAACTGAGTTTCTTGATTCAAATGATTACAAACAAGATGCAAAGAATCCAACATGTGGAAGCTGTTGGATACTGTAACATCCCACCAGTAGAGGAGTTAGCTAGAAATGTTATTTAATTCTTAGGTGCACAGAGCATGAAAACTTTTAGCTGGGGCAGGTTTTCCTTGCTGCCATCTCTGGTTCTTCTGCAGATAGAGGAGTCAGGGTCGCTCACTCTCTGATGTCTCCCATCTCACATGGCCCCTTCTTCATTTTTTCACTTTTTTCCTACATGTTGCTGCCCCCTTCTGGTGAGAGCTGGATCCTGTATTTCTGAGAGGGAAAAACAATTATGCAGAAATATACTCGTGCAAAATGTGCATCTACCACCTCTGTTGCTAACTACAATAACCTGAATTATATAGCTAAAACAAACATTTGGTGCACTTACTTATCCCCTGGAGTTTCTGGATTTAATATGACCACTTCCTCCTCCTCACTGTCAGATATCTCCACCACTTCTCCTTTAAAAGAAAACCCAAAACAAAAATTTTATGTGCTCAGCATCATCTGATAATTCATTCAAAATAAAAAATATACACACATTATTAATCCATTGACCTAAAAACTATTCATACGGTCAAGAGATTCTCTAAGGCAGACTGAAAGAAAAAGATCAAAATGTATTTGGGCCCATCAGTCCACAATGACCCTTTGCTGCGCCTTGGGGGGTTATGCAGAGGAGTAACACATGAAACATCACCCACAAGCATCCTCACTCACTGTAAATCTAAACTGTTGTGAGGTTATGCTGAGTGGGTAAGATTTAGGGTTAAGCTGAATAACACATGTTGCTGAGACTCCAAGATTCAGTAGACTCTCTTACTTCTCTTTTATGCAACCTTTAATGCTTATGTTAATTTTTCGTCCAAAACCCCTTAGAAGAAAGAAATCCTTACTAGTATACAGATAAATAAATCTTAAACAACATAAAAATAAATAACCACTTCTGCTCTTCTGCTGCCCACGTTGTTCCTCTTTCAATGCTGTCACGTTTTCCTCCTCTTCTTCATTGCTGTGGATGTCATCTTCCTCCTCTTCATCATCTTCTTCCTCCAATCCCCAGGTATTCTGCAGGCCTTGTCCTACTTGACCCACGCCTGGGACAGGCAGCACAGGGGACGGCACCCTAATATGTACTGTTAAGGTTCCAGGGATGCAACATGGGGAAATGACAGACTTTGGAGGCAGAACACACACAGATGAAGAGACAGCACAGACTACAAAGAAGATTCAGCACACTACTCATTGATGCTGGCCAGTATAGGATACATGTGAAGTGGAGCTTCAACGCTCTGGACGATGTCATTTGCTCTTTCTGTAACATCTGTCATCTCCACTGCAGTCTCATCCATTTTCAGTGCTGTGATTCGCTCCCGAGGCATCGTCTCTGCAAAACCACATCTGCCACCCGCTTTCCTGAAAAATTTCAAATAGTTCTTTCTTTCCCCCTCTAATGACAACATCAGGATTTAAACACGTCAACAGGTCAACACTGTTGTATGGCAATGTGATGGGACTGCTCACCTGACTGACTTGTCGTTCTCCAAGGCTTTGCTGATCAGCTCTGTGATTTCAGACACTTTGACACTGGCTATTTTACTGCACCTCATAACCTTTAAAAAGCACAGAGAAACAATTGATGTAAAACCATTTCCTCTTCATTTTGCCTTGGGAGTAAACATCATCACATATTGTATGTTACTTTTTCTGAAAGGATAATTACACCGATAATAGACCTTTCTCGTGGCAAACACAGGTGTAACTAATAACATTAATAATGGCTGCATGCAAGTGTGTTAGTATCAGGATGCTGGTATTGTGCATGCTGGCTCAGAGACACACTTGAATGGAATGGAGCCATTATTACTGTTACTAGTTACAGTTGTACAGTGGCAAGTCTTTATGTCTGCCATGAGAAAAGTTGGTGTTTGTTATTTTCACCCTTGGCCTTAATTTCATGGTTTATGTGGTATTTTGTGTTCAGTTGTTGGTCGGTTTGTTGAACCTCTAGGTGTGTTTTGGAGATCACCTCTTCCTCCTAATGTGGAAGCTTGTAAAGCGCTACAATGAAGTAAGTGATAGAATTCAACATAATTGATCATCATTATTGCAAAAATAATAAAAGCTGGCAGTTGCCAGGTGGCAATACCCAAGCAGAATTATCAGGTGCATATATTACTGTCAATTCACCTGTTCTTTTAGCAACATGATGCCTCCACTAGACTGAATGGAGCAGATTTCTCTGTGTTTGTTCATGGCGATCATCAGCAGGCCGTCCATCACGCGCTCCTCCCGCTCACAGGGGTCCACCAGCAGATAGGTTCTGCAGAGCACAGAAGACTGAGAATGAGGAGGGACACAATCCATAGACTGGTGAGTGACCACTTAAGGTACATTTACATTATATACTAGAAACTAGATGCTGAAGTTGATATGAAACCAATTTGAACTCAGCCTAAATTTATTTTATTTTTTGAGTGTTGAGATGGAAAATATTATCTTATACTGCATCACACAATGTAAATGGAGGATGCAATCACAGGAAGAAGTGAAAAGGGAATTGTGGACAATGGAGCAACGACAATAACACCAAATCAGAATTAAGTAGTAAAATAAAAATATTTTTATTCGCTATTTGTTTAAATATTTAAATTGGCAATATTTTTGTCTGCATGTCCATTGCATAAGTTCCTGTTAGTACAAAATCTTAAAATACATCATCATCTTCTTGTATACCAAATGCCAAAATAGTGCACTGTCAAGATAAGTACACAGTGTATGTATGGAATTTGGAAAATCCTAAACATTTTTCATACATTGACTGGTTTCGTGCAGGAAATTATTCAGTCTTGTTCAGACAAAGTTTTTTTTAGATTGTTCTTACCCCTGTTGAAAAAAGGAGAAGCTGACACTGATGGGCATGTGGTAGATACTGAGAGGAATAGGGTCTCTCTCCTCTGGGCTGTACTGAAGAAACACAGGAACAAATACAGTTACAACCAAGACAAAGTGTAACAGAAAATGTCTGTATGAAATTAAAAATTTGATAGGAGCTTGAGTATAAAATCTGTGTAGTCATGATTTTTAGTGTTGTCCACAAAATGTGTTAAGATTCGTAACAGTGCACATAAGTCATCAGGAAAATTCAGTGTAATAGCACAGAGCAACAGATGTGTCCAAGTGTATTCAGTGAAGCATAAAAACCCCTTGCTGTGGCTGTAACTCACCACAGTGACATTGTCTCCCTGGATACCAACATCAGGACGTCTAAATTGGCACAAAGCGCTGATAGCAGCTATACTGGCAGCATCCATCAGGTTTCCATCATGATTCAGCATGTGAACATCCACTCTGATCTGCCATACCTGGACACAGATATAACAAACACATCATCTTTGTCATAGAAATTATTAAGTTTACTACAAGTTTTGTTTATGCATATGTGTGTGTGTTTTACCTTTTCTCCAGACACCACACACAAAGATTCAGTATCAATGCACTTGGAGTTCCTCAAGCATCTCTCCAGCTGTCTGTTTAGCTTCACTAGCAGCTCAGACTGCCTGCAGAGAGAGAGAGAGTGAGATGACCCACAGCTACTTTACACTCTGTACTCTCTGCATGAATGGTTCAACAAATCAACCGCATTTCACACTATAAACTTGACCTGCTAGGCCTAATTTAGTTGATACATGTGTTTTTCTCAACTACATTATCAAAACAAAAAATCGATTACATATAGAAAATTCATGATATTCATCATAACGAAACTAAAGCCAAACCATGCTTATTCATATGAGAGTGACATGAATATGATGTGGTTTAAAAAAAAACAAAAAAAAAACATAACATCAATGCAGCAGATAGTTTCATTAGTTATTTCCTACCTGCCCAGTTCAAATGCTGGTGAGGCCATAGGCGAGAGCTCTATGTTGAAGAACAAGATTCCTTCATTTGGTCGGTTCTCTTTAGGAGCCACCAGCTCGCAGGAAACCTGGGCCATGACCCTGTGGAGCAGCAGGTTGATATATTTTACTTTTCTTTTTTTTTTTGGTTGATATATTTTACTTATCAAAACTTGATAATATTGACTAAAACTTTAATTTGATGCTCTTCAAAGAAACTGAAGTGCACAAGTACTACCTGATCCAATTTTAAGGAAATTTTAAAGACTCGATGACTTGGGTTATCGGGCATAAAATAGAAAAAGTTTAAAAAATATATATGGCAATAGGTTCACCTGGTTTTTCCTAAATCCACAAAACAGCATCCATAATCAGTCCCAAAGGTGATCTTTATGTTTCTATAGTCGTAGGTCTGCCGTCCATCCAGGCGCTGCAGGGAGAGATGAAGCACAACTACAGCTCAAAACCAAACCATTTGAGGGATTACAGGGAGATCTGTTGGGAACAGTCTTCCTCCTAAGCAGGAATCCACCTACCAAACACAACCAAGTAAGAGTCGCTATTGGTTTTCCATGTTCTCGAAGAATGATTTAGCTTGGAGCTGTAATGCAGTAATCATTTCTAAATTCTGACTCAATCACAAAATAAACTAACTACACCAGACTTGTTTTCCTTAAGTATGTCTCCTTAAATAACAGCATCAGCCTACATATCAGTCAGTAGTACTATACAGTCTGTGGACACACTGACCATGGAGACTTAGAATAAAACATAGACAGCATATAAAGTATATGGCAAAAGACTGTGGACTGCACATAATGTATTTACAGTCTACGGAGACAGATTATAGATTTTACAGCACAGACTGTAATGTCTTTCGTTCGCTAACATAAGACTCCGTGCACGTTCAGCAGTCAGTCTACCTTTTTCTCCTCAATGGCTTTAAGGAGGAAATCCCTCTCACAGTTAGACAGTGGTGTGTCCTTCATTTTACACCTTGCTGTGTGTCCTGGCTTATCTGAAGAATTTTACTCCCTTCTATTAAGCAACTACGCCTTCCACCATGTGCCCGCGTCAATATTTTGTGAACCTTACCCCGGAAGAGCATAACATACATACGTAAAAGCAGATAAAAGGTTATTTCATTGGTTCGTATCACTTATCCTGTGAAGTGGTTGTTTGTTAGCTTGTTGTGTGTGTTTTATGATGAAGTATAGCTTCGTTCGTTGTGTTGATAGAGAATTTTGATTATTTTACTGCAAAGAAGCTTTTGTTTTGAAATCCAGAGGCAGGTCGACATTCTGATGCCTTTACGTGCTCCTCATAAAGTCGTATTTTGTGGTTCTAAATTTGGAACCATCGCTGGCATGCTCATCATCTGCTTTTGCCGGAAAGAATAACCAAATTGACTATACGGTACCTTTTAGCGTCCGTATTTTTTGTGTAAGTGAAATAAATGCAATATTAAAAGAAAAGTACACATATTTATCTAAAGTTGTTGTTTTTGTTTGTTTTTTATTTTTAAATGATGTCAGTTCTGCAATTTTATAATATTAAATTTACTGTTGTCTTAACCTTATTTTGCCGTGGGGCTCCAGGTGCGGCAGGATGTAGAATGTTTCACTCTGATATATAATATAGACTATCATAGAATGGAAGTACTCGTCTAAGTAAATTGTACTTTTAAGTTCCTTTTCTGTGATTTGTGGAAAATCACTGATACTTTTCTTATTGTTTATTACCTGTGGAAAATCCCACTGCACCCTAGACTGTCTCCAAATCCAGTTTTGTTGCGATTTTATCTCTTGTTATCAGAGTATGTGACCTTCATCCTCCGTATTTATTCTCAAAATTGATAACAATTTCGTCAGTCCTGAAGGCACCACCATGTAAAATGCGCATGCTCACTTCCTCGGACTCGTTCACGGACTGACTGTCTCACCGCGCGCACTATCAGTGGACGAAGCTGTCATCTCCGGTTTATGTGCTACCGAGCGCTGGTTTTACCATCACACGCCGAAGGCCTCGTTGCTCCAGTACTTTAACGCAAAAGATACGCTTTCTCCTTGTTTTCTGAATCGGGAAAGCTTCATTTGTCGATCATTTTGTCAGCAGTTATAAGAACGCTAAGGTTTGTTGGTGTGCTCATTCATTCTCCATCCCTACGACATCACCATAGCACCACCGCTTCGTTAGCAAGCTGTTATGTATTTTAGCCTACTTTATGCAGCATAGCAGGGCGGTTTTAGACGGCCTGTAACATATTTTTATAGTTTGTGTTATTTAGGCTAAAGTATATTCAGTTGATGTTGTCCTTGGTGTTATTACCGTGTAATTTATTGTGAAGTTGCTTTGTGCTAACGCTGGCTGTTTGTGATTGGCGCGCTAGCTAACGTTAGCTAGCGTAGCAGGTGCCGCAGCTAGAGTCGTTTGTAAATGAGTTTGGGTATTGCAGTGTTCTTGTGGCAGCCATGTTAGCTTCACAGGCCTGTCCCAGGACTTTTTCATGATAACAGTTACACTCCCCAATACGTAAGAGTTTGGACTCTTATTTATTGTTTAATAAATGAATGGCATAATTGAGGCGCCATTTAGTATGTGGACAGGAACATGACCCAGTGACACTTGGATCAGAACTGTGTGCCCTGGAGAAGCTCTTACGTTAAATTGATCTTGATGATTTATGGTCAGTTGTGTTGGCTGCGTTAGTTGGTATCCAGGCAGATTGTCTAGTCTTATTCAACAAGGGGAGACAGACAGCTAGTTAACACAATACCTATATCATATTGAATAAACATCAGGTTGTTACTGTCACTGTTATAGAAGTCACTGCAGTCTTGAGTTTTATGTGCAGCTTAAACAACTGGAACAACTATGTGTTTATAGCATCCAAAGCTAACCATTGGTAATTGTCAGAGCCTAAACCTGTTTCATAGACCGAATCTGAAAAATTACTAGGAGAATTGATTTTGCATTGCTTTAACTGAAATGGAATGAACCTTCTCATGCTGTGTCCCCTCCACAGAGCTGAACCTATGACTCTTATCAGTATCCATGACATGGTGTGTGTGATGGAATCAAAGCAGCTGAACAACTGGTGAAGTGTTATGCCTCTTGACCAGATAGCCCTTTTATGTCCACAGGCAACCATCATTGGTTGAGAGAGACAGTTATCAAGAGACACACTGTTGACTATTCAGTTTGACTCCCAATGTCATCAGCTGAGAGCCATGTCTGACTCAGTCCTGTTGAAGTGGGGAAAAAAAAAAAAAAAACAGATTTGTTGAGCACCCTTAATGCTGCTCTTCTATAAATGTGACCAACTAACAAGAGTCAGGGAAGCAGCTGTTGCTATCAGATTAGTATGGAACTTTTTTTTTTTCAAACTTTTCAGAACTTCACTGTCATTATTGAAATTAATTAGACCATATGTGTGTCAGACAAACTCAGTAAATTGGGGTGTATGGTACAGCCTGGCTAGCTATATAAGGCTTTGCAAATTGGTCTTTTATTTTAAAGAGAAGTGTGCCAAAGCAATCACTGGAACAATTCTGGAGACATTCTCGGTTGATTTTTTTTTTTTTTTTANTTTTTTTTTTTTTTTTTAAACAAATGCATCAAGTTGTTTAATGTTTATTCACTTATGCATGTCTTATTCAGAGGAAACATTAAACATCATAATCCATTTTCCTCATCCACCTTCCTGCTAATGCATGGTATGAGACCAAGATTTCTTGTATAGTGTTAAATAGTTGATTTCATTCAGACCAAAGATACAAGTAAATAGAGATGAATGACAGTGACATCTTGATGTGGTCAGGATGGCCCATCCCACAGTAATGCTGCTTGTTCATCCTGATCTTAAAGCTCTGGTAATAAGTATAACAACGCCAGCATGTCAATGACTTGATTACCATTTCAGAAAAGCGTGTTATTGCTGTGCTGCCTGTTATTGTGCTTTTTATTTGCAGCCACTTTGAACAATACAATGGCCTGATCAATACGAGGCCGTTGAAGCTCTTCTTTTTGTGTCAAAGCTCTGTGTAGGGTTTTGAAAGCAAATTGGCACGTGCACACACATACACTTTTTTTTTTCCAATTGTCAAGGCTGTGGAATTAGAGCCAAAAAATTAGCATCAGATGTTTTATGTAGTGAGGATAACATACCTAAAAACTAACGAAGCTTGTTGTGTGCTGCAAAATGTAAAAGCACAGATTTTTCTGGCGTTTCCCAGAGGGAGTCCTGTTGGTTTGTTTTAATGTGAAAATCCTTTACAAGAGGAAAATGAAAGATGTTAATTTGTTTAAAGTAGTGGTGTGAAACGTGAGTAGATGATGACTGTGTACTTGTGTTGTTTTTTCTAACCCTCGCTCTCATCCCTCCATCCTTTTACATAATTTTGTAATCTGTTTTTATCATTGCTGTTCTCAACACACACCCTTGCTCTCTCTGATAATAAATGTACTATGTCACTCACACCTGCCTTATCTTCCCATCTCCCCATACCACACCCTCCCCGCTGCTCATACCATGTTTATCATTTCCTCCCTGATATCACACTCCTCTCACCCTCATGCCTTCATCGCTCTGACCCCCCACCCCACGCACACACACACTCACACTCTCTTCCTTAATCTCTCTTTCCCCTATAGATGAAGTTGGATAGGGGCTGGATGTGGCTCATTCTGCTGTTGGTCCTGGCCGTGGCAGTGGTAGCAGAGGAGAAGCAGTCAGAGGAGGACATTTCAGATGCCGATCTCAATATAGGCCTTGACGAGGAAGAAATTAAGGTTCTGATGGCAGAAGAGGAGGAGGAGGAGGAGGAGGCCACTGTGATCGATGAAGAGCAATTTGATGAGGCAGAAAGCCAGGGCACATTCAGTGAAAAGGAAGAGACAGGGAAGACCAAAGTTGATGCCAACGTCTCCTTCCAGGTCAGGAATGGGGAATGGGTCAGGTGGAGGTCATAATTGGGACATTAAAAGGGAAGGCAACTTTATTTCAGTCACAAAGGAAATTCAAAGTGCTTTTACAGAGATATAAAAAAAAGGACATCAAATTAAAGAAAAGGAAAAATACAATAAAATAAATAGTTTAAAAAAATTTAAACAAAGTTTAAATTTTAAGAGCTGAAAGAAGTGCTATGGAGCAGAGAGGAATACCCTCAGATTTAGTAAAAGATGGCAGTGAACAGAAGCATTTTCAGCTTTAATTTGAAAGAGCTTGGTGATGTGGCTGATCTTAGACTTCCTGGAAGTTTATTCTTCCAAATAACTGGTGCATAGAAACTGCATAAATGCTGCTTCCCCATGCTCAGTTCTGACCCGACGAACCATAAGTAGACCAGAGCCAGACCATCTTAAAGGTCTGGAGGGTTCATAACACAGCAGCAGATCTGAGATTTTGGTCCTGCAGCTTTTAGTGCTTTGTTAACTAGCAGCAGTATTTGAAACTATTTGGGAGCCTGGAAGTCAGTGCAGGGATCTTAGCACTGGGGTGATGTGCTTTTTTTTGGTCTTAGAACTCCAGCAGCAGCATTTTGGATGAGCTGAAGCTGTCTGATACAGCAGCTTGTTTAGGGAGGCCTGTAAAAAAAAAAAAAAAAAAAAAAAAAAAAGTTCTTTAATACTAAATATTTGCTTGATGTGATGTTTATATTTTTCCACACAATAAAGCTACTCAAATACATGAAAGTTAGCAACAGTAATCAATTTAACCTCAAATTCTTTGAAATACAAGTATTCTGAATAGTGCTTGAGATTGGGCTGTAACTATTACTAGAAAACTTTGTCCTTTGAGTTAAGATTAGTTAGGAAGCTTTAATCCAGTTTACAGTTATTTTTCCTTTGACCCCAGTATCATAACCTGTCCATCAGTTTTCATTTGTTTTAACTACAAAAATATCACATAAATAGATCATATCAAATAGCTATTACAAATTTAAATACTCAAATTAAAAAAAAACACCACCCCAACAATTACAACTAATGCAATAACTACAGTAATCCTGTTTGTAGGTGTTGTTTCATGTCACTGAAGTCTCAGAAAATGTCTCGTCTTTTAAATCCTCCAGCATTTACTGCCTGGGTCCAGCCTTTGTCTCAGTGTGATCTGCACATTGGTTTGCACTGTTAAAGGAGGGCAGTGGACCACATGTGACACTTGTGTGACAGCTGGTGTAGCCAAAGTGCTGAATAAGCAAAATATCAGAATGTGATGAGGCTTAATTGAGCTAAGATGATTAATCAGGTGTGCATTGATCAGCTCAGACACTGATGTAGTAAATCTGTTTGTAGTGCATCAAAATTGGATTTCAATTATTGTTCAGCTTAATGCCTCAAACAAATATCTGGATTTACTCAGAACTATTCATTTATTTATTTATCCCCCTCCCATGGATTTGAATCTCCCCAGGTGACATACAAGACTCCTGTTCCCACTGGAGACGTGTACTTTGCAGAGACATTTGATGATGGATCACTGGGCAGGTGTGACAAATTCAGTGTTAAATGCTGCTAAAAATATGGCTTAAATTTTTGATGCATGTTGGGTTAAATGAGCCTTGGATTATGAGTGGTCAGGGTAAATTTACCAAATAAATGGCCAGAGTGTGTGTGCATGTGTAACTTTTTTTTATGGGAAGTGTGTTGTCTCCACAGATGGCAGCTGTCAAAAACAGTGAAGGAAGATGCTGATGATGACTTAGCCAAATATGATGGTTTGTTGCTGTTTCTCTCCTCTTCTTTGTTCTTTTACAGCCAAAATTTAAAGGATCTGTATGTTGAACACTTCTAACTTTAATATTAACATTTGTTTGCACTTCCAATAAGTGGTTTAGATTATTGGATTAAACTGAACTTATTTAAAACTAATCTTATTACTGTTCTCCAAATTGTAAAGCTGTCTCAAGCACAGTACACAGATAAGAACACAAAAACTACAAAAATATGACCCAGGTTGTTTTTAAAAAAAAAAAAAAAAAAAAAAATTTTTCCTTTAATGCACCTGATGTTTGTGCTGGTTTTTGCGTTGAACGCTTGTTTCTCCTCTCTGGCTGCAGGGAAGTGGGCTGTGGAACAGCTGAAGGAGAACAAGGTTCCAGGAGACCAGGGCCTGGTGCTGAAGTCCCGTGCCAAACACCACGCCATCTCTGCTATGCTGGACAAACCCTTCATCTTCCAGGATGAACCTCTGATCCTACAGTAAGTTCACACACACACACACACACACACAGTCTGGTGGCAAATTTCAGGATATGAAATCTTTATGTTTTATTCCTTATTTGCCTCACTAATGTAATGATCAATAAATCTGATATATAAATCCACTCAGTTGATCAGT
The DNA here is from genome assembly GCA_014773175.1 of Lucifuga dentata. Lineage (NCBI taxonomy): Eukaryota > Metazoa > Chordata > Actinopteri > Ophidiiformes > Bythitidae > Lucifuga > Lucifuga dentata. The sequence continues at coordinate 72,856 of VXCM01000927.1, forward strand.
CAGTGATTTAAATGGAGAGTTTTAATTTGATCTCGCACACACTTTCTTGTCTGGATGTCTTATCTCTTATTTTAGTGTCAATTTCTTAAAACTTGGAGGTCTACAGCAGAGAAATTAGGTTTCCTTTGTCAGCATCAGCGACGGGTTATTTTTGCTTTGACACCAGAGGAAGCAGTATAAAGCACGGCTTTATGCTGCTTATGTGTCTTTATTGGCTTTTACCTCTGACACCCTTTACAACAGTGTGTTGGTAATGGGACTGATGTGCTGATTAACGTAAGAGAAGCTTCATGACTGAGTTCAGTTATTACAGCACTTATTTACTTATTTAGCATGATGCTGCATAGCTCCCATGATTTTTTTTATGAATTACCCCACAGTCTCATCTTTTTTCATGCTCATGGGGAATTTTTCCATCAACGGCGAACATGCATATGTACTAAATCTGTAAAATGAAAAGTCTTACATGTAATCAGACTAAAGGCTACAAGAGAATTAATCTGCATTTTGTTTTTTTAAGGTATGAGGTGAACTTCCAGGATGGCATTGATTGTGGTGGAGCGTACATCAAACTGCTTTCAGACACCGATAGTCTCAATCTGGTTGGTACACACTTTATTAAGTCTATATGAAACAGAATCCCAACTCTTCAAAGCTCTTCTCTGAGTAATGGCTGTCCACATTTGAACCACATAAACTTCACACTGCTGTGTATTCTGCACTGTAGGAGCAGTTCCATGACCGCACACCGTACACCATCATGTTTGGTCCTGACAAGTGTGGCGAGGACTACAAACTGCACTTCATCTTCCGCCACCAGAATCCTCTGAACAAAGACGTGGAGGAGAAACACGCCAAGAGGGCCGACGTCGACCTCAAGAAGTACTACACCGACAAGAAGACTCACCTCTACACTTTAGGTGAGAGACTTATTCAGCAAGACAGAACATGAATCACGCCTCATATGTTGATTTCATACAAAACAAATATCTTTACATAACTTTAACTTTTTTATTTCACATTACGTGTTTGATTCTGATATACTCCGTTCTTCTTCCCTGTTGTCAGTCCTGAACCCAGACAACAGCTATGAGATGTTTATCGATCAGTCTAGCGTGAGCCGCGGCAGCCTGCTGAACGATGTTGTCCCTCCAGTCAACCCCCCCAAAGAGATTGACGATCCAAACGACTCCAAGCCGGAGGACTGGGACGAGAGGGCCAAGATTCCCGATCCTGAGGCAGTCAAGCCTGATGACTGGTGACCGCAAACCCCTTGATTTAAAAAAAAAAACAAAAAAAAAAAACNAAAAAAAAAAAACAAAACATAAACATCCTCATACACGTTAGCTATAATAACGCTAAGACATCAGGAAGCAGTTCATGTTTTTCAAGCTGACAGTCGTACAAGTCAATTAATTGATTAGAGAATGAAAAGAATATCAATTGTATATTTTACTAGTCAGTTGATCATTTCAATTATTTATCATGTTAAAATACAACTTATTTTCTGGTTACAGGTTTACAAACACTAAGATTTGTCATATTCTAGAGTAATTACGCTTTTGCTTGGTCAGATTAAGGAAAAGCATTTTAAGACTGGAACCAGACTTTTGTCATTACCTTTGATGTTTTATTGACTACAATAATTTTTTTTTTTAAAGATTAGATTCATTATGAGTTGTATGATTACAAATTTGATTTGGTTTAAATGTCAGTAGCAATGTCAGTGACATCTCACACCATTTTAATTGGTCTCTTGATCAGAAACATTAGTCAAGTTAAATAATGCTGCATGACAGGGATGAGGATGCACCTGCAAAGATTGAAGACCCTGATGCTGTGAAGCCTGAGGGCTGGCTGGACGACGAACCAGAGTTTGTTCCTGATCCTAATGCTGAGAAACCAGATGACTGGTACACACACACACACACACACACACACACACACACACACACAGCAGACTAACAACTTCCTTCAAACCGATTCCCAGCCTTTAAAAGACCCTCGTTTCTGTTAAGAAATAATCCTCACAGCTGTTTTCTTTGTGATTGTTCCTTGTTCAGGGACGAGGAGATGGATGGAGAATGGGAGGCCCCACAGGTTCCCAACCCATCCTGTGAGACAGCTCCTGGCTGTGGAGAATGGAAGCGTCCCATGATCAACAACCCTCAGTACAAGGGCAAGTGGAAAGCCCCTCTGGTGGACAACCCCAATTACCAGGTAATGGCTGTTTTCACTCATTGTTTTTTAAATAATCTACATATGTACCCAATAATAATCAGTCAGTTTTTTTAAAGGACTTTGTTTTTCTTAGTTATATTGTTGAAAAGGCGCTGAATTAAATGTCATATCTTTGTTCACTATAGCCCAACACTTGGTTACATGCACAGAAAGTGAGTTGCAGCATCAGCAGATGCCAACTGAGAACTTGTTGGGATTTGTAATTGTTGACTTCCACACCTCCACTTTCCTTCTCCATGTTCTTATTCCAGGGAGTCTGGAAACCCCGTAAAATTGATAACCCCAAATATTTTGAGGACTTGCAGCCATTCAGGATGACAGCTTTCAGAGCTCTGGGCTTAGAGCTCTGGTCCATGACTTCGGACATCTACTTTGACAACTTCATTATCACCTCTCATAAGGAGGTGGCGGACCGCTGGGCCTCTGACAGCTGGGGGCTGAAGAAACTGGTGGCGAGCGCCAATGAGGTCAGTGTGTAGTGATTTACGTTTCATAGCAGCACCTTTCACACTCAAGTTTGTTCCTGTGTGCATAATGCAACAGGACTGCCACTTTGTCTGGGTGACAGTGCAAAAAGGGTTTTCAAAATCACTGTGCCCACTGACCATGATCAAACCAAGCACATACCGCACAGTTATAAGAAATATTAATACATTAACACATCCCTTTTAGGGATTTAAGGATCTATATCTTATAAAAGTGCAACAGCATAATCAGTTTTTCTGTCATCTGTTTTTTTCAGCCCAAAAATAGCCAATAATTGGTCCATATTGTCAAAACTACCCATTTTACATTCTCAGAGCCCAAAGTGATATCTGGAAATAGATGATTTATTCTAATAGCCACAAGTTACATTTCTGTTAGCCAGCTAATCAGTTGATCAAAGGAAGTTCTGAATTCAGAAAGCTTCACCAATGTAAAACAAACAAAAATGCTAATGGTTGTCAAAACTGGTCAAATGAGCTATGGCAAGTGCCTCTTAAGACTGATTTAAAGAATCTTAGTGTACAGGCAGCCAGAGTTTACAGACTGATAGATGCTCACTGTTTGCACTTTTTCTTCGGTTTCTTCACTGTCATCACCTTCCATCACACCAGCCTGGAATTTTTACCCAGCTCATGATGGCAGCAGAGGAACGGCCGTGGCTCTGGGTGATCTACATCCTGACAGTAGGCCTGCCTGTAGGACTGGTTGTGCTCTTCTGCTGGCCAAAGGTACGTACATAAAGATAGTTCTTCCCTATTTACTGGCTGGTGGCTGAGTAAACCAGGGAAGTGCGCAGGAAACAATTTTTCCTTTGAACTTCAACAGGAGTGATTCTGTCTGTCTTTACTTTCATTTCTGCCCCAGAAATCGAATGATGACTATGTGTACAAGAAGGTGGACCAGCCCAGGGCTGATGTAGAAGAAGAAGAGGAGGAGGTAGCGGCAGAGGAAGAAGTCAAGGCAGCTGAGGCCTCAGCAACAGAAAGTGCACCAGCTGCAGGTTAGAAGAGAACATGTGACATGATGTCCATCTGCCATCACTGCTGCATAGCATTCAAGCGGAGGAAAATCTCTCAAAAAGCAGCGCTGCACTTGAGGCTTTTGCTCTTGTTTGTTTCTCTCTGGTTTTGTTCTTCATTTTGACACTCCTCCTCTTTTAAGGGACAGAAGAAGCTGAGGAGGAAGATGCTGCAGAGGTGGGAGGGGACAACCTAGAGGGGGATGATGAAGAAGAGCAGGAGGAGGAGGAGGAGGAAGAAGAAGAGGAAAGCAAAGCTCCTGAGAGAACTTTGGAAGATGAGGTTGGTGTTTTATTTTACATTAAATAATAATTCTATTATTCTGTGTTATTCAGCAGCAGTTGCATGCTCCTTCATGTTTGCATGTGTCCTTGTCCCAGTGACGAGTCAGGCTGATCTGTGTAGTTAGATCTGTATTTCTACTTTATCACACTTTGAAGAATGGTGATGTAATTCGTCCTGCTGGCATTAAAAGGGTTGTATTAAATTTGACTTGATGAAATGTGCGGATGCCCTGCAAACTGGGGCCAAACGTGCACCTTTGATAAGCATTTTGAGTCGCAACAGGGAAAACGGCTAAGTGGTATTTTATGTATCACATCTTAAAAACAGCTTTCTCCTGCTCTTTATCTCATCCAATCACTTTCACTCTGGCAGCTGAAGGAGGGAGGAGACGCCACTGACGAGAGTAACAAACAAGCTGTGAGGAAGAGGAGGGTACGGAAAGACTGAAGAGGTGAAGCACATGCTTACTGTCTCTTCTTTCCCTTGATGGGGAGGAGGTGGAAAAGCAGTATGCTCCTCCCACCTCTCCATGCAGAGCAGCATGTACTTCCTCCAACCAACTGGTAGCCTTCAGTTACCCTAGCTACCCCATCTTCATCTCCACCCCTCAGCGACGTCACAGGTCCACAGGCTTCCCGATGACTTCCTGTATCTTCCTTTTCCTTCTCCTCCTCTCCTCCCTTCCTGTCGTCTCATTCAGCTATCAGATAAATTCCTAGGAGATTGTGTGCATTTAGCATTTTTCCCTTCCTCCATCCTGAGCTTCCAAGCCTTCCTCTTTTCCTCCTCCTCCTTCTTTTAAAGTTGTCAAAGTGCTTTTCATCCTGAAAGTCCCACCCCCGTCTCTGCTGTCAGTTGTCGTCACCATAGACCATTTATACTAGTGACCGTAGTATAAATGTCACCATAGTTCTTTGGGTTGACTTTTTGGCATTTTCAGATCTACCAGTCTGGCTCCTCTGAGAGCGAGATGGCAGAGAGCAGCAGCAGCAGCACTGCCGTCGACATTCATACTACTCACCGCATCTCATAGGAGCCACAGCTCAGAAGTTACTTTTTTCTCGTGTCCTTACTTTTCAAAGAACGTACAAGGACACAGTTTGACAGAGTTCCTTTCTTTTTTTTTCTTTTTGAAATTGTTCTGGTTTCGAGAACAGAGTGGGAGAAGAGAATGCCAGGCAGTTTGAGATGTGACCTGACGTCAGGACGTTTCAGCGGCTCTGTCGCCTCAGCGTGGGTTTGGAAGATTAACTCCTCAAGAAAGTGGGAGGTTCTATTTAGTGTTTTAGGCAGTTTATAAGAAGCATCATTTACTTTGAGTGTTGTCTTCCCTTTTTTTTTTTTTTTTTTTTACTAAATTATAGCAGTTCAGAAACAGAGGATTAGCACTGATAACCCTATTTATTGTTTTGTCTTAAGGTGGTATGTTATGCCAGTAGAATTATCATCTTTTGATGAAGTGTTTTAAGTGGCTTGAGGCAGTTGTTTTCTTAGATATGCCACTGATTTGCTTACTGAGCCTAGCTCTGTTTGAAATGCCGTACCTGTGTAGTTACTCACCTAAACGCTGACTCTGCCAGCACCGAGTTGCTTCCTGCACAGATTGGGGAAACATGAACACCGTGAGTTGAGGTCATTGCTTCGGTGAGCACACAGCCATGCTTTCTCAGAACGTCCAGAGCAGCTGGAGTGCTGGTGTTAGCTTGTTGCCTGGAGAAGACGTTGATGCTGTGTTCTTTTGTTTTTCTGTTGTCTCAAGCTTTTGTAGTTCATGTTCTCGCCAGAGGATGGCAGATATTCCTGTTTACATTTGTTTGCAAATTGTACATTGCTCTTGGAAATAAAAGTATTTACTACAAAAAAATTTGCAAGTTTTGTGATACATCAAACTTGGAAAACATTTTCTCACTTTGTAGTGAATCTCCATTTTGGGGCAGTGAGGACATTCTTGATTTATTGTGTCTCACTGCCATGTCTGACATGATGATGGAGGACTGTGTGGGCAACAAAAGACCCAGAAAAAGAAGTGAGTATAAGTTTTTATTAAAACAAAAATGTTTAAAAGGCAATCAAGTCAAACTAATTTACATTTATACAAGTGAGGTGGTATCAGAATGTGTGCAGTGTATATTCAGCATGCCACAAAGAAATAATGGGATAAGAGTAAACTACAAGCAATAAAAAAAAAAAAAAAAAAAANAAAAAAAAAAAAAAAAAAAATCTAAATCACTTCAATAGCAGGAAAATAAATGAATCCTTGTAGTTAATATTCTGTTTTCTCCAAAAGCCGCATGTATAAATACTGTGATACACACTTTCTTCCTAAATTGGATGATTTGGTAAGTTGGAAACTTTAGTTTACATGTTCTGATGAAATTGGATTTCCTTTATTTCAGGTTGTGTTCTCTAAGAGGCAGTCCAGGTTTTGGAGGACACGCCCTGCATTCTGCTGCACAGTGATTTACGGTAACGTCCAGAGGCTTCCAGTCTGTTCCAGGCCTGACTGACTGGATCAATAGCACTCAAAGCCTCTTTACAGCTCGTCCTCTTACAGTTAAAGGGAAAGTATCTGCTTCCTTTGCTCAGCTCCCTTCATTTTGTTTTGTGTGGTTCAACCTCAAAGCATTTCTTGTTAGTTTGTGAAAAATCAGGGCTGCATTTTCAACTATGGCTTTCTTAATTTCAATGTTTTTTATGATTTTTGATAAGTACCAAAAGAAAACATCCTGCCAGTATCACTGGAATTTTACAATAATAGAGAATCACTAATGTCAGTTCTCTATTACACAGTTACATATTGCATTTAACACTTAAGCCTTTTTTTTTTCTGTGCTTCTCCTTACAGTGCAATGTTGCCAAGCTCTGATATCTATATGCATTTACAATACTACCCACCAGTAGCTTTATACAATCTGCAACCAAGTGTTTAATGATTTAATAACATTTCATTACATATACAAAAAGCAAACCATGTGTATTACTCATAACAATCGCATGAACCAAATTTATCATTTTCAGTAATACTGTTCAGTTTAACAGATTTTAAGTAGAGTGTAACTGCTACATGTGGACATGATGGGATCCAAGACCAATCAAAACTCAGGTCCAGCTCACAAAGAAATACAGGTATAAGACAAGATAAATAAACCAGGACTGAAAATGTGGTCTATGATATTTGCAATATCACAGATTAAGTCCATATGTGTGCCAGAACTTGGAGCTTAACCTTTAGTGTTTCAGAAAGTTAGAGAAATTGTACTGTCCTGATGCTGCAAACAGCAAGTAAAAATAAAGCTAAAAGTTATTTTGCAGATGCTATTTGATAGGGAGAAAGAGAAAACATAGGATACAAATGTCTCTGAACCATTTATACTACTTCTGGTTCTCTGATTGATTTTTTTTTTTTTTTTTTTTTNTTTTTTTTTTTTTTTTTTTGTACTGTGGACCATCTGAAATAGAAACAATCTGATCCTGTGTTAGTGGTTCAAGGTAGATGTTTAATTTTTCCTGTATTACGGAGAGAAAACTGCTGCAAACCAGACCTGAGACAGACCGCCATTAATTTCATCTGCTACTTCTCAGCCAACTGGAAGAGTAAAAAAAAAAACCAGCTGGCTTACATTTCCTGTTAAATTCAGTTAGTTTCTGAATCAGGTAATATAACTCAAACATTAGCGGAAAAGTCGCAGGTCTACTGAGAAGGCAAAGCCCTCTCCCTGTCTCTGCTGCTGGCCTGCGATTTCAGCTTTCTCCCCGGGGTTTCTTACTTCCGTTTGCTCTTGTTGTCAGTGGTCTGGAAGACGCTGGAAGCGGACATGAGGTTCTCAATGTACTGACCAAGCACCTGGTTCTCTGATTTCAGCTTCAGGTTCTCCTCTTTGACTGCATCTACCCGTGCTGACAGGTCTGGAAAACAGGTGAGATCAGAAACACAAAATATTCAGGCGTTAATGGTGTCAAGACATTTAGCTTCCACACTGCTGCAAACAACGCTGTGAGATCCTCTGACACCAGAGGAAAAACCGTTTGCTGACATTTACCCAATAACCACAGAAGCTCTGCAAAGGGCAAACAGAAAATCACCAGTGAATAGCCACTTGTTCTGTTTTTAAAGGTGCAAAGCTTCAGAAATAGCTCTCGTTTCTCTTCCTCTTACACCACCAAGTGCTACAAAAAAAAAAAAAAAAAAAAAATGCTGGAAATATTTCCATATCAAAAGTCACTGCTTCACTTCGCTGCTTTACTTATGACTATTTACAGAGAAATGTTGAGTATTTTTTGCATTTAGCTCCACAAAAGCAGACAAAAGAATAACCATATAAAAGGGCAGAATGTGAATTAAAACTATGTAGGTAGAATAAAAACTACAAAACATACAAAATAAAGTGCTGCGGGCCCAAAATTGACATATATTCAGCAGTCTGTGTCAAGCACCATTTAAGCTGAAATCAAAGGCTTCATTTCTAGTTATGAAAAACAATATTTCCCCCTTAAGGAAAAATGTACGAGCAAAATGAATCTGCGTGCCAACCCTGATTTTCATGCAGTTACGTAACTTTGTATGAATTCATATGAAGCCTTCATAGCACCACAGCAATTTTTAATGTCCTTAAAGGACCATACCACCCATTTTGCATGTTTCAGCCTAATATAAGCCTAATAAAATTTTAATACATGCAAGGTTACTAACAGTCAGTTCCCTAAGCATACTACTGGAATGGTGAGTTTAAAAAAAAATAAAAAATTCCTACCTTCCAGACCACCATTGGTTTCAGTTCATTCTGGTACGCTATTAAAATCAACTTGTTGATACTTGAAACATTCTTGGGATAGGTAATCCATCATCGTGAACACGTGTATTCAGGTTTTTTCGAAGTGTTGTAATTTTAGCATTTAAGCACAATAAAAAGTGCGGAGTGAATGTATGTCTCCACCAGGGAATATAGTCCCTAAAGAAGACCTGCATTTATTGAAAAATTGAAATGACGAAAATTGATGTGTCTTCATAAAGCTGCGTAACTATTAACAGGTGAAACATCAATTTTTAAGGTGGGTGTATCGCTTGAATATTTGATTTTGAAAGATTAAGAGATTTTGCAAAATATCAAGAAATCTGAAATATGGTTTTATCCTTAAGGAAATGATTGTCAGTAATATAATATGTATGAAGGTTGAATATATTAGGCTCAAACATGCAAAATGGGTGGTATGATCCTTTAACTATCACCACTTTTAAGCCAATAAGACAAGACTACTGGGTAATATGACCTGAACAAATGAGAGAAATGTAAGCAGAGAAAGTCCATTAGCATGGTGGGTAAATCAAGGAGCAACAGAGAGAAAAGAACATCAGCAAAAAGAAGATGAACAGAGATCTCAGGATGCTGCATATGTTGGTGAAGAAGAGAGAGGAAGAAATGCAGAGTTTGGAGTCTTTTGGCCATTCAGAGAATCCGTAGTTATGCTCTGATGTGACTTAACATTTAACTACTGGTTTGAAAGTTCAAATGAATAATTTAACATTAAAAGACTTTGCATCTCAAACGTATGTTATACGAGCTGTTTTAAGGACCAACAGTCTGATTAACCCTCAGGTCTCTACACTCCATGATCAGGTCTTGCTCACACTTAGATTCAGAGGAGTCACAGTCAGTACAGGCCAAAACCCAGAGCATGTTACTGTAAAGTTACCATACTTCTCTCCCACACCAACTTCTGCTGCAGGTCTTCTCTGGCAAAATTATTTCCAATCACAAAAACACAAACACATTTATTTTCAAAGGTCAAGGAAAAATGTCAAATCTGGTGCATTTGAAGAATGCTGCCAATATTCCTCAAATCAGACCTCTTCTGAAACAGTCCTCAACTAGAAGGACTGTGCATATTACTCATATTTTAAATTCATCACTTGCTTAGTTGCCAGATATGTTGATTTTTGCCTTTCCTTCAGAAAACTATGGAGCTTGTTGAAGATGCTACATTCAAATGTGGTCCAATTTTTCCCCACTGTAGAGATGACCTGCAGATTAAGAGCGTTACCTTCCAGTGTGTGCTGAAGTTCCAAAACCTGGTTTATCAGCCTTGTCTTCTCCTCCATCTCTGCCCTGTTCTCCATGTCTCCTAAAACGAACACATTCAGAGGGAGATGCCACACACATTCAGTCACTACATGTTACCACATTATTACAAAATGATGCTCTGTCACCCAAACATTCAAAAACATACCATCAATATCACAGTTCATGATGAAGAGCTCGTCCTCCTTAGTATACAGGGCTGCAGATCCACTGTCCACTGTATAAGACAGAAGACACACACTGTAGACGCCATAGGCAGCAGCAGTATGATGTTATAATATTTCCTGACATTGATTTCAAAGGCCCAAATCGCTTCCTTCAAATACAAAGCAACAAACATTGGAATTTTATGCAGGATATAATGAAAAATGTGGCAAAAATCACTAACAGGACACCAGTGTTCATTTTGATATGAACAGAGTGACCCAATATTACTTTCTTTTTGACATGCAAGGCAAGGGTGGTGCACATAAAATTGATAAATACTCTATAATTTACTAGAAGCACCTTAAATTAAGCAGTTGAAGTTGCAGAAAAGCAGTGTTTTATCTTGTTCTCCTTTTGGTCACATCCTGGTATTGGTCCATGAGTTTGATGCTGATACTTGTCACGTGTCCGGTGTAACGAATTTGAGCGTGTTAGATTTTTTAGCGGCTTTACCGTCCACTATCCCTGCCTGGGTGGATGATGGTAGTGGGTGTGAGAGCAGACACCGCACCCAGGTTGTGTGACGATTGGTTCAGTAGTGCTGACCGGGTCAAAACTACGTATTATTACGATATTCATTATCGGACTATTATTTTGTTACGCTATGGTGGATTTTTATTTGTTTACTTTACTACAATCCACAAATGAAAGAGCGACTTATAATGCTAAATTAGTTCGTTACTAACTTAAGAAATTAACAAACGTTTCTCTTTGGAGCCCAAAGTGTATTATCGGACAGTATCAACGCAAGTATTAATACGAAACTTCTTATATAATAACTACTTCTATACTAAGATAGTCAGCAAAATTCGTGGAAAGATGTAGAAAGTGTCCGATGATGGAAGCATACCAGTTATCCTACCAATCTAAGCTAGCTTTATGGCTGTGACTAACCACGCCAATTGCATTACCACATAAAAAAATAATAACTACCGCAAAAATTAGTCACTGTAGCGTTTCACCAGCAACACCCATACACGAACTTCATGTAAGGTCTCATATTTAGCAACAATTAATGTTAACATGTAAAACGGACAGACTCGGCACGGAGTGCGGCTACTAGCTAGCCGTTGCTACTGGTTAGCTTATTTTTCTTAAATTGTAATTTAAGTAAACTGGCCACTGGTACACGAAAGCTGCATAAAACATTGTATCGGAGAACGTACTCACCTAAAACAGGAAAGGTTTAGCTGAGAGTCACCCTGTAAACAGGCTGTTATTGAGGATGATGATGATGGTGATGGAGTAGCTACCTCACTGACGTAAACACCACCATCACACCTTTTTACGTAATAGCAGCACCAACCGGCAGGGGGAGCAAGGACTGCAGACAGCTTGTTACCCCACCCCCCCCACGTCTCTGTCGCGCATGCGCGCATACACGCTATGAGATACTCTTAAAAAAAAACTATTAAGAACGGTTGAGAAAAAATACAGCATTGCCATTTGTTTAAATAAGTTTAAAGGTCCTGCATACCCGTACAGGCGCTGATTGAATACTTTTAAAGGACCATACTGGTAATTTTTCATGTTTAAGCCCAGTAAATGCTACTCGCATACAGGTTACATTACTGACAACCATTTTCCAAAACATAAAACCATATTTTAATATTGCCAGATCTTCTACTCTTTCTAATTCAAATGTTCAGGTGATACATCCATCTTAAAATTCAGTGTTTTGCCTGCTAACATGTACATCTGAATGTAGAAGGGATGACCGTTTTTAATTTCTGGGTAAAAGCCATCTTCTCCTGGCACTGTATTCCCTGGCAGAGACATACATTTTCCTCTGTGTAGCTCATGTTTGGACCAGTTAAAGTTACTTCAACAAAAAATTAAATATGCGTTTTGCTTGCTGTGATGGATATGTATCTCAACCACATTTCAGGTTTTACAAGCTGACTTTAATAGATATCAGATTGAACTGAAACTAATAAGAGTCTGGAAGGTGGGAAAAACTTGTTCTAGCAGTATGTTTTTGGAACTGGTTGTCAGTAACATAACATGTATGCCTGGTTGTATATATTGGGCTCGAACGTGCAAAACCAGCGATGTGGTCCTTTAAAATTAAAGCCGGATGGAGCTATTATTAAATATATTTGGAGATTCTAACTTCATGAATAGTTAGTGATGAGTCCTGGTGGGATCTGAAAGCTGGATAATTTTCCACTGGTAAATCCTTTCTACTCAACATTTATCTAAAGTCTCTTAAATGAATGTTCCAACATTTTGGTAAAGTATCTTATTTGCTGTCTTACTGTGAAGTTAGATCAGGCGATCAATCATTTTTGTGCTTGTGTGCTTAGTATAAACACAGTATCTCTGGGATGTGTTTAGCTTAGCTTAGCACAAAGTGGGAAAGATACATATTCCAACAACATAACACAAATTTATAGGCTATATCTTAATTTTTTTTTAAAGTTAGATAACAGTACAAGAAAAAAAGTACTCCTCAGTACTTTTCAAAGTACTCCTTAAAAAAAAAGTACTACAAAAGTACTCCTCAGTACTTTTCAAAGCACAATGCAGTCACTCTGGTCTTTGTTTCTGTTTCATTGTCCTTATTTCACACATTGTAACTGTCTGATGTGTGGACTGCCAGTTGACATCATTCCACCAGGAAATTAGGTAGTAAATGAAATGCTGAATTTTATAATTTCTATATAATTTATAGACATTTATCCTGTCTCACTGAAATGTCCCTAGCCACCTGAATAGCAAACTTTACAGGTATTTATAACTTATTGATTACTTTAAGAGGGATATTTTGCCTGATTTGTAAACATTTAAGTTGGTATTTACAACTGTTTTACTCAGAAATCAAGTCTTATTGTAATTATGTGAGTTTGGGTCTTAGAAAATGCATTTTTAAAAGTGAAAGTGCATTATTTTGAAAAACAAACCAAAATAATAGTTGAAGTGCCCTTTAAAGTTTTACCTGTGTCATCTGCCAGAGAGATGTTTGTGAAAGTCCCATCATCCTCATCCACCTTGGCCTCCATGGCCCCATTCTCCATTGCTTCCTCTAGTTTTTTGGTTTTTTTTTTTTTTTTTTTTACTGTTTATCTCAGAGTCATTCATTAGTGTCAGAGCTCCCCAGCGCTCATTGCTTTCTCTCTTTCTCTGCTTTAACTTCTTTCTTTTTCTTTCTTTCTTTCTCTTTCTCCCTTCTTGTCCTTTGGCCTGGCATGTGCACGCACCTGCAGCCTGAGTCACTCACTTCGTCACAGTTACCTGCTCTACCTGATGGGCAGCTCAGGTTACAGGGTTGTCATAGGAACAGGTCTCCATGGCAACTCCTGGACAAAAACATGACAATGATCCACATGATGGGTCAAAGTTTAAGCTACAGTAAAGGGGAGCCATAAAGGACACACACACACACACACACACACACACACACACACACACACACACACACACACACACAGTAGTCACACATTAACTTGAAGAGCATGTACTAAAAATGAAAGCAGGTAAAGCAATCAAATGCTCCATCTTTGTCATCATGTTGTTTTAGTTACTGTTTTCTCCCAGTGAGTCTCAAAAACCTGAAAACTGGAATATGCAGCACTTTGTAGATCTCACTCCTTGATTTGGTGTATTTTTTCTGCCAGTACAGTAAACAAAAGGCTTTATTATAGTTTTGAAATGAAAAGGATATGCAGGGAAAATGCATCCTGCACTCTGGTGGTTAATGTTGAACACTGCAGACAGATGACAAGAAAAACAGATGCCAGTATTTTCCAGTTGAGGCGCCTGCAGCAGCAAGCAGTGACACTAGATCTATTGTTATCACATGAAAAATGTCAATGCCATACAAATATTGCAGGAAAATGTGAAAATATCAAAAAAAAAAAAAAAAAAAANAAAAAAAAAAAAAAAAAAATTCAAAAGGTTTATTTTCTGATTTTCTTAACAGGTTAAAATAACACTATAATAATTATCATAATAGTAATAATAATGATCTAAAAATCACAACTCTATTGTACTTGGTACAATGTGTGTGTGTGTGTGTGTGTGTCTCCGTGCTTGTTTCTATGGCAGTGGTTATCAAACTGCACATGTACAATCAGTGGTATCTGGTGGTGCAACAGATTACTCTGAAATTTTGGCAAATTCACGAAGTTGTATTTTTTGTTTGTTTTTTTAACATTTAATTATTAATTTCCAACTTAGCATGTGTGCACATTCTATGTGGGTGTAACTTTTGGTGGTTCACATTGTAAATTTCTTAATTTCAGTACACCCCATGCGCACATGAAGTTTTTCTGTGATTTTCTTAAAGTTGGAGGGTTGTTGGTGAGATGATACTTAGATGTTTTGGTTTGCTCAGTGTGGTACTAGGTTAAAAAAAAAATCTTGACCACTGCCATAGGAGATTAAAAGTACCATGAAAAATACTATGATGTGCAAAAACTTCATCCAAACTCACTGCCACAGAAACACAGGTCCCTAAAATACAGCCTAATATAAATTGTTCATTAGGTGACCGGTAGAAAAAAGTTTTCACCTAAAGGATGTAATAAGTTTAAAAACATTTGTTAAATGACTATTTACTGAACAACAATGGTAAATTGCAGTAAGAGAAAAGAATAATGCTGCTCCTGAACTATGTGCTAATAATAATGGGAAAGTCTTGTTGATAGTACACAAACAACAGCAGGACATTTAGGCAGGCAAATCCAATCAGGTATTTAAGTCTAGCCAGCTGGAAATAACTATTTACATGCTCCATCCAAATATTATAGTAGCATGTGGTTTTGTTGTGTGAAAGAATCATAGTTGCATTTGCATTTTTTGTTTTTTTTGTGTGTGGTCATGTGTTTTTGTTTTCATGCTCACATTTGTGGGTGTGTCTGCACTTTCACATGTGTGTGTTGCTTGGTCTTATTTGCGTGTGTGTTTGTACTTATGTTTGAATTTGTGTGTGTGTGTGTGTGTGTGTGTGTGTGTTTCCACCCATGCGTTTGCGCATAATCCACCATCCCCATAAAGTGGAGGAAACTGACATTTATGGGAGCAATTTCATGGGAAGGGATCACCGTTAACATGCAATGTTTGCTGATAATTAAAACCTTACCTTCAGCTGTGAGCCGAGCTGCTGATCACAGATCAGCTTTCTCACTCACACAGGACATTGAATGAGACTACCGACAATACTTTGCTGGTGACTCTAAAGTAACAGGTCCACCCTAAAAAAAAACTTGATAAATATGTAAGTCATATTTCATATTTCCTTTCATTAAAGGCAAACTACTTGAGTGAGCATAAAACAAAACCGAGTACAAATCAATCTGCAAAAGAAGATTAAAGAGTGCACATGGGCAGGTTCCTCAGAGTAGAAAAGTTTTAGAGTAAACAAGGACACAGAGTGACTGTAATCATTATTTTCCACTACGGTGCCAAATTGTATACCACACCGAGCCAACTGCCTGTTTCCTCTCTTACACTTGCAGCCAAGGTGAGCCGAGCTTTGAAGCAGTGTCGAAGTGTGCTATGTCATGGGCATGGCTACAGTGGTTGGATTCAAACGCAGATGCACACATAAGTAGTTAAAGAAGAGACAGTCTTCACCTAATTAAACTGAAGTTGAAATATGGTCAACAGGGTGGCTGAACGAACAAGCAAACAAATCCAAAGGAAGCAAGCAGCCAAATAGTAATCAAATGACAGGCTGACAGATGGAACAGAAACAGGAAGCAAACCAGGCAAGCAGATACAAAAAAGCAGAAACAGACAAATGGTGGTCAAAAAAATTCAGGTAGGATAGTAAAAGCCATTCTTCTAGCCATTCTTCTATCTGATGGAAGAATGGCTAGAAGAATGGCTTAGTAAGGCTATAATAAGCAACATAAAAACAACTATCTAGCTCCTAAAACAGAAAATCAGCTGGTATATGTAGATACATGGCTGATATGGGAAGGGGAATTTTGCCAGGTGAGGTAGAGGCAGAGCGGTGACAGCGGGTGGACAGCTGGAGAATTGCAGCCTTATGACGGCTGGTGCGCCCCTCAGCTGATAGAGCGCCACACAGATTGGCTCAAACTGGCAACAGGGGATTGAAGACAGATGTGGACAGATGCAGATAATCTATTTCTAACTTTATACATTTGTAGGTTTTACAAGGCAACTTAAAATGATCAAATCCATGAACTGGGTGGCAGACAAAGGCAAAAACGCTACTTTCCCTTTCACCACTTCACTGACTCGAGCCAGTGCTCCACCTGCCTGTGGCTCCTTTTCCATGGAAACAAAACTTGAGCTGTGCTGAGAGCAAAGATATGCCTCAGTACGGTTTAGATAGGATTCACAAAGCTATGGAAAAACACAATTAAAACTCTGATGGACATACTGATGTCTCCATAATTTCTTTTTCTTTCTGTCTTTCTTGCTTTCTTTANAAAACTCTGATGGACATACTGATGTCTCCATAATTTCTTTTTCTTTCTGTCTTTCTTGCTTTCTTTCTTTATTTCTTAACAGCAAGTTGTCCAATTAGTGTCCAAAAAAAGCTGAATTTTTCACCCAAAACCTGTTCTGCTCTTAAACATTTGTCCTGTGTATTCTTAAACGTAGAGTTTCANATTTTTCACCCAAAACCTGTTCTGCTCTTAAACATTTGTCCTGTGTATTCTTAAACGTAGAGTTTCAGACTGATTGATTCAGTGTGTGTGTGTGTGTGTGTGAGTGAGTGAGTGAGAGACACAGAGAGAGGCAGTATTCCAGCGTTATGCTCGCCCATCCAGGCCCCAGAGGCAGTTTGAACCCTACACAACCTGGAAGCTCTCCATTGAAATACACACACACACACACACACACACATAATCCGCATTCACCGCAGCTTGATATTGGCAGAAAATTGAGCCACTAAATGGAGTGGATGTGACCTTTATTCTGGCCCCTGTGTATGTGTGTGTGTGTGTGTGTGTGTGTCTTCTCTTCTGTCTTTCTCTCTATTTGTATATTGTATATTGAATGCTTTTTTTTTATTGAAATGCATTTGTGCAACCGGTGTGCTGTGTGTCCTTTGTGTGTGTGTGTGTGTGTGTGTGNCATCCACAGCTTGAGAGAGAGAGAGAGAGAGAGAGAGAGAGAAAGGTGTATATCGGTGTGACTAGTCTCTCTGTGCTCCTCTCTCCCATGTGATAGTCCACAGACCAGATGTCCATTTTGGCACTAATGCTCTGCTAGTGTTAGGATACGCATGGGGCATACACCTGACACACACAGGGAGGAAAAGAGGCTGTAAATGAGCACTCCTCCATCTGTCCATTTCCCTGCTACTCTGCCACTAAGCACATCAGCATGTTTGTGTTTCTCAGCAGCCCTGCAGCTTGTGTGTGTCTCTGTGTGTGCGTGCTTCTCCATTTGCTGTGTGTGCACATATGTATAAATCTAACGCTGGGTCTTAACAATGTGGAAAACCAAAAACAGATCACTCCCTTTAGTGCAATTCCCAGATCATGAAATTCAACATAAAATCAGAAACATCCAGTTTTTAAGATGCAGCATAATTTACAGTTTTACCACAAAACTTGGCACAAAAATTATGCAGTAAACTAACTCAAATATTGAAAAATTAACAAACTAACAATAAGCTACCATCTCTGACCTCTGCAAACATAACAAGACGGCACTCAGACAGTACATAGTACCTCCACCAAGGTTTTTATGGGCAGGGGTGCACACAACTTTGGCAGTCATTTGTAGCAAAATGGAATATCAAAAAACAAAGCAATAACTTTTTTCTGGCTTGGTCCAGACACTCTGCATGCAACACTTTATGTCAATTGAGCCAAAACTGTAAGAGAATATTAAAAAAAAAAAAACTGCTTTGGAAAAAATTCAAAATGGCAGAAAATATAGTCAGGTTGGGAAATGGGCGTGGCCTGTGTGTTTGGATGCCTATAAGACCCACGGAATGCAGCAAAAAAGAATTTGGATTCTATCACTTATGGCTTGATAGTAAAGGTCAAAATATAAACATGCTTATTACAGCGCTGCCATCAGGACAATCAGCGTAATTTTTTTGCCTGAGTAGTGGGTGAGATTTTGAACATATTTGTTAAGTTTAGGTGTTGTAGTTTTTATGATTTTTGAGATCCAACAGCTTCAGAGAAAGAAAATTCAAAATGGCGGACAATCTACCAGTTGGAAATGTGTGTGGCCTAGATGCATCTCAGCTTCAGGAACAGAGGGAAGAAAGACATTTCTGTTTCTACACTGTACGGTTCAGAAGTTATTGACAAAATTTTGCTTTTATTGTTTTAGCACCACCATCAGGTAAACTGATGATTTTTTCTGAGTCTTTTGTGCACGTCCATCAAATTTAGTTACAGTAGAGTAATTAATGAAGATACATAACATTTTGTGGAATGAGCCACTTAACTTTGGCAGCCAATTGTAGCAAAACGGTTAATTTAAAAAACGCAAAATGATAACTTTTTCTGACTTGGTCCAGACATCCCACATGCAAAAACTTTGTTATGATTGAACAAAAAGTGTAGGAAGAGATATGAAAAAACTGTTTTGAAAAAAAAAAAAAAAAAAAACTGGTGGGAAAATTTAGTCAGGTGGAATTAGGTGTGGCCTATATGGTTAGCTAGTCCCAAGGAATCTAGGAAAAAATGAATTTTTCAACTCAAGAGGAATTTCTTGGCTTGTACCTGCTATCAAACCAACAAACAGACAAACAAACGCCAGTGATCACATGACTTCCTTAGCGGAGGTAGAAATGAGTCTCACAACATCAGACACATGGAAGCTTTGGGAGTTTGTAGATGTAATTTGGATCATCATACATGTTGTTTTCTGTCACATGCTTATTAACATCACTAGCTGCATCTAGCAGCCATGATGACCTCTTCAGTATCAACACGAGCATCTGTTCAGTTGAACTCTTTGCATCTGTCCAGACATTTTAATAGATTTTTTATTCTCTGCAGAAATTTCAAGAGCCACTTGGCTTACCACCAGGGGGTGATCTAAGTATCACTGGAGGTATTTGTACCACAGTTTGAGAACCATTGATCTCACAAATGTTCAATGAAACTTAAAATTACAGAGAGAGAAAGAGAGAGTAATTTGGAGTGATAAAGCAGGTTGGGAACCAAAGCTGCTTTCTATCTGTGAGATAAATCTTTTCCTGTTCAAGTTAGGAATGTCTTTCATCAAGGATAGAAAAAAAAATCAGAGGAAGGGGGAGAGAGGGATTAATGGTTTACAGAACAGCGAACAAAAAAGATAGAAAAAGACAAAAAAAAGAAGTGAAGTGGCACTCAAAGGCAAGAATCAGATGCTGAGATTTTTCACAGGCATTAATTCTGATATAAATCAGAATAGGACAGCCACCACACTCTGCCCCGTCTTTTTATACCAGGCAACAGGTGTACACACATGTACATAATATGACTATCCTCACCATCAACTCTCCAACATCATCAAGGATCATCAAGCCTCCAACTAACAGAGCTAATCAGCTTTCCTTGTTTGTGCACAGTTGTGTGTGAGTATGCAATCCATTATGGATGGTTTCAATTTGTGATGCTAAGTGTGTGTGTGTGTGTGTGTGTGTGTGTGTGTGTGTGTGTGTGTGTGTGTGTGTGTGTGATTTTGAGATATCCCACCTTGTAGCTTTATCCATATCCACTGACTAGTTGAATTGGTGTAACATATTTAGCAGTCAAACAAAGTATTTGAATGAGGATCACAGTTCTGCCATTAAGAATGAGCAATAACCTTTGAGGAAATACTGGAGTTTTTTTGTGTTTATGTGATTTTGTGTTTTTGTTCATTTCATCAGCAGGATCCAGAACTGCACCATAATCCAAAGAGTTAAGAAAATCATGCAGAATGGCTCAAGATGGCTATAGTTTTTGGATAATAGCTAAATCCTGTCTGGTGATGTCAGAATTTTGTAAAAAGATAAACTGTGCATAATTTTGAATCTTTTAACCACTGATTTATGGTCATTTAAATTCATCAAGGCACTGTAGCACTATCTATTGGCCAAATGCATCAAAATTTGTCATATTTCTTGTCAATATGTGCATGTGCATTAGTTGCAGCTGGACAATGGATTCATAAATGATGAAAGTTGGTGTCAAAAAAGTCACACCTACAACAATTTACCAACCACTGACAGGAAATGGAGAAGATCCACAGTAATTTCCACTAACTAACTTTGAAATGTGTTAGGACATAAGATGTTTTAGAGATATTCTGATAACTAACAAATAGAATGTCTGTCTGTCTGCCTATCAGTCTGTATCTGTCATTCCTGTTCCAGTGACACGCTCCAATCTCTGTATTCCGCTCCAGGGTTTGCAGACAGCCATGAAAGGCCACCTTGTTAGTTTACCATCTACACCATACATGCAAACCCCCTCTCCTTCCCCCAAAGTCTATTCTTCCTGCCTCAATCTCATCCTACTCACACACTCTGCAAGGAGTTTCTCTCACGCTCACTCTCACTCTCACTCACATACACTCATATACACACTCATTCACACACTCCTGTAAGAATACTTTAGTGAGTGGAGTCGCTGCCATTTCTTATGACAGAACAGAACACAACAGCAGAGTTCTGTGCTGTCATAAAGAGCATAACAAAACTCCACTGTTACAAAGTATTTTTACAGGAGTGTGTGTGTGTGTGTGTGTGTGTGTGGAATCCCTTCCATTTCTTATGACAAAACAGACATTGTGTCAAACTGTAGAGTTGTATAGAGTTAGAGAAACAGACAGACCTCCAGACAGACAGAGACCTACAGTGAGACAAACCTACAGTCAGACATCTACAGTCAGACAGAGACCTACAGTAAGACAAACCTACAGTGAGACAGAGACCCATAGTCTGCTTACAGAAGACGGCGTATCAACCATGAAATACATCTTGTCTCAGAAAGTTGCTGGAGCCACATATTAATAACTTTTTGAAGTTATATGAAATGGAATACATATAATGTAAAAATATAATGAAAAAGAACTTTAATGTCACTAAATAATAACTACAATCACATTAGGCAAATTAGGCAAATTGCCTATATAATGTAGTGTGGAAACACTACTGAGCATTTCAACAGAATAATAGTATTAAATAGTTTGAATAACTGATTATTCATGTAAGTCATTTATCAAGTAAAAATATTTAATGATTGTAACTTTAAAAATGTGCTGCTTTTCTTCATTTCATACATCAGTATAAATAGAATGCTTTAAAATTTTTCAGACTAAATAAGGAAATTGAAGACATCAGACTGCACTTTGGACAAGAACATTTGGACTGATCAGCACATTAATGTCTTTGTTGCAGATGCTGTCATGATTTTCAAGACTGCACCTCTTGGCAACTACATGATGTGTTATTTTTTTTCCAGTATACCTGCAGTGTGTTCCTTTTTGCTTTGAAAATTCACATGAAAAACACTGATTGCCAGACCTTTGTGATGAACATCCTAAACACCTTGCCACCTGCTGTGTGCACCTTACAGTATAAGTTTTTTTGTTTCTGTGGTATTAATAAATGCAATCTACAACAGCATTGCTGTCAAAATGCTGTTTCTCAATTATGAAAGGGCTCTCAGATTATATTTTTCAGCATCAAAGCTGAAGTGTGGCCACCTGTTTTTCAGTTTTGTATTGCCAGTACAGTCAGTATATTTTGTTCTCTCTTTTTGCCTTGCGTCACCATGACCCAGCAACAAAGTGGAAAATAACAGTCATTAAGGGATCTTTCGTGTGTGTGTGTGTGTGTGTGTGTGTGTGTGTGTGTGTGTTCATTATATTGACATCAGTCTGTGGTTGGGCTTTGTCGGCTGACCTATTGGGACACGAAATGTCTCAGTGGTGTCATGAAGTCATAAAAGCATGTATGAAGTCATAAACACAAATGATTATATATTCTAAATTTGGAATACAGAATGTCACATCTCTTTGAGTGTGTTTGTGTCATAGGGGTTGAACTCACAAAAATTGAATAATAAAAAAGTGTTGGTTAAAGTATAATCAAGCAATACGTTATAGTTGCCCTTAACTGAGATATAATCACAATATATCAAATTTAGTTTATATTACTGCATTCAAAGTGTCATAAATGTGACAAAAATAATTAACCTCTAAAACCATAGTTTGTGTCATCAGCAGTTGTAACGAACTGACATTAAGGGGCTTCATGCACTAATGATCTGAAGCTGAATAACACCCTACACAGCATAAACCAACTCTGGCCATGTCCACACTAAGCCAGATACAGTAAATCTGAAAACACATCTTTTTTTGCTCTGTTTAAACCTTCTGTCCACAACTAAGGACTTTCCAGTCCCCCAAAAGGAAGCTTCTCAAAAACACTCTCCATAGTGGATAAATCTGAAAATTCCCAGGTCACGTTGCATTGTGGACAAGCAGAACAGAACTTTTCAAAAAAAAGACATGAGCCTGCTCAAACACAAACTCTGGAACTGGAGTTGTGCCCACAGCTTCATTCTATCTGGGTTTATGAACTTATGATTCTCTTTAGTCTCAGGCCTTGAGGCAGCGATAATTTCTCAAATTAGTAGCCTGTTGTCATTGGTGGAGGATCTTTGCAGGGTTGTAACATAGAAAATTTTGAGCGTGAGGACAGAAGTCCAAGTGAAGAAATGAGAGAGCAAACTGTAAACATTTGAGTGCATAGAATCTATGTGGAGCCAAGAAGAGTGGTTTAAGCAGGAGAACAGGAAATCTGTGCAAGCAAGAGTATATTTGAGTCTGTGCATACATTTTGTTCAAGAGCACAGCAAATCTCTGTATGAGCAGAGTATATTTGAATGTAAGAGCAGGGTTTTGGGAGAGAGCATTGGGAAAATTAGTGTCATGCTCTCAAACTAATAGATGATGCACTTAATTAATGACAGGAAAATAACTCCATAAGTGACCACTGGAAGATAAATTTCATACAGAATTATTCTGAAAAACAAAGATGTTAAGCAAATAAAGACTGTTTACATCAAACCATTCTATCATATTAAATTAAACTAGAATGGTCTACATTCCCTGAAGGAAATGTAAGGTGTAATGTAATGCGCACGTGCACACCCATGTGCATGTGTCTTCTAGGTCTGTTTGCTGTACCTCCCACAGTTTGTAAGATTCAAACACTTAAACTAAATGTTTCTCCTCACTTTGAGTGTCACACAGCTCATTGAAGTGATGTTTGAGAGCGGGAGAGGGGTGTCAGCATGTCTGAGCTCCCCATGCTTCAAAGGGAAAACTCATGTTGTTTTTCAAAAATCAACTGTGGTTGTTATAGCACCCCCATCAGGTCAACTGATGACTCATTTTTTGCACACATCTACTGCACGTCCACCAAGTTTGGTAACAATAGACTAATCTCTTTATGAGATATAGCAGGTTTTGTTGAGTGAGCCACACCCACTCATCTATGGCAGCCATTTGTAGTAAAACGATAAGAGATATCAAACAACATCAAATGGAACTTTTGTTTGGGTTGGTCCAGAGATTAAACATGCCAAATTTGGTGTCAACTGAGCTAAATATGTAGGAGTACACAAGTGCTTATGCAAGAAGGAATCTGTGTCTTGTTTATATTTGTATATGCATATGTGCGTATGTTAGTGGTGCATAAGTGTGTATGTTTGTTTGGTTTCCATGAAACCATTGTCACGGTGTTGTTTATGGTAGCGGTGCAGGCTACATTGTTTCCACAAGTCCATCAATATATCAATCTCATATGCAAATAGTGCCATGAGCATGTTTGTATGCTAGATGTGTGTGTATGTTTTGTGTGTGTCTGTGTGGCGGGGTTAAAATGCAGTAATTAAAACTGAATGCAACTGTAGGCACTGAGATACGTGAGTCACAATTGCACAATTGGCAAGTAAGTATGTGTGTGTGTGTGTGTGTGTGTGTGTGTGTGTGTGTGTGTGTGTGTGTGTATGTGTGTGCCTCTGTGTTTCCTTGTATGTAAGTGTGCCCCAGTAGCATGTGCATGGTACTTAAGAAATTAACATATTTTGAAAGGAAAGAAGATGTCGTTCCTTAATGAGAGGGGGCATATGCATCTCATTATGGCATCATTAGCAAAATTACCCAGCATCCTTTGTAATCATGACACACAGATGTGCTGTGTGTACAGTGTGTGAATACATATTGTTTACATGGTTGTTTTTTTTTGTCTTTTTTTTTTGGCAAATTCATTCCCTCTTTCTACCTTCACATCTTTTTTTTTTTGCTTCATCCATACCTGTTTTCTGTTCATTAACTTTAAAATAAAGTGTAACTCTTCTGTCAGAAATCACTGTCTTTTAAAGTGTTTTTTCGGATTGCTTTATAAATTGTCTTTGCCTTGTTTCTTACTCTTCTCAAACAGCTGATCAGGCAGAAAAGAAAATGATTCTTCAGCCTTCACAGAGAGTGTGGTCACCTTTGATTGCCAGCCAGCGGTTTTAGACTGTCGCGGCATGGTGCGCTGGGACAAACACCGTGGTAACGTGTGTGTGTGTGTGCATAACATCCGCCGTCCTGTACGATCCATTGAAGCTATAAGCCGAAGCAGTAGTTGTTGCAGCAGAGCCAAGTTCAATGTTCAATTAGCTTTACACACACATTCACAGAAATAAGCAACACAGAATGTACTGAAATTAACATTTTGTTTCATACAGCACTAGATAGATTTTAAGCCTTATTAAATCATTTTTTACTAAAGCACTTGGAACACAGTATGACAAGTAAAGCTTGAGATTTGTAGCACCACTGGCTTCTGAGAAATTATTTTTCTTTCCCTCCAAAATAATTTCTCCATTTCAACTAAGGTTACATGCAAGAGGTGAGGCACTAAGCTTTGCTGCCTCAAAGGAAAATGTGACCTGTATATCACTTGTCACAGTGATATACAGACAGAAACTATTAAGGCAGACAGAAACTCGTCTGTGGAAGTGGGCTGTTTCTAAAGCACCGAAAGTTTCAGTGATCTCTAGTTCATTTCCAGGCTTCTACGACATGGATGTGACAAAACGTGTCAAAGTAGTCATCAGCATGGCCTCAAAAACTCGTAATACTGAACAGTGGAGTCAGCCTTGAGTTAGCCTTAAAAGTTTTGGGACCATGATTTCATAGACCAACTGGGGAAATCTGAGAAGGAAATAAAAAAATATAAGGATCTTAGCTAGCTCAGTAATTATGGTCATGTCCACGGTAACCCAGATAAAACTGAGAATGCATCTTCTTTTCTCCATTATTTTTGTCCACAGTGAACTCATGTTCATCTATTGAAAACAGATGTCTGAATACACTTTCAAAATGGAGAAATGTAAAGTCTTTAAGAGGTCAAACTCACAAAACTAGATTGAAAAAACAGACATCATGAAAATATTAAATAATTTTTTTTTATTTTATTTTATTTTTTTTTTTTGTCAGCTGAATCACTTTTTTGTTAGTTCACTCACTTTGTTATCACATAGACTGGTATCGGAAACATGTAGGTTAGCTATATTTAAGTACAACCAACAGTGATCACGTTAGTTTGGGAGCAATGACCAGAACTACACTTAGGAGGCTTTGGCTCCACAGGGACTTTTTCAGGAACCCAGGAAGTTTCCTTGTTTTTGTGCCAAGGAAACAGGACTCATTCTGGTACTGTAACTATAGCTCCTGAACTAGTTTTTATTTCCCACTTCACCGTTGGTGTCCTACCAAATATTGCTGACTGGTCAGATGTAAACTACCATAAGCTAACCGGTGGAAAACTGTTACTTGCATTTAGCTTATTTTTTTACCCAGCAAAACAACAACAGGAAAGTTCTAAGACTTTTGAAAAAGATGGAAACCTTCACAAAACTTTGGACTGACAAGCTACTTTCCAGCCTTCTACTTTGTACTTAATACAAGTGAAAAAAAAATGTTTAGTTTAAGAACCTGTTTAAAATTAGCAATCCTCAGTGTGAACTGGTTAGCTGAAAAAATGACCAAACAAGCACAGCGCAAAGCAGAGTTCAAGAAAAAGTTGCAAATCTTCTGTCTATAAAGACAGAAATCTCTATCCATCTGTCTGACTGGAACCAACAGCTCGAGAACCCAGCACTGTATGAAGCTGAAATTCGGCAGGTATAATGCTCAGGACCCAAGGACATGCAGTGTCATGTGTGAAGTTGTTTGGATGAGCGGTTCTCAAATTGAGCTGTGCCGGTAAAAAATAGTGGCAGGATATGCTCCGGGCACAGCAGCATATGCTCCACTCCATGGCCACGTATGGCAGGCTGCGGCACACTCCATAAAGTCTGGCCCATTCCGAACAGGCACGTTTTCAATGGGCACTGCACTAGTAAACTTAAAATTAAACTCTTACTCTACAGTTGCATTAACGGAAACGGACAATGTTAATAAACAATGGATTAGAACAATTTATGGACTGCAGTGCTTTGGTTACTGACCATATATGTGAGAGACAGATGATGTTTTGCTAGTTCTGTAGAGATATGACGTTATCTGTGCGCTAAATGTGTGTCTGTAATTAATAGGATTTTCCACTACTAATTTTAAAACTTCTCCTCTAAGATTACACCACTTTATTTTTGCTGTTATTCCTTCATAGTGCAGTACCAAAGCTACAGAGCGCCTCCTGCTGCTCATCAATACTCACACATCAGTTTAAGCTAACAGCATACCACTGCAGCTATTAGATCTGATGTGCATGTTGCTTAATTTTCTGGTGTTATTTTAATGCAGTTCTTTCATGTAGCATGTCAGTGCTATCATGCTGTCCTAGAGGAATGAGTACACTCCACCTATCAACCATATCACATTAACAAGCTTTACTAGAGATAATTCATTCAAGATTTCTTTCATGAAGTCACAAGGTGTTACCTTCTTCTCACATGCTCATTCTTGCTCATCTGACATTTTAGAGACTTAGTTGTACTGTGATTACTGTGCTTTAGAGGGGTATCACAGTAATAATATATAAAGAGGAAGTAGGCCAGTGCTAACCTAGTGCTAACCTAGCAGTGTAGGCCAGGGTCAGATTGGCCATCGGAAGAGGTAGGACTTTTCCCAGTGGGCTGCATCCATTGGTGGGCTGGGCCTTTGCATGCACGATATAATATTCATTAAAATTAGCTTAAACTAAGCAAACATAATTTATTAAAAAATATATTTTAAATTTTTTTAAAATGTAAAATATACATGCTAAAAAAAATTTCTCTGCTTCATGCACGTATTACGTCACATACTATATTAACTTGTCTTTTTGGGGTGGTGTGGAGAAACAGCACGACAACTTATTAATGACTTATTTGCCCCACCTCCGGCATCATTGACATTTTCGAATAAGCCTCCGTCTGGCAATCNCCCCCCCCCCAGAAACCTTAAATTCCTGGTGAAAATTAGGATCCCAATCTTACCCTGGTGTAAGATAACACTTTACATAATTTCATCTGACTACAGTGTAAAAAATAATGGATTTAAAGTAGTAATCATATGATAGCACATAACCTATGAAAAGTGGCTCTAAGGCTAATAACCATACAACACTTTCATATCATCACACGGAGTTCAGACAAAAGTTATTTTTTCTTTCAAAGCTGACATCACAACCCATTTTGAGCTACTTTTTAAAAAAAATTCCATTAATGTAGGTTACCTCCATCCATCAAAGGGGGCAAAGGATGACCCTGATCAATTATCTGTATGTTCACATTCAGTCAAAATGCATTCGATCCAACTGCACCACCACAGTAACGGACACTTCACCAGCAAAACACATAAATCAGCTGATGAACATATGGAAATTCTAAACATTAACAGAACTTTCTAATTTATCTCTATGAGCTTGGAAATGGCCTCTCAGGTATTTGTGATCAGGGTGTTGCAGACTTGAGCCGTTTGGCTGACAGAGACAATGTGGCTGGGGACAGTGAATTAATGCTAGTCCTTTAGTAACTGGCATCAGCATTCTTTTAAAAAAGGTTGTCTCATATATTTCTACATCCCTTTCTCAAGATAAATATATACATATGAATGCTTCATTTGGTCTTCCATTCATTTCTTCCTCTTTATTCCTCCATTTCTCATCCCTCCTGCTCTTCCTGTGGCTCATCAATCTATCAACTACCCTGATTCTCTCTTTATCTCGCTCTCTTAGGCAGTGCTGGCACATTAAATATTTAGAGACAAGGCAGTCTCCTGCAACAGACCAGCAACCTCTCAACTGAGAGAGAGAGAGGGAAAGACTGAGCAGGGGCCTTCCTCTCTCTGCCACCCCAGGGAGGGAAGTCTCCAGAAGAGCCTGGAGGGGAGGACAGCCACGTTCGATCACTGAGCACATGTCAGAGGATCATCATAGGGTGAGCAATGCGGTCGCAACGTCAAAACCCAGCAGAAGTCAATGTGGTTAGAGAGGAGGAAGACATAAAAGGCTGTGTAGAGGAGGAGACGAAGCAAAAGAGAAAGAGACACAAAGCTCAGAGAGGATATGTGGTGGTAGTGTGGGAGGAAATCTCCAAATTAGGTTAAGCACTTTTTTTTTTTTTTTTTNTTTTTTTTTTTTTTTTGATGTGTCTGGTTGTTTTTTTGAGACAACAAAGAGAGCAACACACAGCGAGACAGATGCACAGACACGTCATTGCTCTGTTGATTCTTACAGCAGTGAAAACACTTCCTATCTACTTTCAATTTTCAACTGTGTCCATACCTTTTGTGTAAAGTAAACTCATTTTTTACCTCCACCCACGCTCAAAGTTGTGAGTAGACAAACCGGCATGATGGTGAGAAAAGAAAAGAAAAATGTCTCTTTCCTCTGTGAGAATGTACAACAAATGGTCCTTTGTGCCTTTGTGTAAGTGCTCTGTATGGAGGCAGATCCAGTGAAAACAGCAATTAACATCTCTTAATAATCACTTTAACCAGCTGCACTGCAAAACAACTCCACTTTTTAATATAAATGCCTGCCTGCATAAAAGGTGTTAAAAGATATCTGTAATGCTATTATTCCTTTGCAACAGCGCCCAGTATATTATATATCTACTTAGATAATTACAGCACAGATAGTTTGTGCTGACTGAAGCACTGTGACAGCTAAATAAAGGAAATATGGAGCACACAGCAGCTTAATGTGTTGCAGAGAGCTCCAGCTGTACCTTTTTCACAAGCGGAAGCCTGCATTTTAACTTAACAAGAAATGTTTCAGAGTCAAAATGCTGCCTGACCTTCCCTCACTCCAAAATCCTGCAAATATACACACCCATTCACACAGTGTCAGAGGGAACAACAAACCCTGAATGTGTATGACTGTCATTCAGTGAAATAAAACATAATCAATTACAAGTGTAAAATCAGAGAAAGGAAAGAAAAGAGAAAAATAAAAATGGAAGCAATCAATAGAGAATATAGTTCATTTATGCTCTGTCTGTGTGCTTGTATCTGTGAGAGCATGTGCTTTTGTGTGTGTGTGTGTGTGTGTGTGTGTGCGTGTGTGCAAAACAACATTCCATTCATTCCTGAAGCTGTAAGCCAGCCAGGCTGAGCAGCAGCACCAGAGCACCAGTTACAGCAACAAAACACACACACACACGCACACACATACATGCTGCATTCGAGCTACCTTGGAAGTCAGATTTTTCCCAGTCGGAAGTTCTGACTTCAGACCTAAATAAGTAATATTCTGAAATTATTTACACTTACGTATCAATGGCAAACAGTTATTATACACTATAGATAGTTAACTTGATGATATATTTTGACATTTTTATTTCAGTGTCATGCAAGATAAAATACTTTATTTGCCTGTTAGCTGATCATTTCCATTCATAAAGCTCACTTCCACAGGCGCTGCCATATTGAGTGACGTCATACTCATGAAGTCAGGGAAGATAATTTTGGTCGTCAGAACTCCAACTCCAAATGCTGTTCCAACGCATTTTTCCAAGTAGGAAGTCAGAAAAATCCGAGTTCTGAGGTAACTCGAATGCAGCATAACACACCACAGCTGAGTCTCTACATACAGTGTCTGTGTGAAATTCATGTTTAAAGGACCATAGCGGTGATTTTGGAAGATTAACTCCAATAAATACTTGCGTAATGTTACAACCATTTTCCAAAACATTAAAAATGTTGTTTTATTTTTTTTTCTGTTATTTTGCCAAATCCCCTAATCTGTCAAAATCAAATGTCCAGGTGATACACCCACCTTAAAAATCTATGTCTTTCCTGCTAACACGTATCTCCAAATGTAGAAAGGTTGTTTTTAACCAGTTTTTTAAATTTGTATGTACTATACAACATACTGTACTATATATATATATATATATATATATTTGGATCCCCACACTTGAAGATTAGGTGAAAATCTTACTGTCTTCTGTATGGTTTTTTAATGTCGACATGATGATTATATAAAGACTTTCAGATAATCGAAAGGATTCATGGCATAGTACATGGCTGTAAGCACAGACTTTGAAGAAAGAAAAAAAGTTTGCGAGAAAAACTAAAACCCAATCTACTTTCACACATCACCACACAGACAATCCCTGCATTGGTTTGCCTGTTTTAGAATGTTACAGATTTTGCACAGATGCATGCTTTCCCATTTCGACAGTCAAAAAGGGGCTTTGTTTGAAGCATAGTGAGGCCTTTAAACCTTCACCATGAAAAATGAGAATGTGTTTATTTAATTGCTGTAAACTAAATCTTTTTGTAATTTCTCAGATTTGCTTGGTTCTATTTGGTCATTTATCAAACATATTTAATTTGACATGCAGTATTTTGTAACTCTGTAGTTCTGGGGCACAAAGAGTTTTTGTTTGCTCTCACTGGATTCTTTCCAGCCAGTTATGATCCAGGCCTAGCGTGATGTTATCATGACAAATAACAGCAAGAAGCTGATGTTAAATCATATGAAAAAATGGTCAAGCAATTTTTTCCCCCCCAAAACATCATATGAACACCATAATCAGGTTGAAATCAGCATAAATCGGCATTGGTGTACTCAGAGCAGCAGACCTACTATAAACTATGCTATGTGTAAGGCAAATTACGCAAGCATGATCCATTTGCAAATAATTGGAGTAAGTGGTCTCTGCATACATTTCCTCACCTGATGTGCTTTCCCTCACAAGCCAATTACAGTAAGCAACACATCATGTATATTTGGTGAACAAAGAAGCCTATTTCCTTCAGCCATGTTGCCCTAATGGCAGTATAGACAAACATTGGATCATAATGTGCATGTAAATGTAATGACTATGTGGAATCTGAAGTTAACTCTCAGGTTTGCTGGACTTAAGGATCTCTCTCTTTGTCTGCTGAACTAGGCAGGGAAAAGTAATCACCAGTAAGATGTACTTGAACTAACATTTCACCCAGTGGTGGAGGAGGCATCCCATATTCAATCCAGAACAACAGCAAGCGTGCCAAAGCTTTTTCTCAGTCTTAGAAAAATCAAAGATGTTCCAAGAAAATTCTCATGGCTTCAGGTCTGGCATAGAAGGGATGATGAAACAATCGGCAACCGTGTAGTAATAATTTGCTTCTGCCATGTTGTTCTTTTTTAGTCATTGTCACAGTCAAAAGAGAGCAGAAAATAAGACCATTCAATTGATTAGTACTAGAGAGTCAGGTTGATTTTAGTATTATTATTATTAGTAGTAGTAGTAGTAGTCGTACTAGTAGTAGTACACAAATGGCCCAGTAAAACCTTGACTCCCTCCCATTATTCCCATAATACAGTTCAATAAATGCTGCACAGGACAGAACAGCGAGTTCTCTGATCCTGGGTGAAGTGTATTTCTTGGAATATTCTGTTGATGAAGTTAGATTATCTGTATAATGATTTTGGGCCCTGCTGGTTATAACTGTCTGTGGTGACTTCTTCATTCTTCTGTATACTCTAAACAAAGTGCTGTAGCTGCTGCTCTTCCTGTGCACCATGTGGATTTTTTCCTGGAAAAATCCACATGGTGCACAGGAATGGTGCACAGGTTTAGGTGCACATGCATGGTGCACAGGTTTAGGTAGGAATAACATATGCAAACACTTTCATGAACTGTGCTGAATCAGTAATTTCTTCTATCAATCAGCAATAGAGATTAGAAAGAGACATTTATTTGTATTATTATTATTATTATTATTTGCATTATTATCATTAGAGATGTATTGTGGTCCATTGTTTGGCTATGAAATCAAAGCGGGAGATTTCAGATGAAATTGATATTGCAGATGAAATTGCATGAAAACATTTTTGGTTTGGAAACACTGTAGGTGTTGTGTCATAGAATGTGGACATATTTTTGGATCTGCCAGTTTGTGCTGGTGTGTTTTAAATCACTTTATAAGAAGGAAAAGCTTGCAAACACTCTGTCAGCAATTGACACTCATTACACACACACACACACACATTTGTGATTGATAGATAATCTTAATCATTGGTGGTTGCAAGAATCACATAATGATCAATCTTTCAATACTGAAATAGGAAAAAGAAAAAGAAAATGCATTAAAAAAAATAAAAGCAGGCAAACATGTCCATGTTTTAATTGATTGCAATGAATACTTTGTGTGTATGTATGTGCGTGTGTGCATGCGTGCGTGTGTGTGTGTGTATGTGTGTGTGTGTGTGTGTGTGTGTGTGTGTGTGTGTGTGTGTGTGTGTGTGTGTGTGTGCATGCGTGATCATTCTTACGTGTTGACTTGGTGATTGGGTGGAGGAGTGTCACATATGATTACCACATCTCACTGTGACTGGATGACACGGTATCATGATAATGTAGATGAATCACTTTATCTTTCTAGCAGCCATTAGCCACATGTTCACTGCACCACAGATCACATTTTCTACACTATAACATAGGACCAAACATTTATTCATATAAAACTATCCAAATATCCAAATCCCCACAACGGATGAGAGCTGTAAATTGACTTTGGGGAAATGGCTCTGATAAAGAACAAGAAACACCTCATTTCTCCATCTCCATTCAATCATGTTAATGTGTTCTCATATGAAGTAAGTCTTATCTCTCATTTCCTCATTTCTTTTTTCTAGCGCCTCTCTGTGGCAGGAAGATTTTATAACAGCTCCTATTTCAGCACAGTGGTCCTGGCTGGGATCTTTTAAAAGTGATAATCTGGGAATTGTAGCTCATTCTACTGCTGCAGTCTGTCTGTCATTCTGGTTAAAACACCTGGAACCAGATTAATGATATCTGGCCATCCACTCTCAGTGCTACCTGATTACTTTTTCAAAAAACATGATATGCTTATATCAATAATTCATTTAATGAGCAATAATTAGCTACTCAGTGTTATATTTTAAACATTATGAGCCAGAAACATAGAAAACTGCACTACTCTTTGCCTCTTGAGATTGTTTATTTGAAACTATTTGCCATTTTAGACGATTGTCCAAGCATTTTTGTCTTTATTCTTCCTGTGTACTTTTCATTTTCAAGCACTCACCTCAAGACAAAAGGTGCATTAGTTACATACTACATCTCTGTGCTATTGACAAAATGTACAACTCCTGTGATGGAACAGTAAAATATTTAGTCTTTTTGCTGACAGTGAGTATAAGAAGTTTTAACTGTGGGGGAGCTACAATGAGCTGCTCATACATGCATTGGGAACTTACTACTTCACCCACTGCATACCATATATTGCACACTCCTGATGATTCAACATACTACCACCAGCAGACTGTGAATCATCACCTGAAAGGGGCACTTATTAAATTTGGTGCTTGTTATCAATTCATGGTTGAATATTACAGGAAAGTGCTGCAGGAATGTGTTTTATTTTTCTAATTTAAAACATGTAAAGTGTGCCACTTTTCTGGCACTCTGTCATATTTATTTTAATAATGTATCTCACAATTCTGAGACGCATATGTAAAATTATCTTAATAAATCTGTCTAAATCATATTGTATTCTATTTCTATGGCTAACTTGGCATAGCATATTTATAGCCTACATTCATATAACATAATTATGGCTTTAACTTTGTAAACTAAACTTGTGCACTAAACAAGGTAATTGCTCCTTGATGTCATGGTGGCGGTATAGATGTAATTTCACATACAGTGACCTTATGAAAAGCTAATATGTCAATTAGTTGAAATATAATTTGCCATCAAGAATAACAGATTTTAGACTGTAGTACATGACATCTGTTATAAAAGGATTAATATATACTATAGGTATATGTAGTAACTACATAATAGCTGTAGTTACTCTAATAACTCGTGTAAATAACTCATGTTAAATTTCTAAATATGAATTAAAATTATATTATCTTTGAGTGCTGTTTTTTTTTTTTTTTTTTTNTTTTTTTTTTTTTTTTTTCTTATGTACAAGCTTGGAGGCCTGCTGGGGAACATTTCACTGTAGTGTACTTGTAACACTGCATGTAACAAATAAAAAAAACTTTACTTTACTTTACCCCTGAAGTCTTATTGTTTTCCATTTTTACTGACTTTGCTACAAATACCCAGATTTTTCAAATAGGGCTGATTGGTTAGAATCAGTGGTTCTCAGATGTTTCTTAGCAAACCAAGACATGTAATTGACATTTCACCAACTCTAAGGGAAAAAAAGCATAGAAAAACCTCAGACATGCAACTCTGCCTACATTAACTCACTATATTTATCNAAAAAAAAAAAAAAAAAAAAAAAAAAAAAAATTGCCACAGTAACAGTCAGTTGTTCTGATTGTCTGCAAAAATTTCCATGTTGCATACCACCAGGGTGATACAAAAATCAGTGCTGATTCTTGTACCACAGTTGGAGAATTTTCAAAGACATTTTATGATGTCATAGTACATGTACTGTACATACATTGTATTTCCTGCTGCTAGAGGACACTGTTCACTACAGTTTACAATAGATGAGTTCCTCTTCAGAGAGCACAGCTCAGAATATGCTTCAGGTAACAGAAAATGAAGAGGAAAATGTAGAATATGCAAATGAGTTGCTTTGTTTTTTTTGTTTTTTTTGTAAGACTACAACAAGGTGAGGTTTATCACCTTGTTGTAGAAAAAAAGAAGCCAATAACAGTTAAATTACAGATAGGTTCATTCTGTGCCATATGCCTTGGGCCCTGCCCTTTGAAGACCCTCCCAAGCAAAGCAGAATCTCACCTAGGACCCCAGAATAGCTAAGGCCAAACCTGACTAAAAATGCTAGTTTTATAATCCAGTTTACACTGATTTTCCCCCCTGATTTCTTTTATTTGACTTTTACCAGTTTTTAATATCCAAGTACATGATAAAGTCCAACATCCATTTAATAAAACCCAAAATAATAATAAAGCTAACTCTTTTATGCCAATTGAGGAGCATCAACAATGGGGTAACAGCTCAGGTGGTTAAGTGAGTCAGAGGGTTGGTGGTCCAAATCCCAGCTCCTCCTAACCTTGTGACTTTAAGCAAGAAGCTGAATCAAAAGTACAGCTGATGAAGTCAGCTCCTCAGTGGTATAGCTATAATCACCGATGACTATGCATGGGTGATATCAGCTCCTGCTCAGGTAGAAAAACCTAAATGCAATTTAGCAATAAACTTGGTGATGAGCTGGTCAATAGCCTTCCTGATCGACGGTTTAATCCATGCAAAAACACACTTTTTCCACACTTTTTCCTCTGTTGATTGGGTGCAAAATGGGTAAAGGCAAAGGTAAATTTATTTA
Organism: Lucifuga dentata; assembly: GCA_014773175.1. NCBI lineage: Eukaryota > Metazoa > Chordata > Actinopteri > Ophidiiformes > Bythitidae > Lucifuga > Lucifuga dentata. The sequence goes on from VXCM01000927.1 coordinate 108,842, forward strand.
TATAGCACAATTCAAACACAGAGGCAATTCAAAGTGCTTTACACAAACAAAATGCGNAAATTTATTTATATAGCACAATTCAAACACAGAGGCAATTCAAAGTGCTTTACACAAACAAAATGCGTTAAAACAACATTTAAGAGACAATACAAACAAAATAAAGCAACATTTAAAAACAAAATAAAGCAACATTTAAAAACCAAGAGTAAAAAAAGGATTTTACTATGTTTAGGTAGTTTGATAGCTCTTGTTGAAAACTGATTTTGTTTACTAAGCCATTCTCTCATAATTTTAAACCATACATAAGCTGATATTTTGTCTGAGTTTCTAAATACGCACCATTGATAGAAAATCCAGGTGTATGCAGTAGTCTGTGAAAATCTAACACCTTGCCCTTCAATATTTTGTCAAATTATCAGTCTTTCTCATTGTTTGAGCGTCACACAATGTAACTGGTCAGGTTTTGGTGTGACACAGCAGGTCAGGTCATGCGAGGGGACCAGTTTAGTCCGCTCCGGGATACACGCTTGGCTCCACTCCGTGTTTTCCGGGTGTCCCTGGCCGGCTCCTCACAGCCTCTAGCTGGTTTTTACTCAGCTCCTGTCCTGATATCACTCCGCTGGCATGGTGGAGAATCGGACCTGATTATTGTGATGGTGGCAGGCGGCAGCCACTGACTACAGACTTCCTCCACTGCTTCCATATCCGCGTTTTACGCCGCCTGGACTACTCCAGCTGGCTCTCAACCGGACTACCGAGGGCGCTTGTGCTCTTTCCCTCTACTCAATAACATCACCGGGATTTCTTTCAAACCAAAACCATATGAGATGCAAGTTCACTGGGAAACTCCGGAGCCCGTTCGGTTCAAGCAGCAAAACTTTTTCTCAATGGACAACACGACAAAACGGCAAGTGGTCTGTTTCTGCTGCCGCCGTTGCTGCTTCTTCGCGGGACAGTTTGTGTGTATTTGACCGTTGACTGCCAGCTAACGTTTATACCGTCACGTTGATGTTGTTTTTTCAGCGGAGTTGTAGTGAGGAAGCTGGCGGCTGGTTTGTTGTTGAATTCAGTGTTGGTCTCACTTAGTTCGGGTGTTTTGTGTTTTTGTGTGGTTTGTTTGGAAGCAATACCGAGGAGGGAACAAGAAACGGTTACTCCCGAGCCCTGAACCGTGTAACTGTTAGGCTCGCAGCTCTTTAAACCTACACAATTTGTTCTCGGTTTAGAGGCAGTTGCCTGCCATACTTTTGTCCGCTGCACGGCTGCCTGGGACCGAAGAGGACAGAGACAGAGTGAGGACGCTAGGTGGAGAAGGAGGCGACTGGAGGAGGTAGTGGCGGCGGCAGCGAGCTTAACGGGAAGAAAAGTTCTTCCAAAATAGCAGCCACTCGGCCCAATGATGGGGGACTTCGCCTCCCCCGCTGCCGGACCCAACGGCAGTATCTGCATCAACAACAGCAGCATGAACGCGGCCGCCGGGAGCGTGGTGCCCCCCGGGACGGTGGGCATACCTAAGCACAGCACCGTGGTGGAGAGGCTGAGGCAGCGCATAGAAGGCTGCCGGAGACATCACGTCAACTGCGAGAACAGGTACCAGCAAGCCCACGCCGAGCAGCTGGAGATAGAGCGGAGGGAGACGGTGAGCCTGTACCAGCGGAGCCTGGAGCAGAGGGCCAAGAAGTCCGCCGGCGGCAGCGGAAGCAGCAAGCAGCCGCAGAGCAAGCAGCAGGACCCGGACTCTGCCTCCTCCACCGAGCAGAGGAATAACACGCTTATAGCGGTAAGAGCATGTTCTCAGCCACGGCCAAGAGTGATCCCCACACACGCATCCTTAATAAACTCTTCATCTTTTTTGTGTGACCTCCCACCCAAGTATACACTCCCATTCTCCCTTTCCCTTCCATCTTTGTGTCCCCCAAAACTCGTGGACCATTAGCTGCAAGCTAGGCTCTTACTATTACTACTACTACTGCTGCTGCTGCTACTACTACTACTACTACTACTACTTGTTCACCGCTGTGAAAACTTGTTGAAAACAAGTTCTGTGAACGCTGACAATTGCTTTAGAAACACTTCACTTTTTCAAAACAGGGTGCCAACTCTAACTCTTGTGTTTACACAGTAATCTACTCTTCGTTGAATACAACAGGCTGCACAGGCTTAAATGCTTAAGCATTTACAAATGAAGAGCCCGACAGCTAATATCTGCAAGATCTGTGCTGCTTGATGTGCGAAGGAAAAGAAACTTTGGGAAAACACAACTGATACTATTGTTTTCCAAATCAGCAACTTCTGATTAGCTTCTGGGTGGATGGCTCGATTTTGCATGTAAACAACTTCTCCATTTGGTGCTCTTTGTTTTGAGTGCGAATTGTTCTGCAAGGCAGCATTTACATTGCAACATTGCCTCCATGCCTCCAACATTCTCCAGCGGCAGTTTGCACTCGTGCTCTTGTTCTGTAACCTTCATAGCATACTCCTAAAATCAACAGTCACCTCAGTGTTAGACATCTATTCACAGTCAGACCTTTACACCAAGTCAGCAGTCAACACTCACAAAATGTACTTGTAAAGATTTACAAATAACTCAACAAAACTGTGTCCCTCCAAGAAAAATACACTATGAAGTCCCTATAAATTCAATAGAAAAGCTACACTTGGAGTCCCTGTAGGAATGCTACAGTGATTTCCCATTGGGAGGGGGCAGTGGTGACACATGGAGGGTTGTGTGGTTTCTTATGGCACAATTCAATCTCGGTTTAGGGTTGTGTTGTGGTGAGCGGGTTAACGGATCTACTGTTTATAATGTCAGATTAAAATACTTATTTAGTTGGCTGTTGTAGCCGTAGGAGGGGGGATGGAGACACTCACTGGCAANCCCAATCACACCATGTCCTGTAGGCAAGCCCCCCATCTCAGAGAAGACCAATGGATGCACATCGGGAATGTCGACATTGCTGTCCCTTTTGTTGCAACAACGAGCCCAATTCCTCTGCCTTTGAAATGCAAAATCAGAATGTCTTTAATTTCTGAGATGGACTGAGTCATTATTTAAGAGCTATGCAAAGCCTGAGCAGCTACAGCTTGAGAGAGTGGCAGTGATTTTTAATAGTGCAGGACCTCCCAGTAGCCCTTGTGGACATTAAACCGAACCGCCCATTAGATGGCCAGCAACAAATGCTTTGAGAACGGAGGGATTACTGCTTAAAGACACAGTGCCATCCCTTTGCTCTGTCCTCTCTGCTGTTCTTGCAGTCGCTGATGGTGATGCTCAGCAGCATTCAAAGCCTGAATTAACCAGAGCTCGGCTATTACCCCTTTTTTAAAGCTATATTTTTAATTGCTTGTTTTGTTGATTTGTGAAGAAGATTAAAAGAAATGAGGGAAAAGTCTGCCATCCCTCTCCCATTTTCTCCGAGAAAGGACAGAGCTGCAGCTAGATGGCTGTATGTAATCACCACAGAAGCAGGCAATCTAGGAAGCCAAGTATAGTGTAGACGTAACTACACACATCACATGCATGCATACATACATAAATACCCAAAGGCCTCAATCTGTATTGGTTATGTTACATTGTCCTTTGAAATATACTGTGTTGCGAAAGTGTGTTTGGCTTTACAGCAAGAAAATTTAAGGCTTTATGCCATTTGGTAAAAATGACATGACTGAGTCTGTGCTTTTAAACTTTGTACGTTATAATATTGGTTAATTTGTTAATTGTAGTATATTCTACCAGAACATAAGAATGTCAGGAAAAAAAAATGCTTAAATGCCTAATTAGGAAACAGTCAAACTAGACTATAACTGCTAAGACAGTGTTTTTCCCAGATTGGAAAGAATTTGGTTATCAAGAAATGGCAGATTACAGTTAGAATTGGTAAATAATAGCCATTCAGTTCCATGGTCCTCTGCGTTATCTGTAACATTCTTGAGCATTTTGCATTGTCAGATGCAGCCCAGCTCCTTGTGCTCTGATCTACTGGTTCTCAGACACACCCACGTCGAGGCAGGGGCAAGCCTATAATTATGGAAAGTGTATGTGTGCATGTGTGTCTGTTTGTGTTTATGGGCTAAGAATTAGTGAGAAAGGAGGAAAAATACACTGGGATTCCGTTTGGAATTTTCCCACCATTTCTCTGAATGTGAATTTTTTTAGTCACTTTTGCAGATTTCTCATACAACTTTCAAAATTACAAAAAGTAGCCAATGGTACAGTAAAGGGTTGGCGAACGGGGGTAAAAAGGGGGATCCTGTATGTGTCATGTCACTCTGATTGTGATCACATATGGTCAGTGTGAAGAATTTGGTTGTTTTCACACTCTGCAGGCTGGAAAGTGACATCACAAACAGGTTTTTATTTGTTTTCACAAGATGGACACTTGCACATTTGTTGGAATATGGGAATTTTGGGATTGTGTCTCATTAAATATCGGGTCAACATTCTGCCAACAAGTATCACATGAAACACCGGGAAAGTTATGGGCTTACATTTCTACGTAAAAATCTTCGCTCTTGATACTGTAGAAGCATCCACCGAATGCTGTAATAATGGTCAAGAATTCTAATTTAAGGTTTTAAAAGTCAACAGTTTCCAAGGTGCAGGCACATTTTAAAAGCCTGTAATTAGTTTCTTTGAGTTTATTGAAGGTGTGTCTTTATCCCTGCTGCTCACACACACAGGCACACACGTTATCAACATGCACTCCTCATCATTGGCTTGCACATCAGCACAAAAAAGTCACACTTACTTAACTAAATAACCTTACGTCATTTATTCATTTAATACCCATTTACTAACTCCTCCACGGATCTGTAAGGAGACTGATAATAGTGTCAGTTTTCTCGCTGTCCACACAACAGCATGCATGGATGAAATGTACATAACAACTCGATGTGGGAAATGCAGGGATTCTTAGCTGAGACCATAGTTTAGAAATAAAAATAAAAGTTGATAAGGGTTTCTATTCTGCCACTGTGAAGTTACATAACAATTCATTGTTATCTTAATAAGTTATTTCTATGAATAATTGAGCGTCAAAGCTGTGCTTGGATGAAATTCTAGACCACGAACAGACGAAAAATATGTTGGTAGATTTTGTGCATTATTTATATTTGTAAGCAATATGTGTTAAACGCAAGGCCAGTATATGTGTACAAATGGATTTGTTGGGCTGTATGCACAGAATATCAGTCTGTCATGTAAAAGAGGACTTTAGAGGGCTATGCCTCCACTCTGCTTTAAAGTTCTTCTACTTTTTTGCAACAAGTTAGCATGAGTTTGAATCTCATGGTTGTCTCTAAAAAATGGAGTGGACTACTCAGTCAGTGGAACACTAATCGGAGAGGGATAGAGAAGGGATGGGATGAAGAGAAATTTTCACTGTTAATTGCATTTAAAGGGTTATTTGTCAGTGACTTTCTGTATTTTACTTTTTGACGTGTCCATCTTCCCAGAAAGGCATTTGACAAGCCTGCAGGGAATGGGTTTGTTCATAATGTTAGGTGGACAAAACCATAGTGATCTTGTCTGTTGAGCTGCTGTCACTGGCGAAATTAGGGTTACTCTACAAAAATGGATCTTTTTCCTCCATGATTGTAGACTTTTAGCATGAAACTCTGACTCTCATACAAAGCCCTTGTCCATTGAAAATAATGGACTTAGAACTATTCTTTGGATAGCTGAAAAAAATATCTGCTATCAAACTCTATCGTAGCCATCTTCTAAATAAATCTATGTGATGTGTTGTCATCTATGTTTGTCTAGTTTTTATCAGGAAGAAGAAAAATACATCATCAAATCAAATAGGCCCACAAATGCGTAGCTGTCTCCTTTAAACAGTGTTTTTTTTTTTTTTCCAGGGGGTAGATTTAGAACCACTGGAGAAACAATCGTGACCCCACAGCACGGCTGTAGCTGAGTCCTTGGATAAAACAGGAAGCGCTCAGTGCAAACAGCCTATCTTGTCATCAAATTTACATTTAAATGTAAATTTGATTTGAAGGCTCACGATTCTCACCAGAGCAACGTAAAAGCCAGCAGCTTTTATTCACCGACCTGCGTGAGGACACTGTCAGGATTTTGATGGAAATGCATGGGCAATTGCGGGGCTCAAACCCGCAACCTTTCTGTTACAGGCACGTGTTTCTGAACCGACAGGCCACGGTGTTGCTGAAAAACAGAATGGTACCTGACCTGCACTCCTGACAAAACACGCAGTCAGATGTGATTACTTAATCGGTAACAAGTTTACAGCTGGGAGGCTGAGGTGCACAGCGAGGGGCTCGTTAGTTCCACTAAAACACAGTAGCTCAGGACAGTCTGTCTTCAGTTCTGCTCATTCCTTGGCATCAACCTCACCAAGGAATGTCTCACTCACACACACACACACACACACACACACACACACACACACACACACACACACGCA
>VXCM01000927.1:115305-127348 GCA_014773175.1 Lucifuga dentata
CTCTCTCTCTGTCTCTCCTCCCTCCCCCTCTCTCTCCTCCCTCCCTCTGTTCAACACTTCTCCAGTTTCAGAGTTAGTATAGTGCTAATGTAGATGGCGATGGCGGCTATGTCATTGTTAATGTCAGCTGGGACTGTTGCCCAAGGGCTATATTTAAGCCAGTGAGCTGGCATTCACAAATATGTGAAGGCAAGCACACAGAGCGTGACGTAGGCTACCAGCTGTGATATCGCACAAGCTTTAGAATCGTCACACACACTCATTTCTTTCTGCTCTCATGTACATTATTCAAGTATTTGTTGGTCTTACATCTCCTCCTTTGCTTTTTTGTACCCTTCCTCTACCCGTCCACACACACACACAAACACTGGATGTTTTTGATTTGGGGCGGCTGTGACCACATTCCCTTCCACCCACGCTTGTTCACATGTTCGACAGGAAAACTCGCATTCGGTGTAGACCTTGAATAGCGAAAGAGCACTTTAGGGTGTTTGAGCAATGCAGGCCTCCTGTTGAATTCAGAAAGCTTTGTTCACTGGAAGTGACAGCGAAGCTCAAAGGAAATATCATCAGGAATAAATAATTGCGCAATTGTAATGCTTCTGTCATGCACACGATCAGTTTTACGCACACTTGCAGTCTCAAAAATTTAAATTCATGTAACCAGTAATGGTTCAGCAGGGAAAGTTGGGAGGCCTTGTTCGTGTTTCAGTCATCAAATATTTGCTCAACTAGTTTCTTTTTTTTTTTTTTTTTTTTTTTTTTTTNTTTTTTTTTTTTTTTTAACAGTTTCACAATTTCCCAGAGTTCTTTCTCCAGACATTTTTCATTTATGTTCACTTTACAATGTTAAACCAGGTTAATATTGGTGCAGAATATCAAGGCAAGTTTTAGGGTCACCCAGTCAGTTTGAATTTTGGATCATATCACTAGTATCATATGAACAAGGTAAATAGACCTAATTGGTAGTTTTACAAAGACGAAAAAGAAGAAAGTCTGTGGTCAATGGAAACTGTATAAATAGAAGGTTTTGAAATGTGGCCTCAAGAATCGATACAACACAGTTAGCCTATTCTAAACTGAGAACTGTCACGGCAGCCTTTGGAAAGATGAGTGTATTTTCAGTGCTATTTCTTAGCTGTTTGGCTTGAGTGTTGTTGCGATCCCTTATTTGGGGCTGCGCTGGAATTAAAGATTGGGTTGTTGGAAGAAACCTGTTAGTTTAAAGAAGCATCTGAATGGAAGCTCAGATTTTGCATTATTGATGCTAGAATGATAAGAAATGGGAACCCATCGTTGTTTCCTTCACCTTTCTCAGTGAGAACATGTGACACGCGCGCACGTACGTACACACACACTCAAACAGAGAAATGGTAAAATATGGATGAGGTTGTTATCAGAGATGCCTGGGTCCACTGGGTTCTGCTGCAGCTGTCTGTGTGAGAGTGTGTGTTTGAGCTAATGTGCATATGTGCAATGACTGGATGTCATAAGACTGTCTGTTTCATGGTGTAAATGTTGGCTACATGTTAATTTTATCTGCATATGCACAACCAAAGAGCAAAATAAAAACAGCACAGCCCCTAAACCCCTGAACTTTGGCTGTGGTTCGTAATGCTTTGTTCTTCAACTGCTAGCAACTTTGGGAGGTAAGCAGCCAGCAGTTGGTGAACTATTTTACAAGACTTTGAAATAATCATCTTTGTAGTTAAATTCTGAAAATGAAAGAAATACTGTCAGTGGTGTATGAAAATCTTATATGCATCACCATTGCCTTTATATCTACAATGAGCACACGCACACTTGTACACATACGAGTTCCAATGTGTGACGTGCTTTTCTGTGCTAAGTTGTGCACATCATTGGATGTGACTACGGTGTGTGTGTCTTTTGGTAAGCATGTTGCTTATGTTTGCCCTTGAGTGGCAATGCTACATTTTGAAGCAGCAGTGAGCCAACATTAGCTCACGCCTCTTCTAGTGCGCAACGTCAGAATTTCCCAGCAGCCAAATCCTGGTCAATTTTGGCAGCGACTGCAAGATTTGGCTGTTCTGCTAATCACTGTGGCTGAAAAAGACCCATCATTTGGAGACTCCTTTCTGTTTACAAAATCAGTCTGGCTAGTAAATAATGAAAGGGACTGGTAACTTTTAATTGCCGCTGTGTCTAGTGGGCAAAAGTTAGTCTCCTTTGAGAATTTCCTTCAACATAATTTTTTCCACAAAAGGCCTTGTTATACTGGAAGTAAACAATCATGACTCTTTTAACACTGTCTTTTCAATTATTTTGTGTCACCCATAGCATAGATTTGGATTCTCATCTCTACAAATGAATCAGACTAAGAGGGAAAATGCAGCAAATGTTTTAATTGCCCTCAACAAATAAGATGTTAAAATGGCCCTTCATCCTCATCCTCTGTTTTTGATTTCTTTCTCACTACCATGTGATTCTTGTTCATCAATAACACGAGAAAATTATCACATCATTAGCAAAGAGGCCTGTCTTTTGGTATCTCATTCAACGGTGCTAAGTGATAGCCACGATTTCCTTGTGGGTTAAAAGGGGAGAGCTCAGTATTTTTACATAACTGTCATGTGATTTTCATGGCATTTTTTTTGTTCAGATAAAAGCTCTGTGGTAAAATTAGGTGCTTTTTGTGATCCGTTTTGACAAAGCACTTTTCATCACCATTGATGTGTTTCCAACGCTAGCTTAATAATACATATGAAATGCATCCATAATGAAATATTTTCTCTTTTTTAAATGAGTTTATTCAGTCTTCTGTTGTGTTATTCTCAGATTTCAAGGTCAATCAGGATCAGTTTAAAAACAAATCTTCCCCTTAAAAATTATACTCATATTAAAACATAGTTGATGTCACTCTCAATCCTTCACTTGTTACCGCTTACTCTCATGTCTACCCTTTACTCAACATCCCAGCCAGAATTCTTTTCTTGTTTTCCTTTCTGCTTCATCGTCTCTTTCCTTCTCACCCTTCCATTCCTACTTCCATTTGACCTTTCATTTTTCTTCTTTGTGATCTGCCCTCCCTACTTTCCCTTCCACCATCCGGACCCACCCCTGCATTTCCCCCCGTTTTTTCCTCTCTATCCCTCACTCCATCTCTTACTGGCTGTCCCTGGTGATCCCTGCTTCAGTAAGTCTCAGCCAGGAGGCTTAGTGCGGTAAAGCTCTCTCAGCACAGGTTGGTGGCAGGGAGAAATCCTGCTCTAAGAGGGAATTACCTACACACAGGCAGCAACTGTACAGCCACAGACACACACATACAAGTATCTACTCTGTAGCAGGTCACAGGTCTGTTGTAACTGTCTGATGATTCTTTTTACTAATTGTGTGCATGAATTTTTGTGTGTGTCTGTGTATCTGGTGTTATATTGCGCGATATGTGGAGGCAAGTGTCATCTGTCTCTTTCCCTCTTTGTTAAATGACATTTGTTGTTCTTTCTAGGGCTGGCCAGACCCCCCTGCACCTTCCTATTGAGCCAGCGTCATGAATTTTTTATGAATGTTTGTGTGTGTAACTGTGTGTGTGGGGCCCTCAGCTGCATCAATAGCCATTAGTGCAGCAGCCGGGGTAATTGTGCCACAGCGGCTGCAGTGCAGGAAAAAAAACAAAAAAAAAACACATTATCTGATAATACTGCAGAGGGAAAAGATGCAGTGAGGACAGAGCAGGACAGTATGAGAACGGATACAGGAGGAACTTGCTGTGACAGTTAGCAACATGGCTGTGTGATAACAGATTTATACCAGCTGACTGCAGGATGGACGTTCTCTGCTACTGCAGCAGTGAGACAAAGTAATATGACGGCGAGTGTCTGCTGACTGTCAGTGTTTCCTGAAAGTACACTTGAAGCTGTCAGGTGCTGAGTCAAAAACCTCTGATCTGAGTGTTTTGCCTACATGAATGGACTTTCGATAAATCAGTTTCTTTAATTTCTTTTAGTGTGAATGTGTTATGGCATATGGAAAAGAAAAGAAGAGATTACTCAGATTGCTCATTTTTGCCAAAATCCATTTGTGCCACTCTACTCTGTTGCTGCAAGAAGGTGCCCAAAAAGTTATTCCCATCTTACACATCCTAAACTCTGGCTTTAGCCATCTGGATTTTGGGATAACAAAGAAGCTTTCAGCTGTGTACCTCAGTGGCATTTGACTAGCCTGAGCACTCCTCTAGTGTTTTTTCTCTAGTCCTTTTTGTTCCAAACTTCCTGCGCCCCAAGTTCCCTTCAGGATTTAGAATGGGCCATCATCCAACAAGGCAGAGTGGTTAAGAATAAGACAGTGCTTAGAATTTCTGGAATTAAGGTCGCGAGGACAAAATTAAATATACTGTAAGTAATGGGCAGTGAGACACATCAGATATTAATTTTTAAAGTCATAGCTGTAGTGTTTTAAAGTTGTATTATTGTAGGTACATTTGGAAAGAGTTCAAAGTTCTTAAAATATAGAGCATCAAAATAAGTGGCTCCCTATCCAACTGCAACAAGATCATATGGTTCCAATATGTGTTCTGTGTTATGTCTTGTAATAAGTACTTAGTGCTGCACTATTGCGATAACAATGTGCCAGTAAGTAAAATCTAGAGTTTTGTGGTATAGAAAGGGCTAATAGAGATATATAATTCCATAAAGATGTCATCCTCCTTCAGTTTTTTTCAATCCTTTCTTTCTGTCTCACTGTTTTTTTCACTTATGCGCAGTTTGGTTCATGATGGGGTAAGTTGTATTAGGTTGTCGAGAATAGTCCGTTAGTGGCGTGTGCATAGATCACTTCCTGAATGGCTCCTAAAATAGCACCAATAACAATCGCAGCTAAGGAAAACACACCAGCAGCTGTTTGTAAAACGTCTGTCACTTTCTGTACCAATGTAACACCCATCAAAAGGTTTGTAACCTGTGAAGTATTCATTTTTATTTTAGTAGAAATAACCTGGATATAAGTGGAAAATGAAGCAGAACTCTCTGCATGTGCATGAATCTCAAAAAACAGCTATGTTTAGGACCCCCTATCGGTTAATCATGACCCATTTAGGCAACACACAACCCAAAGCTACTCACTTCCCCCAGCTGCAGCCCATAAAACAAAATAAAGCTTGATTTTACATAATTATGGCTTATAAAACAATCCCTTTTCTTCACTGGCAGTGACTCATAATATTTAGACAGTGTTAATCTACTGTCCTTTTTTTTTTTTTTTTTTTTNTTTTTTTTTTTTTTTTTTTACTTTGAAGAGCAACTGAAACAAGTAAAACAGTATAATTTTTGAAAGAAAGTACTAGAACATTATCTGTAGTGTTATAAAACAGCAGGAGAATGCAGGAAACATCAGTCACTGGTAATCTGCTGGCGTTATCAAAAATTGCTGGAAAGTGAGAAATGATCTTGCTGTTTAATTTTTATTTCTTTTAACCAATACACTCAATGTATTTATTTTGATAAGGAATCACCACATAACTGATGAGAATGATTGAAATTTTGCTTATTATTATTATTAATATTGATTGAAAGTTTGCAGCAAAGTGCATGTATTGCATTGCTCAATTTGATTGTTCAGATTGCTGTTGTCATCTCATTTACAAAATTATTCTCAAAGTAAATGACATCTATCTGTCCTGTTTCTATCCATATTTAATCAGCTTTAATACACATTTTCACAGACATTTGAACCCTTTCACCACATTGCTATGATTGCAATGTGGAGAATGTAAGCAAACAACATTGACTGCTGTGTCACTGCATTCCTACGAGAAAGAATGATCTTTCTGGAGTATAATGAACATCTAAGCTGTTGTATGATTTTTAGTATAATGAATGTGCTGGTGACATAATTTGAGCTGGTGTCATAATTTGGTTCTTCTTTTTACTTCCTTGTCAGCTAATCAGGAATTGGTACCTTAACAACCCTTCTTTTGATATCTGAATTTTACCTAACTTCATTACCTTTACTGAAGGTACCTTTACACATTTGTTGCTGCTGGATGCACTCAACAGCTTCTTCGCATGTTTTGAGGCTCAGAAAAGAGAACCCCGCACAGAAGTCCACCCACCCCTCTTGAAGCCCAGGTTTTCTGCCTATCCACAGCCGACATCAGGAAGACCCTCTCCAGAATTGACCCACAAAAGGCTGCTGGACCGGACAATGTTCCTGGTCGGGTGCTCAGAGAGTGTACTGACCAGTTAGCAGATGTCCTCACCAATATCTTCAACACATCGCAGTGGTTCCTGTCTGCTTCAAATTGTCTACCATCATCCCGGTGCCAAAGAAGTCAACTGTGTCCTGCTTCAATGACTACCGTCCCGTTGCACTAACTCACACCCATCATTATGAAGTGCTTCGAGAGGCTGGTTCTGAAGCACATGAAGTCCCAACTCCCCACATCAGTGGACTCCCCTAAAGTTTGCCTACCGCTCAAACCGAAGCACAGACGACACCATCTCCACCACCCTCCATTTAACCCTTTCCCACCTTGACAGGAAGGAAACCTATACCAGATTGTTGTTCATCGACTTCAGCTCAGCATTTAACACCATCATCCCTCAGAAGCTGGTGGAAAAACTGAGCCTGCTGTGCATGAACACCTCTTTCTATAACTGGATCCAAGACTTCCTGACTTGCAGGCCTCAGTCTGTCAGGATAGGCAAGAACAACTCCAGGGCCATCATCACCCTGAGCATGATGCCCCCCCTTCAGATCCGNTCCCCCCCCCCCAAGGCTGCGTGCATGCTCAGCCCACGGCTGCCATGCAGTCATGGGTCATTCTGCTGACCCATGACTGCATGGCACAGCACGGGTCAAACCATATCATCAAGTTTGCAGGTGACATGATAGTGGTGAGGCTCATCAGCAATAACGATGAGTTGGCACACAGAGCAGAAGGTGAGACGACAGATGGACTGGTGTGAAGAGAACAATCTATCTCTCAGTGTTGAAAAAATAAAAGAGATGATTGTCGACTTCAGGAGGAGCCCTGCCAGCCACTGAACATCCACAGTGCTGCTGTGAAGAGAGTGAGCAGCACCAAGTTCCTTGGAGTGCACATTGCAGTGGACCTCACCTGGACCACCAACAGTACCTCCATCACCAAGAAGGCCCAGAGGCATTCTCCACTTCCTATGCAGGCTGAAGAAGGCCAGCCTGCCCCCTCCCATCCTGTCCACCTGCTACCGAGGAACCATTGAGCATCCTCAGCAGCTGCATCACTGTCTGGTTTGGGAACTGCAAAGCCTCAGATCATAAGTCCCTTCAGCAGCTAGTGAGGACAGCTGAGAAAATCATCCAGGTTCCTCTCCCAGGTATCACATACATCTTCTACAAACACAACCTCTGCCATGCCACCTTCCTTGTGGCTGACCTATCCCACTCCTCTTATGGACTGTTCACCCCCCTGTCATTTGGCAGAAAGTACCGGAGCATGCGAGCTACTATCTCCACAATATCGAACAGTTTCTTCCCCCAGGCGGTGAAGTTCCTCAACATTTTGCCCCCCCTCCCAGTGGGGAACACAGGCAGTCTCAAACTATCTCTCACACTCAAACACATAAAAACACACATACACAAGACATACACATGCACACACACACTCACACCTCCATTTGACACTGCACCTGCACTTTATCTGAACGTTAAACTCTTGCACATGCCAAAATGCACCACCCCCACTTTATGGAACTGCAAACTCTTTGCACAGACTTTTACTTCAGTACAGTAAACATGTTCTTTTGCACTATTCTCTGTCTAAGCTCTTTGTCTTGTTACTGCACTTCTTGTCTACGTGCACTATGTTAAATGTAGCATCAGGAGGTCCTGGAGAAACAGCATTTCATCCCACCTGTATACTTGTATATGATGGTTTGACAGTTAAGCTCTGATTGATTGATCTGTGTATATTTTCTGTCTCTGCTTCTCTTAATTCTGTGTATGTCTATCCCTGCACTTTCTATTGCCCTGACTTTAACTTCTTATTCTTTCGTCTCCACATTCAGTACCAGTCTTCTCCTGTTTTTTTTTTTTTTTTNTTTTTTTTTTTTTTTTAACCTTTCAGTCTCCTTTTTTTTTTGTTCATCCTTCTCAGCTCAGTCTTTTTTGCCTGTCAGCCTTTGTGTTCTGAGCTCCTGGTCTCTGTTCCCCTCTTTCTCTTTTTACATCTATCTTTGTCTTCCAGTCTTCTCAAGCAGATAGTGCAGAGTCTAGCAAGGAGACAAGATCAGCAGATGTTTACCCTGCATGCTGCTGTCACAGACACTTCAACGCTCACTTCAGTGTACCACTGGAACTTATGGGATGACTGCAGACTAGCAAAAAAACATAAGCTAAAAAAAAAAAAACAACTCCCTTTCCCTAAAGATATTGAACAGATTTAGGTCAGACATGATATGATTTTTTTGTAGAGTTAGTGGCGTTAAAACTCAAACTGAAACTCTTTAGTGATAATGCTGTAACATCTTTCATCTGTGAAAAGCGGTAACAGTTTGAAAATGTGGCACTGCCATTAGCCAAATACAGAGAAGAGCAGTGATTTATGATCTTTTCAAGCTTTGTAGTTTTCCTTTTTTTTCCCCGTTCAGGAGAGTGGGATCACAATGTATTTCGGGTTTGTTGACAGTTAAGGAGCCATTGAGTTTTTTAATGGATCTTTAATGACTGCTGCACAAAACATAACAAAGAAAACCCCTTGGGGATCCTAACTGTCTGGCAACCAAGGTCCCTGGAGAGACTGAAAAAGTCCTAGTCTTCGTTACACATATTCACTAAATATCTTGGAACATTAACAGTATATTTTTCATGTCATTGCTTTTCCAGTTCATTACATCTGTTTACTAGACAAACTGGTTAGCGTGAGTTTGGAAGAAAAAAAAAACAAGATGTTCTTTGCTTTCAAGGCATAGACAGACACAAACAGAGTGTTGAAACATGAGCCATTTTCTGTCTTAAAACATATTCCAGATTCAAAGTCCGGAAATGGTCCTAAGCATAGGTTAGACTACAAGACTTTTCAAATCTTTCCTGCTGAGGGCAGTTCAGACTAAATGACTGATCTAATTCAGCCTTAACTCTTCAGCCTGTATAAAGCTTGGCCAAAATGGACCCAAAGACATTATGCCCATTGTAAAGTACCTCACCAGGCTTTAGATGCTTTATACTGGAGTGGTCAAGAAAGCCAGAGTCTATAGTCTTAAACCTCTTTATTCTGCAGCATAACGTGTTCCTGTTGCCAGGTTTGCATGTCCTTTGCATTAAAATGATCCAGATGCAGTTGGAATTGTAGAATTGCAGTTAGACTTCATACTCTAGCCCTGAGCGGATGTGATGTGTCAGTGACTACAGGAAAATATAGAGACAATAGGATTTCAAGCTATAGAGGCATTGGCAACATGTTGTTTTTTTCTCAAACCATGTTTACCTGTGACTGGTTTCATCTGAGGGCAGGTAAAGGCAACAGACATGGGAATCCAACTTAGAGATGGCATCAGGTGCACGTGGACTGTGAAGCATTAGTACAGCTGCACATACACATAAGCTCTCCATTAGCTCTCTCTCTCTCTCTCACTCACTCACTCAATGTATCTCTCTCACTCTACGTCTCTCACGCTCTCACTTTGTCCCCCCTCCACCCTCCCTAGTGGCTGTTTTTGTGGATTGTTCTGCCGTTGTCATAGCGACTGTGATGCAGACAGCTCGAACAGGCTGGCTGTCTGCTTGGATATATCAAGTGTGTGTGTGCGTGTGTGTGTCTGATAAAATGCCCGGCTGACTTTCAGTTTAAAGAGGAAGTGTTTGGAGAATTATGTAATGTCTTCTTTTTAAAAGGAGGGGGGAAAGAGTAATATAAAATGATCTGTCTATCTGCACATTTATCAGTATATTGTATGGGTAGTATAATCCAAAGTGTTTATGAATGCAGTTTCATGGCGTAATTATTTTTTAAAAGTTGGTAGTTTAGTATTTTGAATTTGCTGCTTTGTACGATTGTCTGTCTTGTTTTGTAGGATGCAGTTTTTAACTGCACATGCATGCACACAGAGGCGGGCCACGGAGAGTGGGGTGGGGGTGGTGAGAGGCTCTTTCCTGTGTGTAAAGTTTCCGCTGAAGCTGTGGGCTCTTTGCCAGGAGCCACCTTGTATAGGTNGGGGGGGGGGGGACAAGGAAAGGAGGAGGAGTTGAAGAAAGAATAGATGGGATGGGAGGAGAGAAAAAGAGCAGAGGGAGGCAGGATGAACGAAAGCCTAGTAAACTAACTATTATGGAGGGAGGAGCAACAGAGCTGTGAGAGAACAAGAAGGAGGGAGAGAGGGAGGAGACAAAGACAGCAAGAGATAAAGGAGGAGGGAAAGAAGATTGAGAGAGAGTCTGGGTGAGAGAGCGAGTTATGCATGTTGCTCGAAGCAGAAAACAAACACAGAGGACAGGAAGAGTGATACAGGGGATGGAAGGAAACTACATTCTTCAACAATCTGTTCATATTCATTTGTGCTGATGCACATTTGCTTGTACCTACTCAACACTACATATTGTTGATGCCATGTGAAAAACCATGCAACTGTGATTTTGCATTTGGGCCATTCCTGCATTTTAAATTTTAATTGGAGAATCGCATGGCCCATTACATGGCTGGTTAAACTGTCCGACCTTGTGAACATCATTCAGAACTTGCTGGCTCAGATGTATTTCCATCAAGCTAAAAACAAAACAGCTTTTCTCAGTTCATGAAACAATGACATTAAGGAGATACACTGTGAGGTTTTCACCCGTCAGAGGTGACGTGCTGAAAACAACACTGACCGTCTCTGCAGGAGTGAAAGAAAGGGGAGGAGCATCAGAGCAAGGGAGCAAAGGGAGGGAGAAATGGAGGCATGATAGAGGGAGTTGAAGGGGATGCGAGAGAGGGTGGTGGGCTCTGTGCCAAGTGGGAGGTGTGCGGATCCCTGTGACTACCATTCTCCCACAGAAAGCACTCTTATTGGTCAACATAAAGGTCTATAAATAGGCTCCTAATCTGCAAAATAGAGAGCTAAAAATAAAGAGAAAGAAACATGGATCAAGAGAGGTAGAGATGAACCGTTTGATAATTTAGAGAATGAGAAAAGAATTGCCAACAGACAAAATATGAAAAATAAAGTTTTACAATTAAAATTCATCGTCTGGAAAAATAAGATAAATTAGATAAAACTTTAAAGGTCTGTGTAGTAGCTTTTGCATAATTAAATTTTATTTTCAGCATACAGTATTGCTGAGTATTAGGTTAATCAGTATTAGGCTACTCACTGGTTTCAATTCAGGCCAGTATCAGAATAAAGTCAAGTTGTAGAGATTTTACGTGTTTGAGATCACAGTGAACATTTAGTCTGCTTTATGTTTGGCCTTAAAGTTGTAGACTTTTCAAAGCATGAAAAGTTTTTTTTGATGGTGCATTTAAGCCTTAAACTTTAAGGAAACACTGATATCTGATGTTTGAGCTCACAAACTATGTTTTTGGGAGATTAAACCCAGAAGACAAACATAAAGCTACAGGAATGGGAATCATCAGGAGCCTCATTTGTAAACTTTGCATACGCACAAAACAGAGCTTGAAAGTTGTATACACCACTTCCACGCAAAGTTTGGGATTTATAAAAACAGACTTGACAGAAGAATTTGTGTACCTGTATGGAAACTCTACCGTGCATACGTACATTTTGGAGACTGGGGTGTTTGGCAACACAGATGCAGAAGCAGAGAAATGAAGCAGATTTCTCAGTGATTCTTCCACACAAGTCGTTCCACGGAATCAGACTCCTAATTCTAACATAGATCCACTCTGATAGAGCCCGTTTAAGCCAACACTTACTTTATAAAATAGATCCTCTCCATGTATGCTATGGTTAATAAACTGAATTCGCATGACCTCGTTAATTTTGATATCTTTAAATGTACGAATCAATTATTCTGGTTTCCACATAAATAAGCGATAGCAGCAGTGCGTAAAGGTGCTGTGAAACAACAGAATTAATATTCTGATCATGACAGATCTGTCTGATTTTTC
>VXCM01000928.1:0-187001 GCA_014773175.1 Lucifuga dentata
AAAGAAAAGGAACATGAATAATAAATAAATAAACTACGGCAGTGGAGATCAACCAAACCTCATTGCCCTGCTACACTACCACAGGTGATGCCGATAGCGCAGCAGAACCCTGTTGGGACTCCAGCTCGAGCTGACGCAGGCGCACAGTTTTGTCAGCCTCGATTTCCAGCTGTTTGACTCTCAGCTGAAACTCAAACTCTGCTTGGCGACTTTGTGCCTTCTCCTGAGCCTCCAGCTGGAGACGTGCCAGGTGCACTTTCAGTCGCGCTTCATCCTTGGATCCATCAGAAGCCGGAGAAAAGGGATCGAACCGAGGCAATGTAAACGGGGTCGGCACCCCACTGTCTGCCAAGGTNCGGAGAAAAGGGATCGAACCGAGGCAATGTAAACGGGGTCGGCACCCCACTGTCTGCCAAGGTATCAACCTTAATCCGGTCTTCCAGGTTTTCAGGACTCTGAGTCTTGTCACACGCCGGGGTGCCACTCCCTGGCACAGCAGAGTCAGATTGCGCAGGCATCACAACAAGCTTCCCTTCCGCCAAATTAGTAATAATCAAATCTTTTAAGTCTTTTTTGTTTATTTGTTTTGGGACCCTGATCTGATAATAGGCGACTATTTGCAATAACTCTGCCTTGCGACAGTTCCCAATCTGCTCAGTAGANTCTGATAATAGGCGACTATTTGCAATAACTCTGCCTTGCGACAGTTCCCAATCTGCTCAGTAGAAGAGTGAGCCACAAATTGCTCCAAATTAAATTTCGCGGTAGCCATGTTCAATTTACCAATTATCAATCGGGCAACAACAATTACCTTTTGGGATCCTATTTAAAGGAAATCCCGGACGAGCCCCCACTTATGTTACAACCCTATGGTCTAGGGGAAAGGGAAGCAACATAAAAGCCAATGGAAATGGCAAAGAAAAGTAATTTATTGTTTCAACACGAAATAATAATGATAAGCACAGGATTGGCTAACAACAGTAACTGAAATTTAAGGCAAACCACCAACTGGGGAAGGAACAGAGGTGGTGCCAGAAAACCAACCATAAAATAACAAACAAAAGAGTTTAACAGATAACCTTCCTTTAATAAAATAATAAAAAGTAACAAAAGTGATTCACAATAGCAGATCACAATTACACAGCTCTCTCTAAAAAAGACCCTCAGAAAACGAGTTGGACTGGCACAAACACACAGCCAGCCATCACAATGAGCGTTTGTAATGAATTTAAGCAAGTCCAGGGACTGAGCAGAATCTTCATTGGTGGAGGGGATGAAATTGTCCTCCAATCAGATGTGTCCACCGCAGGAGAAGTCGAAGGTGCATCCCGGAGGGAAGAAACGGGCCAATCGAGGGTGTGGCTCCGCCGCTGTTATCCCGCCTCCGTTAACCAACCAATTGGAAGAGCGGCCCAGCACAGTTTGTTTTGCATATACAACAAGAAAGGAGCGGTTATATGGGAGAGGGAGTGAAACAGCGAAAGAGAGTGAAAGAGCTAAGAAATAAAGAAAACACGTCAACGGACCTTTTACACAGTGAGGGACGTAACAGGTACCCATATTATGGCTTTCATATACATGAACATACGGTCATAAAACACGCTGCTACGTCCACATAAAGCATAAGTAATGCATGCTGGCTTGTAAATACAAGCCTGCACCAAACACATGACAAATGTTTCTTTAATGAGGACTGGGTTATAAACAGCGGGTGTGGTTTTTGCAATAGCAGCAGGTATAATATCTATAAATCTTAAAACAACATGGAATTATTTTTCCACACTAACACTGAGGTTTTAATTGGTTGCAATCAATAAAACAGCATGTTTTTATACCCTGAAATTATTGCTTTTGCCAATAGCATCATTTCCATCATTACCAATGGAAACACGGTTTCATAAGTCTCATAAAAATCTGTTCTAATGTGGATTGCAGTGCGTTAACACATTGTTTTATACATTGAAGTTCTGACTGTGTGTTTAATGTGAAATATTAAATTTAACATAAATTGCTGGAACAAAGCTATAAGCTATGCTGAGATATATATTACGTTATGGTGAGAATAAGAAACATTTTATACGTGATGCTTTTCTGTCAGAGTTAATCAGATAAGATGAAATGATAAACATTTTAAATGTTAAATTATTAAATATTAAGTTGTAATTTGCAGCTGCACGGTCTCTGGGGAAAAGAAGATATGAGTTTAGATCAGTTGAAATCTATTTTTATGATTCGGTTGTATGAGAACGGAGGTTGTTATTTTGTACAGTACAATTACATAACGAGCCTGAAGGATAAGTAAATTATAGTGTAATTGGACAGATGATAGAGCATGGCATAGCTTCATAACCATGTCACCGGTGATTGATAAATGACCTGCTGTGCAGAAATCATGTATATATGTGTGTGTGTGTGTGTGTGTGTGTGCACATCTTTTTGAAGTGATATTTTACAAATTGAAGGCATCAAGGTCAATGAGGAAAATTACAATTTATTTCCACAAGGAAAGATTAGTGACATCATGCAGTCACCTTTAAATCAAATCACGTGTGTTAACTGACTACATGTTAGAGCTTTTGTGTGTGTGTTTGTGTTTATCAGATAATGTGTGTGCTCTCTTATTTTGACATAAGCTGTGAATTTTATCCGGCTGAGTTACAACACAGTGGCCCAGTCATCCATCTGTTCCACAGCCTTTATGCAATAGTAATTGCATTAGTGCAGTGTTGGTTTTTTTATTAGACACCTTTTCCCAAAGTCCCCAGGCTCATTTTCCTTTATTAGACTGAGTCTGGAAAGACAATTCAATGCCTCACGCTGTCGAACTCCGAGCTCCTCCAGGCAAAACTCCTTTCCAAAGTGAGATAAGTGGGCAGAACTGAGACGTCTGAGGGAATTTGGGGAGGACTGGAGGAGGCTTCATGTCTGTCCTGTTCACATTAGCTACGCTTGAGTCAAACATTACATATTTTAATTACATTTTACTTGATATATTCCCAAAGAGCAACTTTGGAATGTTGCACCTAAATGATTTTCCTATAAGAGGACCATTTTTACGCATCAAAATAAGTTGGTTTTTTTTTTTGNGGGGGGGGGGGGTCTTCTTCATGTGAAAACAATTGTTTGGAATTAGAGGGCCATCTGCAAAGCCAGAGGAAGTGACTTTATGACATCAGTAGAGTTACTGTATATATATACTCGAGTATAAGCCGATCTCGTGTATAAGCCAACCCCCTGACTTTGTTCCATCAATTTATTTGTTTAGCAAATGACCTGTTTTTCTGGGTATTGTCATAGTATTCCTGTGATTTTCTGAAAATAATCCACATACTGGTAAACATAATATTTATTTCAGCAGTTGATTACCGTAACCGTCCAATCACAACAGCGCTTACTGGCCGCAGCAAAATGTGGCATGATTTAAACTATTTTCCATAGTTAGTGGTAATGGGTAAGTATTTCCACCCCTGGAAGTTTCCTTTTCTGCGATCAAAGTTGAATTTCTCATGTATAAGCTGACGACCCCCCCAAAATTTGATAATATAAATTTGGCTTATACTCGAGTATATTCGGTACTTTACGTTTCAGAGTTTCCAAGGCCACTTATGAACTTTCATTGAAAATAGTAATTTATTGGGAAATTCATGCAAAGTTATGTCTCACCTTGAAAAAATTCTTTTTTTTTTTAACATTTTTCTTTTTTTTACTGATACTTGAAGAAGCTGGAAAATATTTGGTGAAGAAGAAAGAACAAGAATCCACAGAATCCTCTTTTCTGTATCAGTCTGTTCGCCCTCTGTGTTTCTGCAGCTCTCTCTCTCTCTCTCTCTCTCTCTCTCTCTCTCTCTCTGGGTGTGTGTCTGTCTCTCTCTCTCTCTCTCCCCTTGTCTCTCTCGCTGTCTGTCAGCCTGATGGCCAACATCATATCAACTTGAGTGATATTGCTTTCATGGCTTATATTTGGCCTCTGATGCTTTCTATAAAAAACAAGGTGAGTCTTATCACCCTGTTTTCTCTCAAGCCCTCACAAAAACACACACACACACACACACACACACACACACACACACACACACACACTCCTTACTTGACTTCTCACTGACAGTAATAGACTGACAAGTCTACTTCTTCAAAGGGTTTGTTTTTGTGTTTAAGATTTTGATTTAAAGTCAGATTTGGGTTTAAGGTTTAGATTTAGGATTATGTTGAAGCCTGGAAAAGGTTTATGGAAAGTGGAGGGGATGAATAACACGAAGGGAGGATAGAAGGGCATAAAGAAGACAGAAAAGAAGAGCGGAGGAATGGAAGGGTGATCAATGGGACAGTGGCCAGAAAGACATGAGGGAGGGGGAAAAGGAGAGGAGGAAAGGAAAGAGCAGAGGAATGAAACAAAGGTCTATCCTCTGGAATATAGGAGGGAGAGTAGGAAGCTTTGAAGATAAGGGTTCATGTTAGGGAGTATGGAATTAGCTTAATGAGTGGAAGGTCATTGTAACTGTAGAAGTGTGTGTGTGTGTGTGTGTATATACTTCCTCTAACATGTCACTCTGACTTGACCTCACTGTAACCATTTCCTCAGTAATGCTGTTTTTTTATTCTTTCCTTTAGATCCTGCTCTAGTCTTCTTTCATTTCCTCTCCTGCTTCTATTCTCATTCTCTCCATCAGCATTTTTCGTCTTTACGTGTGTTTCTCTCCCTTGTTCCTGCATAAATCCACTTCAGTCCTGTGCTCATTGTCAGTGCTTTTCCTTCATCATCTTTTAAACATTTCCTTTTTGCCACATTTTCATGCTATGCTTCCTCTTTTCAGCAAATTTTCTTTTCCTCCTCCCTCTCTTTTTCCATGTCTGCGTTTCTGTAGTCATGCCTATCATTTCTCTGCCTCTTCTTTTCTTTTTTATCCTCTTCTTCATCCTACATTCATCTGACTCCTTGTGCATTCTTCCTGCTCCTCCTGAGAACATTTATGAAAATGTAACTGCATTGCTAAAGCACAGTAATTTTGTGCCATTACTATAATTATCACAAACAAATGGTGCCATTACCAGAAGATCTGCAGCTCCTACCAGCCTTCATGTTGCATTTTATCTTGTGTTATAACATGTGGGTTTGGCATGAAATGCGCAGAACTGTATTTGAGCTAAAATTGCTTTTCTTTCAGCTTAAACTGAATTAAAGCTTTGAGAATTTGTTGCAATGGGAAATGATAAAAGGCAAATAATGATGGAATAATCATTACTGACATGCTTATCCTCTTTTGTGAAAGATAAAGATAATCTCTGTTTATGATAGGTCTGTTTATGGCTGGATATGGAAAGATAAAAGTGGGATGTGCCTTATTACTGGCCACCATGCGTGTTAGCTAGTAAGGAAATAAAAGATGGACATAGCAACAAATATTAAGCTGTCTAACTGTGATTAGATTATGTAGTTCATTAACAATGGATCCAAATGATTTTGTGTCATACTAGCATGCATGTCCCAGGAGAAGACAGCTTTTAAAGGGAAATTAAAAATCTACATTTAGGAATGATATTTGTTAGCAGGTGAAACATTGAATTTTAAGGTATCACCTGAAGTTTTGATTTTGAAAGATTAGGAGATTTGACAGAATGACACAAAAATAAAGTACGGTTTTGGCAGAAACATAACTCGTATGTGGGACGTATTTATTGTGCTCAAGCATGCGTAATCACTGGTATGGTCCTTTAAATTGCTTGATGTCAATGGACACCGCAGTGCACTTTGTTAGAGAAATGGAGAAGCTATTCATATCTGAACAAACCTTTGTGATGCTTTAATATGAAAAAAACAAACACAGTGATCTACTTCTACTCCATTGTGACACTGTGCTGTGCACACTGAGTGAGAACAAACCATGGCATTGTCTAAGGCCCTCCCCTGAAAAGCTTACTCTGTTTTGACGGGCTAGAAAATGGCAGATGCTGACCAAACACTCGCTAGCATAATACTTCATAGATGCAACGAACCAGATGTGTTACATGTTGATGTCAACATGTTACAGAAGTAAAGGATGAACTGAAAATGAGGCATTCAGGGCAGTTCAGTTCTTTAAGTTTGTCTTACCAAATGTATTTCTGCAGGCATCTAAGTCAACCTCAATTTTTGCTAATTTGATCACGTTCAACACGTACAGTACTCTCAACTACATTACTCTACAGTATACTGCCTGCAGCATGTTATCCACCGAGGGGAACAAAACGCATAATATGTCATCTTTAAACAATAAGTCCTTGGAAAAAAAAGTTTTGTTGCTTATATCTTATACTAACTGACAAAACAGTGAACCTGAGCTTGGCTATATTAAAATACAGTATCTGTATATGTGTTTGTGTTCTGAGGTCATAGAGGCCACAGCCCCAGGCTGCTCTGACCAAAGATAGACTAATCTTGTTTCCACACTCTCACACATAAACACACACACAGGCAGACACCACCCACCAACAAACACACGCGCACACTTGTTTTCTCCACACCTCCCCGGGGAGGAGAGGAAGCTTTTGAGGCAGCTGTGGAACCTTCAATCAACCAGTGAAAAGGATTTATCTTCTTTTTTTTTTTTTTTTTTTTTTTTTTTTTTTTTTTTTTTTTTTNGAGAGAGAGAGAGAGAGAGAGAGAGAGAGAGAGAGAGAGAGAGTAATGTCCTTGTTATATCAGAAAGGGCATATTGTGTCTTTCCAATTCAATTCTAATCAGTTCCATGCACCAATCTGAATCCATCATTTGCTTTCCTGCTTTTTGCTGCATTATTACATCCATTGCGTCATTATAGATCATTAGGTGTGCAGTCCGTAAAGTGGCCATAATGACTAGAGAGAGACTGTGGGATGGTGTATGCTTTGCAGTAAGTACAGAGTGTGGGTCCCTTAAAGAAAGACAGACAGGCAGTCATTATAAAGCAGCACAGAGTCATTTTGTCCTGATAAAAGATACGCTCTGTCGTGGCTCTTAAGCCTTTGAAAAGTGGAACACACATTGCTGTCCTTGAATGAGAGAATTCACCCTTAGTCATGTCAGTTTGTCAATTTTGGCCTAAACTCTGTCAATGTTTTTTTTTTTCCTCCTTTATGGTCATTGATTTAGTGACAAATTGCCTCTCTCTCTCTCTCTCTCTCNCCATCCCCACAGGGAGATGAAGTACTGACGGTCATTAAAACTAAGGCTCAGTGGCCGGCGTGGCAGCCACTCAACTTGTGAGTATTGCTCAGTGACAGCTGTAATAAAGGACATAATCTAAATTCCAATAAATATCTAAATTTATTAAACATTGTTTTTTCCTTTCTCGAACATATGTATTGCATTGTAAAGGAGGTATATTATACAGAGTTTCATGTTCTTATTGTCATATAGAATTCTATTTTGATACCTTTGGGTTGCTTTAATGTGAGAAAACAGCTCTTTAGATTCCGTTGCTGCAGCACTGCTATGCACAGAGAGTGAAAACAGGCTGTTTTCGGGACTATGTCTCTAAGTCTCTCTTCTGAAAAGTCCGCTCTGTTCTGATTGGCCGGCATGTCCTGCGGGCTGTGAAGCATGGATGGTGGCCAAACATTTGCTAGCCTTGGTGTGTGTTTAATCAGATGTTAGCAAATTCAAATGTGTCACATGCTGATGTAAACATGTTAATAGAAGTAAAGGACAAAGCAAAAAATTAAGCTACACTATTAAAATGAGATAAAATATTCAAAAAAAAAAAAAAACCTANAAAAAAAAAAAAAAACCTAACATGTCCCCTTTAAATTTTCAGTCCATAAATCTTATATCATATAGTTGCTCATATTCAAATTCTTATATATTATTTATTCAGATTTTGATGTGTATTGTTCTTCATTGCTACATTTACACTAACACGTTCAAGTGACCTGATTCGGATCTTTTGCTCGCATGTAACACTTATTGGAAATGCATTGTAAAGATATAAATGACCAAAAAGCACATGGAATTGGATATTTTCAGATCTGTTTTAGTCCATACACATATCTGGAAATAAACCGGATACATATGGGATATCTGCAAATGTGACTGCAATCTAAATACACAGATCAGAATTTCCTTGCCATTCCAACTCCTACGTACTGCTCTATTTTATCCACATAAGAATGATGTAAGCGATCAATACAGTGACTGCTCTCTGGAGGACATACTATACATATTCAGATGTGTTAGTGTGTGATAACAGGCTTCAGTTGCCACAGAACCAACTCCCACCTGCTGCTGCACTGTGATCGCCCGACGAAAATACGTATCCCAATGGGAGAGTCTTGGAGATAAATGCTCGCAAAATATATCCAGTGTGTCTCTGCATTTGAAAGTTGCTAGCCCACTAATCATATACTGTATGTAAGTAGTTATCTCATTTTCGAATTATCTCATCTCAGAAATGTGTGCATATGCAAACCCGTGTTTCTGCATCTAGGGTGTTTCAGGTCAAAACTGTGTAAATGCAGGTATTGGATATGAGCCACTTAAAAACAAAAATGTAAATACGCTGTACAAAAAAATCGAATATAAGCCAAAGATCAGAATTGAACATCAACACCTGTCGTGCAGATGTAGCTGATGAAGTCTATTATAGTGTATGTCACTGCCTGGAAACCCTTGTCACTCCTGTTTCAGTGTGTTTTGATTGAATTGAAGGATCACACACTTCTGTGGGCCGATAAAATTGTTCAACCCAGGGCTTTAAGCGAACATTTTGGTCTAGTGGTCAAACGGAAGACAGAGCAGTTTCTCTCTGTTTCTGAAAGTTTGATATTTTGAGAACACAAACACTGATACATCAATTTTCTATAGAGAATGAGCCTGAGTGTTCCTTCATTCAAAGGCTTTTTACCAAACAGCACAATCCTGTTTGGCTTGAAAGTAACAAAAATACATCAAATTAGATTTTGCTTATCTGTAAACTGCATTACACAGATACAGCTTATTTCTACTGTATGAACAACAGATGCAATACAAGACACATTATTTAGTTGATATAGAAGTTGTTGTTAGAATAAGAATGTAATGTGCCCTCACCTTCATTATCTGCAACATTTTCTGTAGCATTAAATTCTAGGCAGGATATGACCTTTAAAATTAAAAGTAACTGCATTGATAATTTGTGAATTATAATAGAAATTGTGACTTATAGTTTATATTTTACATATGAATGAATAATGAATAAATATTATTTTTTTTAAACAATGCCTTCCTTTATGCTGCTTTTAAAAGCTAAACCAATTTGTCTTAATATTGTGGCTCATCCTGGGCCTCTGCAATTAGCGTTAGTGGTGAATACAATTAGAAACTTATTACAAATTCTAGCCTTTAGCTGCAAACACACACACACACACACACACACACACACACACACACGTACACACACACACACACCACTAAGCATCTGTTTAATTACCCCCTTCTGGCCTTGTCTGCCATTTGTGATGTATGTACCACTGTTAATTTTACTAATGAAAACGTGCACACTCATGCGCATGTTTACCCACTCTGACACATACAAACATAACAGGTATGAAGTATGAGCTTATTTTGTTAAATTTTGCATGCAAAAATGTGAAGTTGCTCTAAAATGTCTGTGTTTGCATGAACGTCTTAAGATGCCATAATTAAGATTTTTACATGGACGGTTTGTCCTCAGAGGCACTTGAAATTTAGTTTATTACCTCTTTTCTTTTTTCAGTTGTTTTTAGATATTTAAAGGGAATATCTCAGTAAAGATATTTTATGGTAGGAATTAGCTTGATAGCTTGATTAGCTTCATAGCTTTAATCATCCTGCAATTGTAACCAGGGTCAGAGGTCATGATATGAGAAATGGTTATTTTGCAAGTAATTAACGAATAATCGTAGAAGCTGTGATGTGGGAAATAGACTGTGAAAATAATGTTTTTATTTTGTTCTTTCCCCTAAGCTGGTTAGCTTAAATACATTCAGGAGTCACCAATATATTCAGGCGATACCAATTACAATCCCTTTAAATCCATCCATCCATCCATTATCTGTAATGATTTTTCCTGTACAGGGTTGCAGCAGGTTGGAGCCTGTCCCAGAGTTCACAGGTCGCTAGTCTAACAGATGACTAACACATGGGGACAGGCCAGCTCATTCATTTACAATTCACCTAACCTGCATGTTTGAACTGTGGGAAGAAAACGGAGGGCCCGGAGGAAACCCACACAGACACAGGAAGTACATGCAAACTCCACACAGAAAGACCTCAGCCATATTCAACTGGGATCTTCTTGCTAAGGCACCGAGGCCCCATGCTACCCAAATCTCTTTAAAACCGGGAATTCATCCATGTTGGGCATCTCTGTTTCTCTCCCCTGTCTTTTATTTTTTTACATCACTCTTTCCCTTCCACCATCACCAGGCGAGCGGCTCCATCAGCAGAGTTTTCAGTGGACCGGACCCGCCACCTGATGTCCTTCCTCACCATGTTAGGGCCCAGCCCAGACTGGAATGTGGGGCTTTCAGGAGAAGACCTCTGCACCAAGGAGTGTGGCTGGGTCCAGAGGCTGGTGACAGATCTTATACCATGGGACGCGGGCACCGACAGTGGCATCACATATGAGGTATTATATCCTCATTTCCAAGGTTGGTTCTGATTTACATTGGTAGTGGGAGACTTGAGGACCAAATAAAATGCAGCCAAGTCAACAGGGGTAAGATAGAATAGTATCAAACTGTGTAACAAATTTACTTAAGTCGTCACCATCACTTCTCAATCCTGCTCCTGGGGTCCCACAGTTCTGCATATTTTCCCCTCTCTCTCTCTGATCTACCTGGATCCTGTTTAAAAAAGAAACTTATGATTACCAAGGAATTTACTATTGCTGTCATTTGGATCAGCGATGGCACATCAGAAATGGCACCATGTAGAGTTCCTTTTGGGATAGAGAAGTTAATGCCGAAAAGGTTTTTATGTGTGCAGGTCACTACAATAATGTTGCGCTTTTACTGTCTTTTTATTGGTGGCCTCTCTTAGGCCTAGTCTACACTAATATGGATATTTTTTTAAACAGATATTTTCCCCCACTGTTTAAAAAAAAAAAATTATGTCCACAGAAGCATCGTTTTACAAAATATCTCTGTCCACATGAGAATGCTCAAACAGCTACAAACACATGCTGGGCCTTATCAAATAACAGAGAAGAATGTTCTGAGCATGCGTACTTAACGTATTTCCATTGGCGGCGATCGACNCAAATAACAGAGAAGAATGTTCTGAGCATGCGTACTTAACGTATTTCCATTGGCGGCGATCGACCCAGCCTGATCCAAAGCCATCATTTCTGGCGGACTTTAACCAGCAGATGCTGTGGACCCAGTAATATTGGGCATAGCAGTTGCAGACACCGTTGTCTGCTGGTAAAGTGGTGCTAAGGCCAAGTTAACTTGTAAACTTGCGACTGCTATTGCTAACCAAACATAAAGAAACCGGTACACGGTTGCCGCCATTGTTATTGTTATTGTTTCTGGTGCATTGCACAAAGCAACAGTTTGCATGCACGAGTTTAGTTCTGACATCATCGTTTTCCAAAAACTCAGTTTTACATGTCCACACAGATACAAAGAAAGCGGAGTTTTTAGAAATCTTCACTTAAAAGCCATTTTTAAAAATCTCCGTTTTAGTGGCCGA
This sequence comes from Lucifuga dentata, assembly GCA_014773175.1. Classification (NCBI taxonomy): domain Eukaryota; kingdom Metazoa; phylum Chordata; class Actinopteri; order Ophidiiformes; family Bythitidae; genus Lucifuga; species Lucifuga dentata. The sequence continues at coordinate 11,666 of VXCM01000928.1, forward strand.
AAATCCTATTTGCATGTGGATGAGAGGCTAAAACGCAGAGGAAAATATGTGTTTTGTAAAATATCCATATTAGTGTGAATAGGGCCTTAAACAGTCTGAGGTTTAGCTTGAGAAGTCAGTAAATAGTAAGTCAGCTTTGTTAGCCAGCTAATGAGCTAATTAATTGTCCCAAAACAACTAATTGTAATGTTAGCGTGTGACCAGACCTGCTGCACACAGTCACCAATATTCTCTTTTATTAAATAAAACACAGCTGCCAAACTGACATTATCTAACCAGTTTTGTTTTTCACTTAGCCATGCACAGACAAGAGCTGTTGTTCAAAAGTTCACAGCCAGCGAAACAGGCACCAGAGGGATTTTATATCACCTAAGAGAGCTTGCATCATGTTTTCTTGCTTTTAGCCCTGTTATTGCAATACATAAATGTAATATTTTGGGGGAAGTTCTGACATTTGAACCAACAACAAAATAAGCTATATTGCCCATTATTAGTTTAGGTTTGGCAGCGATGAGGAGGATTTTATATCAAATGTGCACATCACAGTGAACATGACTTCTACCAGTCCTTCGTTCTCACAGGGATCCGTTCTTCTTCATTGATCCATATCTTTGTAATGAAACAAGCTCATTCTTATGTTTCCACACTATGACAGTTTGTTTACACTTTACAACCCTAATGCATAAGTAAAGAGCTCATCCTGCTGAGGCGATGTAGTAAATACATGAAACCCTTATCCAATGCAGCTTTTTGAAATGTGGATTATTTCATTGCTGTTATGGTTGTCTCACTGCCCCGGTCTGTTACCTGAGCTATATATACTATCCTCAAGAGTCCTCTGACCCATACTTTATGTGCATTTTTTACAGTGTGAGCACTTTTTAAGTTACAAAATGTTACGATCATTTGGGACAAGTGACATAAGGGCAATTGTTTTGCTTAGTAATCATTGTACTGAGCATATATAAGGTAAATACATAATAATAAATAAAACAAGTCTTTATTTCTTTTTGCTCCAGATTGCAGATTTCATGCAAATGTATTTGTTTAATATCAGTGAGCAGTTGTTTTCCTATACACTTTGTGATTATTTCCATAAGATGTTGAATATGACAGGACTATATACATCCCTGTGCTGCATAGAAATCAACGCTCCCTGTCTTTGAGAGTCTTTAATGTTTCTAAGTTAACTTTCCCAAGCAACTGCTTCCATTCCTCTTCTGGAAAGAGTTTTTTCCCTCCTGGAAACATAATGTATAGTTGTAGAAATGAGTAAAATATTACTTTATTGCACAGCAGACATTGAATGACTGCCATCTACAGATGAAGACGCCTAAATACATCTCTTTCAGACCCTCTGCTGCATTTTGCTTTGTGAACAGAAGCACTATTATATTCACTTTATTTTTTTTCAATATATCAACGTTACAGGTGATGTTGTAATTTCTAAATATCTCAAAAAAATAAAAGTGAGAGAGAGAGAAAAAAAAAACTTTAAATGAGCCAGAAACTATAAAAAGAATTGTCTGTGGAGTTGTTATTGCACAGTGAATGTGAGTGTAGCTTCATATCTCCTCTTATCCTCCCTTTGTAGATGTCTTCCGTTTGTCATTTTCAGTACTGCTGAATATATTAAAACAAAAGTTGGTTTAAAACTTCAAACAACAAAGTTAACCTGAGAGAACAAAGGGAATGATTCATGTTTGTCACGTTTTCATCTTTTCCCTCTAGAGAGGATTTTTTGGAAAGCTGTAGCCACACACATACACACATGTACGCATGCACATACGCAAATGCATGCTCTGTCACACCTGGTAACAATGCCATGGATCTCTTATTAAAGGGATTTTAAAGGGGATATAAATGATGCATCGTGAGATCAAACAGAAAAGAGGCCTTGGACCATATGGCTGATGGGAGAAACAGGCCTTTGCATGTGCTCTCACACACCTAATTCACCTGATTCATTTTTCAGGTATAAAATAACAGCCATTGCTTTTTGCCCTGCTTTTTAATGAATTATAGTTTGAATTAGTGAATTAATTTTGCTTTACTCTTCTTTCCTCCCCCCAACAAAATATCGTGCTTTTCTCCTTTTGAAAGCCCATTTGACAGACATGCATATACTGCTACTGGATTAGTGCTTGTTTCCCACAAACAAATTGCCATGCTCTAAGTTTTAGCTGTTTAACTTTGATTCCTCTAAACATTTTTCACCTGAAAACTCAAAATGTTTAAAGGAAGATATTCTGAGTTTTCTCACCTGAAAACTCAGAATAACTTCCTTTAAACATTTTCGTTTCCCAGTATACCAGAGCAGATGTTTTCCTCCCAGACTCCTACCGTTCTGATACCAAGGGCATGATTTGCACAATGCAAATTTAGGAACTGGGAATAATTCTCCTTCAAATATGACCTGATCTTCACCTAAATTATTGAACTTGCGTATCAATTTTCCCTTGATCATATTGAAAGTCAGAGACATGGTGTTCAGTAAAGGAGGGGCAACTCCTTCTGGGTGATGAATTCATGTCCGCCCAGTAGGCAGAGCACTCGTTTTGCTTGCAAATGTTATTTTCAAATGTTGCATAGGCATCATCTCATACATATGTATAAATAATTTAACTTTTACATATACTGAAAGATATACTTTCTTTCTTTTTTGCTTCCTTACCAACTGGTTCACCTCTTTTATAGTCACCAAATAAGCCCATCATCCCTCAAGAGAAGATCCGACCCTTGACGAGTTTGGACCACCCTCAGAGCCCATTCTATGACCCAGAGGGAGGTGCCATTACTCCCGTGGCCAGGGTGGTGGTGGAACGCATCGCTAGGAAGGTACAGCAGTGTAGTGTTGAGAGAGAGAGAGANGAGAGAGAGAGAGAGAGAGAGAGAGAGAGAGAGAGAGAGAGAGAGAGTTTCATCATGTAACAAATTGTATGTGCTGTGCAAAAGATATGGATAGGGTGTAAGTGTGTGTGTGTGTGTGTGTGTGTGTGTGTTCCAGGGGGAGCAATNGTGTAAGTGTGTGTGTGTGTGTGTGTGTGTGTGTGTGTTCCAGGGGGAGCAATGTAATGTGGTGCCCGACACTGTGGACGACATCGTAGCTGACATTGGGCAGGAGGAGAAGGAGGAAGGTGAAGTAGATGCATGCATGCACATACACACACATTCTTACTCTGTGTTTGAGTTACCTCAGAAGTCGGATTTTTCCAACTTCCTACTTGGAAAAATGCGTTGGAACAGCATTTGAAGTCGGAGCTCCGAATGGGAAACTCGGACCAAAATTATCTACCCTGACTTCACAAGTATGATGTCACTCAACATGGCAGCGCCCGTGGAAGCGAGCTTTGTGAATGGAAATGATCAGCTAACAGGCGAATAAAGTATTTTTTCATGTATGACATGGAAATAAAAAGGTCAGAATATATGCAAGTGAAAATATATGCAATGAAAAGGTCAAAATATATGCAAGTTAACTATCTATAGTTTCTAATAACTGTTTGCCATTGATACGTAAATGTAAATAATTTCAGAATATTACTTCTCTGCACAAATGTTTAATACTGTGATTAATATTGTAAAACAATCCAGCCAAACAGTCCTGTCGTCTAACTTGACTCTAGTTAGCATTTATTACTAAGTTTATTTAATCTTACAGTATTTATTGGTGTTCAGCTATGCTTTTTTGTTTACATTTGGCTGGAACGGTTTGAGGTCGGAAGTTGGAAATTCTGACGGGGAAAAATCCAGCTTCCGAGGTAACTCGAATGCAGCAATAGATGCACTTCCTGTTTGATTTTTTAAAAATGTAGTAAGATAGCTGTTGATTTATTTTACACTTTTGAATTCAGAAAATTGTCTTATCTCACTTTGTGTTGGCAAAATCTTTTCTTTTATCCGGTTTGTTACCAACATGCACACACACACACACACACACACACACGCATGCACGCACACGCATACACACACACTGTGTCATGAATCTGCAATTCACTCTGTCCACCAGCCATCAACACCCAAACTTTCAATCCTGACTCAGTCACCTGATCTCCTCACCTGTTCCCAATCCCCTGATGTTTTCCTCCACTTCTGAGTCACCTGACCTCCCCTCCTGTCTGAATCCCCTCATCATTTAATGACGAAATATTCAGATTCATTCCTTCTGTTCTCAACCAGACCGCTCTGTTACGTTGTGCAGCATTTCGCCATCTTCCTGTTGTCATGATCCCTGTTTTCCTGCTGGTTTTGAAGTTGATCCTGACCTCAGCCTGCTTATTGGTTTTCTTGTGATTTCCGCCTCTGCCCTTTTGTATTTGCTTGGCCTGTTTACCTGTTAGCCTGTTACCCATTCAGCATATCCAGCTGATTTTCCTGTTTCCTGATTACCTGCCCTTGCCATTGGATCTATTTATCAGATTACCTGCCTGACTGTGTCCATGTACAGCAGACAGAAATACCAATTATCAAAACAAGAGAAGGAAAATATTTAGTTCTGTAAATAGAGACCTAAAAAAATTAAAAATGTTGATCTCACCCTTCAAGACTGTCTGTGACTGAATCTGAGTCAGACAGAAACTCAAATCAGAATAGTGTAATCTGGTTTATGGCTGTTCATGGATAAGAGAAGCTTACTGTCCCACACTAGAATGCCTCATCTGCCATCTGTAAAAAGCTGTTAAAATCACCAGAGGTCCTGAGTAAGCTCGAGAGGCAGATGCCAGTTTTAGCTTAAAGGGGTGTGTGTGTGTGTGTNCTGCTGACAGGCATACACCAACTCTTCCAGGGATCAAACCTGTGACCTTACAGTGACAGGATGAGGGGTTTTTTTTCACCGTGAGACCTGTTAACAAGCAGATAAAGCTTAGCTGGACAGTCTGGCGTGTGTGTGTGTTGTGCTTATTACTAAAAAGCCTGGGGAAAGGTGCAGGAGTTTGCCCATGCAGCAGAATTCTTAACAAGGATCTCATGCCTCCTAATAAATGTCCTCCTCAGTCAGTCATGAACCATTTGCTTCTTTCCCTCCTCCTTTTATTCTCCCATTCCTCCACCTGTCCTTTTTGTCTCATTTCCCCTCGATGTGAAATGACACTATGGAGACGAGTAACTACTCTAGACCAGTCCCCTTGGTCTCCCTCTGCTCATTCGGCTCTTCCTCTCTGCTTTTCCAGTTCTTTTCTTCCCTGCTCCTCCTCCTCCTCCTCCTCCTCCTCCTTACCTTCTCCTTCTTGCTCATTTTCTTCCTTTCTCAAACCCCAGAAGAGAGTTATTAATTGAAGCCAGTCCCCTGCTACTTCATGTAGCTCTGCTACCGCCGATAATTGGACAAGACATTCACAAATCACATTGCTCCCTTTCCCTCCATTTTCATTCCTCCATTCCCTCCTTTCTCCCTCACATTTCATTCTGGCCTCCTGTGGACCCATTGCTTGCACTAATCTGCTGCTGAATAACCAAAGTCAGTCCAGACCCCAACTTTGCATCCTTCTTCCATCTGCCAATTAAGTCCAAGCTGCTTAATTGGAATGAAAGTCATTGGTAATTATTGGGAAAGCAAATGCACCTGGTATTCCAGAATGATACTAAAGGACCATACTGGTGATTTTGTATGTTTTAGCCCAATAAAGACACATACACTTAAGTTATTGTCAACCATTTTCCAAAACTTAAAACTATATTTTAGTTTTCATGCTATTTTGCCAAATCCCCTAATCATTCAAAATCAGATATTTAGGCAACACCCACTTTTAAATTCAGTGTTTTACCTGCTAACAGTTATACACCACGGTAGAAGGCTTGTGCTTTTACTGTAATTTCTCAGTAAAAGCCATCTTCTCCTGGGACTATATTCCTTGGTGGAGACATACATTTCCTTCCGTGTAGCTCTGTGTTAAGTTAAGTAACTGACAAAAAATGTAGTAGACATTTTGTTCTTTGTGATAGATTATGTATGTCAAGCTCATTTCAAATCTCTATAAGTTGATTCTTATAGCGTACTAGAATGGACTGAAACCGATGGCAGTCTGGAAGGAAGGAAAAACAATTCAAATATTTACCTCTCCAGTAGTATGTTTTAGAAGATGGTTGGCAGTAATAACATGTTTGCAGGTTGTATTTATTGGGCTCAAACATCCAAAATCACCAGTATGCTCCTTTAAGGCAGCAACTATCATTCAATTAAAATCCATAGAAAAGATGAATAAAAAGCACAGGATATACATCTTCTCCAGCCTCTCACCATCCCTCCTTCTTTCTCACTTAGATGACACACCAGAAACATGTATCTACTCGGCCTGGTCTCCCTGGTCAGCGTGTAGCAGCGCTACATGTGAGAAAGGCCGCAGGATGAGGCAGAGGATGTTGAAGGCCCAGTTGGATCTCAGCATGCCATGTCCACACACTCAAGATTTCCAGCCCTGCATGGGCCCAGGATGCAGTATGGAGGGTAAATGCACACACACACACACACACACACACACACACACACACACGGGTACATAAAATACAGACAGGCTTGAGACCGAAAGATTGAAAGATTAGGTGGATCTGCTCAGTGATCAGCATTTGCAGACTCTGGTTCTTCTGGGTAGTGGATTCAAAAGAGTCCACCACCCACCTGACCTTCTCCACATGAATAAAGCGTGTATAGTGCTGTGGAAGCACTTCCAGGAGTGAGACCAGAGAGGGAGAGCAGATAAGTCTCTACTTCTGTCATTAAATTGTAATTAACTGCACTTTAATGCAGTTAATTTAATGCCCCTGAATAGTGACAAAAGGAAAATCTTATGTCATTAAAGCACATTAACGCTCATGAACCCTATAGTGTGGAATTTGTTGCAAGTACATCTCAAGCAGTACAGTAAGTACCAGAATGGACAAACTACAAGGAGTATTTAATTATGTGTCAAAAGGGGCAGAATTACTATGCAAACCATGCTGGGAATGCAGATAAAGCATTATGAGTAACATCTTTATTTTACAGTATATAGGATATAGACACATTCACCAGTATGTGTGTGTATACAGTGTGCACAAACAAACACTCTCAGGAGACATTTGCTGTATGTATGAAGTCTTGTTGGCTTTTTCTCACACAAAGAGCCAAACAACAAAGATTGTATTTCTTATTCTCTAATCCTTTCAGAGTTTCCAGCATTTGTTTCCCATCAGCTTTTGAGAATCAATGAGCACAAAACAATAAGCAGATTAAAGATTAAAGTTCTCTTTTTTTGGTTTTAACAGATGGAATCTGTCATGAAAGCACAAAGCTGCGCTCTCATTCATATTTCACAGCCTGGTGGAATTATTTGATGTGGAAATTTGATTGTGAACCCATTTGATGACAATCAGGGTTTTGTCATGACAGATAACAAATTCTGAAGACGCAGGTAAAGCTGAGGGAAACAGGTGGCAGCAAACTGGCTCGGTGATTAGAAAACGAATTCAGTAACTAGGAGCCAACTGGATGAATTCCCCATGAGAGCAGATGTCAACTCTGTCAAAGTATCTCTGAAAAAAAAAAAAAAAACACAGCAAAATCTAAATCAATCTGATGACAGTGCATACATCAGAGGAACATGCTAACAAAAATTAATAAATCCCTAATTACACAGAGCAAACATCGGCGATTGGATAGTGTAATTACTTACCATTCACTGAAACATAAAGGATTATGTGGATTAGCTGTTAATGCTGATTAGCCTCCTGCATCCTGGCTGCTTAAACCGGGATTTGATAGTGTTTAACTTTGTGGTCTTGTTGTTATCTCAAAAAATAATGAGATCAGCAGGATTATTGCATATGTTCAGTCAAGACTCAGAGACAGAGTTTAGATCCAAGCTGCTGAAAGATGCCTTTTCACTTTTTCTGCTTCGTACCCGTTTCTTCCCTCACAGTCTGTTTTTCTCCTGCTGCGTTCTTGTTAAAAAAAAAAAAAAAAAAAAANCCTCCTCAATCCAATTTTCATCAAAGTTGTCAGTTTGGAGCTCTTTTTGTCTCTACTATTTCATGTAAAAAAAAAACCCATCCTGCAACAAACACACACATAAGCAGAAATACCCCAGAGTTCGCTTTTGTCCAGTTTCCATTGAAGTTGTCAGATTGGAACAAATGCTGAGAGGCAGAACAGTCAGTGTCTGTCTCTCTCTCTCTCTCTCTATCTCTTTCTCTCCTCACTCACCTTCCACCAATCATGAATCTCAGAGCTCCTCGCGCTTTCACACACACACACACACACACACACACACACACACACACACACACACACACACACACACACATTTCCACTTGTTACTGCTCCTCTTATCGATTATTAGACTGCAACATGGGGAGCTTTTTGTTCCTGAGCACCTCTAGTTTCTTTTCATTTATCGCTCTGTTAGTATACAGTGGAGGATTGATAATTGCAGGGTTGAGAAGCCAGGGAAGGATGTGGGCTCTAGAGGTCTTATCTGAGCAATAGATACCTGTAACTTTTATTAATGATTCACTTAGTTTTGCTTTATTTGGCCACAGCCCGTAAGCAACGCTGTTTTGAGTCTGTTGTAAGGAAAAGGAGAGGATGACAGTGAGGGATGGAGATCCAACTGTACTGAGTCAAAGAAAAATCCATGTTAAATTCCTCAAAGTTTAGCCATCATTTCTCATAAAAAAATGTATTTACACAACCCATTGTCACATAATTACCTCTTTTTTGGCAAACGCCCTCTTCCATTTTTAATAGACTTTCTGCACCGTGCTGTGAAGTGTTTGGAAAAGACAGCAGCGTGAGTGTTTGGGCTAAAGTGAAGTTCCCTCTGAGAGATGTGGAGATCTTGAAGTGTCATTCTGGCTAATAGTGATAAAACAGAGAAGTGTGAAGCCTTGTTAAGCTTGAAAAGCTGTATTTCACTTGTTAGCTGATACAAGCCGGGGTCATATGTATTGACTTTCATTCCCTCAGGCCCACTCTGTGAGAAGGACTTTCCCTCAGGCAACTCGCCTTATTAAAAAAGGATTCTGAGAAAGAGCTTTTGGAAATGGCTCCTTTAACTTTGAGATGACTTAAGAAACTGAAATCCAAGTAGTTTTTTGCCCTCTGCAGCAGGTCAGCATATTATGTAGGCACAATCTTCTGTAACCAGATATCTGGGTTCAAGTCCCTATGCCAGCAAGCATACTCATTGATTGCATGTCCTTGAGGAAGACTCTGACTGTTTAAAGTTTTTTTTTTTTTAAAAAAAGGGTCACTTTTCTGTGACTTTGACAGATAAAGCCTTGAGTTAAAAGAAAAACATGAATGTGGAATCATGAGAAGTTATGTAAGGAAAATGTTAGTGTCAAGACAGTCTGAACTTGCATTTCGCTGCATAGTTATGGTTATATCTGATATGGGTATGCAATCGTGAAACTGCAATTTTGCATCAAAGGTCTGTAAAGCGCACCTTTGGCATTTTGCCTTATGCATTTTTATCATGTCATGTGATACAGGTGACTTTACTTCATTACCAAGATTGGAGAAAACTACACAGGTTTTGATTTTTAGCCAGATTAGCTTCAGGAAATTACAGCATCTGATAATATTTGTGAAAGCTTATATAGGCATAGGTCGCTTGATTGCTAACTAGGTTTAAAATACGTGATATTCTTAATGATGAAGGTTTGATGATTAGCACTTCCAATCAGCTGAGCGAACTGTATGGCTTTAATTAATACTGCCATATATCTGCTCTCTGCTTGAGAAAAGTAGGATGCACAGACAAAATAGGTACAGAAGCTCTAAGGATGTGGTGTTTCTTATTATTTTGTTCAGCAGTTTTATGACGACAGAGCAGGGTATTCACTTCTGGTTGTAGAGATAGACAAAGACACCATTTAATGTCATCTGAGCTTCCATAGGAATGTTCTCCCATCTTGTTGCACAGACTACAAATGCGTCCCTTGTTCTTTGTGTAACTGTGCTCAGATTTGTCTTTGTGCGATCATTTAGCTTTGGAAATCCCTAAACTGTGTGCCGTTTTGACATATTGCTGCAAAGAATTATGGGACATCAGTATCTCCTTTCCTTTAAAGAAAGTATTTTCGTCGACTAAAGGAGATGGGAAAAGAAGCAGTGAAGCACTTTTCTTTAACACTTCTTTAGCAGAATTCATTTCCCTAAATTCAATTCATTATGGCTGACGCAGACGCTTACAGGTTAAGTAATTCACTTACAAACCTCTTTGTTCGGTAACTGCAGCTGAGTGTTTTCTCGGGAGACTAATCAGGTGGAGATGTAATGACATGAAGGTCATGAGGAGAGTTTGGGGAGCAGTTGTGCATCATCCACTTTGTCATCAGCCCATCATAGGTCTTATCGTCATAGGTCTTCATTTTTTATTGGACTGATAACTTTTGGATGATGTTAAATAACAATGTCATTTAATTTTTTTTTGTAAATTGTTATGACATCCTACTATTTGCCCAATTATTTTTAATTGATTCATTCTTGTTATTGCTGTGCCTTCCTTGGGTTGTTTGAGATTGTACCCTATGAGGAAGGTTTTAATATGATTTTTGATGGTTTTAATGTCCTCTGTTTAATGTCTCATGTCTTTTATGTAATGTTGTACACTATGCTGCACACCCAGTTGTCTTTCAGGGACAAATTAACTTAACTTAACTTAACTTGACTTTATTTGCCTTTACTTTACTTCTCTCTGTGTGTCTGTTTTACCTTTCAGTCCAAGTGACTCTTTCTCTCCCTTTCCCACATCATTTCTCTTGTTTGCTTAATAATATCTTCATATTGTACATGACAGTCTTATTTATCCAGGAGGGTAGACCACAACGTGTTCTTTTTATTGCAAAAATATTATGAACTCTACTCGAAATACGGAGAAATTTAGTTTCCTGATTTGTTCTTTTATTTCACAAGGCAACTGACTGTTGGAGTTGCTGCATGGCTGTCAGATCTTCTCAGCCAAAACTAGTTTTCAGTTATTTCTCATTGAAATAAATGGTTAAATCCATAAATAGACCAATTTGCAGTAAGGAACGGTAGCAATGCGATTGCACCTGCAAGTTTTGCCACATCTCAAATACAAAATGCTGAACTTTTTGTAACAATAACTAGAAGTTGGGCAAAAAAGTAATGACAGATCTCAGTTGAAACTTTCTATTAATAACTGTTTGCTGAATAACTCTTGTTCTTTTTTTCTCCTCCTGGTGGACAGAGACTTCAACCTGTATGATGTCAGAGTGGATCAGCTGGTCAGCTTGCAGTGTGTCCTGTGGGATGGGGATGAGGTCTAGAGAACGTTACGTCAAACAGTATCCTGAGGACGGTTCCCTCTGCCAGCTCCACACAGAGGAAAATGAGAAGTGTATCGTCAACGATGAATGCTGTGAGTTCTAATAACCTACAGTTTTTTAAATTTATCCTCTTTTTTTTTTATTTGCAAAAATCAGCAAATCATCTAATGAGTTAGAGTTGACGTGTGAGTTGCGTTTGTCTGTACAAACCTAAATTATGGCCTTCTTTAACCGGAGGAAACTGATTGAACATAAATTGTACCTGAAATATAGTTGGAAATATAGTTTAAGTGTAACAAAAGTTCAAAAATTCAGATAAGATAACATAACATAACATAACATAAGATAAACTTTATTGATCCACTGAGGGGAAAATTAAAGTGTTACATGGCAACAAGTACACGAGAACAAAAAAAGTACAGGAAGTAATGAAAATATACTAGTTTAAAAAAGATAACAGTAACATCTAGATATAAGCTGAATAAAATATATTAACATAGAGGATAAAATTTCACAGTAGTATTTACAAATTACTTATTTACAACACAGAGATATAGCAGAAAATAAAACATGAGGTAACAGATAGAATAACTAAAATATTGCACATCTGGGGTGAATAAAGTGACAGTAAGGGAATAATGTGGATGTATCTATTTCATGCTCTCTATGCTAAAAATTACTTAAAATTGTAACTTTTATCGTACTATAAAACCCTGTAAAAAGACTAGAAAGCCAATACAGAATAGTATTTCCCTATATTCTGCTTTTGAGGGTATATTATGTGAGTTCAGAAATAAAAAGGTGTTTTCAGTGTTTTATTTGCTGATGCTAAAATAATAGCGGTACTGACACGAATAAATGGACATTCTGTCTTCTGAGTCCCTCTAAAATGAATGGTGCTGCTGTTTTTTAAAAAATGTTTTATTGTATTTGTCCCACAGCTCCCAGTAGCTGTGTGGTGACTGAGTGGGGGGAGTGGGATCCCTGCAGCGTCACCTGTGGGCTGGGCATGAGAAGGCGTGAACGCATGGTGAAGATGCCTCCCATCGATGGGTCGATGTGCACGGCCGAGGTGGCCGAAGTGGAGAAATGCATGATGCCAGAATGCCGTGAGTAGTAGTAGTAATAGTAGTAGTAGTAGTAATTCAGGTTTTATTAGTAATATACTTTATGGTTATTTCATGACTTCATTAATGACTAAGTTAACCCTGTCACTAAAATGACACTGTCAAGGTCAAGAAATACTTTATTATCCCGAGAGGAAAATTTGTCTTGGACTCAAGTGTTCCATTTGCTGCCGTCATACAGTTTATCACTAAAAATCAAGAACAATGATAAAAAAATGCCTGGTAAATAATAGTACATGAAAATAATATCAGTAAATATAAAATTCTAAAAAATAGTAAAAATATCCCTGTATACATATTTATATATATACACACTTACACTCACAAACTCATAATGCCCATACACGCATTTTCTGTTCAATCTAAATACTAGCCACTTGTACAAGAGGTTCTATCAAAGATCTTTCCAATGCTATCTTGTTGGAATCACCAGTTGTCCAGAACTATTATTTAGCAGTTTAATTGAGTGAGTGTTTCAGACGGTTGGAGTTACATCTGACAACCCTGTACCGTCTGCCTGAAGGTAACAGCTGGTACTCTGGGTGAAGGACGTGTAGGATCAAATAGTATTCTCTGGGCGTGTTTGATGACTAGCTGCTCATATTAGATCACTGTCTGTGTGTGTGGTGTGCGTGTGCGCAGATACCATACCCTGCATGCTGTCTCCGTGGTCTGACTGGAGCGAGTGCAGCGTGACGTGTGGCCGCGGCATGCGAACACGTCAGAGGATGCTGAAGTCGGATCCTGCAGAATGCACGGAGGAACTGGAGCAGACAGAGAAATGCATGCTGCCCGAGTGCCGTAAGTGACTGATAATGTTGCATCATATTTTTTTTTATTTTATTGTGATTTCTTCTTTCAAATGGCTCATAAACATTTTGCACTCCCCCCATTTACCTCACAGAGAGCTAATACAACAGTGGCCCTGCTGTACTCCTCAGTCAAGTTGCACTGTGCACTATTATCATAGTAATAGTAATACTCATTTTTATGATACAGTACTTTTAAAGCAAAAGAATAAATTGCTTTCCAGAGGAAAGAAAAATAAAATATAATGACAGGGCATCGCCTAGGATACTATAAACATCAAACGTAATAGAGAGAGAGAATAAAACCAAAAATTACAACACAAAAAGGGCAAATATAAATACACAGAACTCATTCACATAAAAGAATAAAAAGGCAGCACAATAAAGTACACTGCGACAAAGCTGAGAATAAAATGTAATGGAAGAGGACAAACTTCTTTGAAAACATTAACACATGTCTGTAGAAACAGCGTAGAGTTATTTGGAAAAGGTTTTCGGAAACAGGCTTTGGGATAAGACTTATAGGACTAAAAGGACCATACTGGTGATTTTGCATGTTTGAGCCCAATAAATACAACCTAAGAGTTCGGATATTAACAACCATCTTCCAAAATATACTTACTTTAACAGTAAATTTTGGAATTGCTTTTTCTACCTTCCAGACTGGTGTTTGTTTGTTTTGTTTTATTCATTCCAGTACGCTATTAAAAAAAAAAAATTGTTTGTAGAGACTTGAAACTTGCTTGCGATAAATTCTCTAACTTGATAAAAGTAACTATATTTTTGCTTCTTTAAATTAAGCCACAGCCACAGTTTCCAAGTTTCCACATTGTTATTTTCATTTAGGGGTCTATTCAAGTAAAAACATAACACTTTAGGTGCTTTCTCTTCAAGGCCTCCTCCCAAAAAGCCTCCTCTATTCTGATTGGCCAACTATGACATGGCAGATGCTGTTCCAACACTGGCTCTCTACCTTTGTTTTGTGGGTGTTTGTATCAGTTGTGTTAAATGTAGATATCAACATGTTACAGAAGTAAATTACTCATCAAAATCAAAGTTTTCAGGAGGTTCAAGAATTATTATGTTACTGTTAATGACACTTTGACAAAGCTTAACACACTCCCCATTCTATAAAAATAAGGAAAAATAACATAAACATAAGATGTCCCCTTTAAAGTTAGGGATAAGAGGATGAAGAAGTAGTAAGGAGGTGTACAGAATTTATTTATATTGTTTTGTTAGAATTAAAGTTGAAAACTTTAACATCTGCTAACCAGCTGTGGCATGTAGATCGCCATAATCCTTAAGTTTGACTTCGAGGTGTAACTCTGTATTGAAAAAGAATGAAGACAAACATGTCTTGCGGGAAATTATGCAGAGCACAGGTCAGTCCAAAAATTGATTTTTTTGAGGTGGTATAAAAACAGAACATTTGACTTCCAAAACTGAAGGTAAAAGAATTGATTGAAACAAAGAACGTCCTCTGCATCCAATCCTAGCACAATGTATTAATCAGTTTAATAGAATAGCATCATCTCTTTAGCAAGTTATTGAGATTTATTCTTCACACTTAGTAAACAAGTTTCAAATCTTGGCACTTGATTTACGTTAATTAGCTTAGTTGTCTTTTAACATCTAAATTAGCTATTAAGCTAAATTGAGTTTTGGCTATTTAAGCCCATTATCAACAGATTCTTTATATGATTTACTTTACATGATTGCTCACTATTTTGCAAAGCATACAATCAAATTACCCATGGTAGCCAGAGAGATGCTTGAGATAAATATTCCACAATAAAGAGCCATTTGATGCCTTGGTTGTTTTAAATCAGAACATTATTTACATCTGACAATACAGCTGTGAGCAGGAGCTGCTTGTTTCCCAGAATGCTCCAACATTTGAGTTTTGGAAATCGCTGCCAAACAACAACCTTTTTAATGCAGCAACAGTCCTCTTCTCGCCATCCCCCTCTGATTTGTCCTCTTGTCCCGTTGTCTCTGTTCCTCCATTCAGCCACTGACTGCATGGTGTCCGAGTGGTCCGAGTGGTCCGAGTGCAACAAGTCGTGCGGTAAAGGACACACCATTAGGACCCGCATGATCAAGCTGGAGCCACAGTTTGGGGGCAACACTTGTCCTGAAACCATCCAGAGGAAGAAATGTAAGATCAGGAAGTGCCGATCAAAAGCAAAGGAGGAGAGAGGAGGAGGGGGAAAGAGGAGGAGAAGGGGTAAACAGGGAAGAGATGCAGCAGTGGAAGAACAGCCAGGTTGGTGGTGATAATGTCTTATATCTCACATGGAGAATTTTTAAATGTCAGTTTATTGTAGTCAAATCTGTCACCTTTCATGTTTGGCCCAACAGGTTGCAGGATGCAGCCCTGGACCAGCTGGACGGACTGTACCAAACCATGCGGCGGGGGGATCCAGGAACGCTTCATGTTGGTAAAGAAAAGAGCTCAGGGCTCTCAGATGGCCAGCTGTAAGGACAGGAAGGAGATACGTGCCTGTAACGTACATCCCTGTTAGGGGGCACTACTGAGCCGAGGGAGGGAGGGANTGGGTGGGGTGGTAAACATATATGAAAATATGGGGTTAATTTGGTAAAGATTGTGTACAGTATGGATAAGGGGAATTGTTACATCAAGGTATGAGGTGAAAGTGGGGGAAGAAGTGGAGCAGAGAGAATGATGAGGTAAGAAGAGAAGTTGGAGGAGAGGAAGAGAGGAAGAGGACGATGTGCTGTTTAGTGAAGCCATTGTAGACATTTAGTAGTTAACAGGGGTGATCATGCTGCAGGCATGAATGGAAGTATTGCGGTCATATCTGTGCCCTGCAGAAGTATCAGCATTTCGGGAATACAAGAAAAACTAGCTGCAGTAGTTTCCCCATCAACACAAACATTTTACAGTGTGTTCTCAGTAGTTTTCTTCTCCTGGTATCAGCTGTCAGAAACTGAAGATGTAGGATATCATTTTTTGCAAGACATAGATGATAATATAGAAAGTTAGCAATCTCAAAAGAGATGTGTAACTACTATCTAACCAACACTTTAAAAAATGAAACTACTATGTAATTACTAAAAACACTTCCCAGATAAACAGATACATATAAATGGAGATGTTTTATACTGTTAAAAGTGTCTTTATATACTGTTACTGCTGTTTAACTGTTGTTTCAGCTGATGTAGCACTAATTCTGCAATAGCGCCCCCCCGATCAGACGACCTGATTTCAGCATGTGTAAAGATGGTTATTTGCATTTCATTCTGCTTTATCTGCCGTACTTTTCCTCGTGACTGTATCCGCCTTTGTTGGTCCCTGAAAAGATGCAGCTGGAGCCTAACAAGTGCTGAGCTGTAATGTTGCTGTGGAGTTCAAGTTGTCAAAGAAACTGGAAAATCTTATAACAATTTTTGAGATCTGACAATGGCAACAAATTAGGGCAGCCCTCTGAATTTAGACTTCTGTAGTCGATCATTTTGTGCACGCGTGTGTGTGGGTGTTGCAGAGGATGTTGGAAGAGGTGCNGTGTGTGTGTGTGTGTGTGTGTGTGTGTGTGTGTGTGTGTGTGTGTGTGTGTGTTTCTATAAAAATGTTACTATAAAGTTATATTTCCTGTAAATGTCTTTGTTGCTTTCCCCCCTTTTTCTGGCCTCTCTGTTTTATTTCTTTACCTCTGTATCACGTGACTATTTTGTAAGAAGCCACCTTTACAATAAAAATATAAATGTCAAAATCATGATGTCATTGAAGTTGTTTTAATTTTAAGCGTCATTATAAATTCATGGCTTTAAACTGTCATAAGCGTGTGGAAAAGATTTTATACGATGTACTTACATGTCTGCTCCACTAGATGGAGCCATAAGAATTGAAAACGACATACTCATGGGGAAGTAACTGCAAAAAATTAAATGAGCCAAACATTGAAATTTCACACTTGTAATATATATTTTTCTTCATATATTTTCCTCATTTTTGAGAGTTATTTCAAAAATTATCTTGAAATTAATTTAAAACTAATTAGATTTTATGATCTCCTTATCTGTTACATTCATTTTAACCTGACTGACTAGGCTGGCTTCTTTCAACAGCAGATTTTCAGACAGAATGCACAAATCAAAGCGTCAGACAGGAACTGGAGTCATTACGCATGAAGATCCACATTTTAGATGCAAGTTAACATCAAATCTGTCCACTGTGTGTTTGTTCTCTCTCACAGAAGCTCCTGTTTCTTGCTGTGGCTGTCTGTTTAATTCACTGTGAGATATAACGAGGCTCTGAATGTTATGAAGCCGCATATCAGGAGTAAAGGATGCTCATGAATTATGAATGCCAGATGAAGCACAATAGCTTTTTATCCTCTAATGTTCAATATTGAATGATGTTTTGCAGAAGTTGGGTTGTAAGAGGAACAATTAGACATGCTTTCAGCTTAAACTGAGGATCAGGCAGAAGCGCTTTGTGACACTCATCAGAATAATGACTACTGTCTGGAGATATTTTAAATTATTTAACAATTTAAAAGTCTTTTTTTTTTTGGTNTTTTTTTTTTTTTTTAATAACAGTGACAGCAACAGTAAGAATCCTTTCATTAGAGAAATTAGCATGTAATTCAACTGCAACATGAAATATGTGGGAGAATATCTGTATGACTTATGACTTTAGCAAACAATCTTTTATCAAAGCAAGTTCCTGTTCCAGTCAGGTGGTGGAGTTACTGCTCAACTCTTTTTCACCCTGAATATGTCAGTGTGAATTTCCTGCAAGTAAAAATGACATTATGACAATCACTTTGACATTCTGATATGCTATTTCAAAAATACAAAAATATTCAGACCAGCAGCACCCGTAAGGGTAACTGGTGCACAGAATTAGATGGATGAATAGATGGAGAATTCTTTTTAAAATTCTGTTATCAGGTTTGTGACACAGTAGCTCCATCACATTGTTGTTTTTTTTTTTTCCCCCAATTGAAGGATAGAAATCAGATACAAGATAAATCTGAGCATATTAATGTATTAACATCACCATATTACAGTAACATCACCTCTCCTTATTACTCATGCTGTACTTTTATTCTGTCCCATGGTAGCATGCTCCCTTTTTAATAATTTTAATTTTTAATTGATAAGTGTAAACTTGTATGTTTCCCGATGAAGAAACTGGGACATTACAATAGTAAAGTGATGCAACAAATCAAAAAAGTAGTGCACAAATACAAAAAAGAATGTAAATATTTGAGGTTATATGAGCTGTTGTCACTTATTCAAAACTCAAAGTACAAAGTCTGAGATTAATTATGGATTACTAGCCATGTTAGTTGTTCCTGCTGGATGGAGCTTGCAAGACTAAACATGGCTGGTTAGACGCAAGCTTCTCTTATCCCAAAGCAACAATGAGGTTTCAAAAAGACGACGGGAAAACAGCTTCAAACTGTGGACTGAGTAAGAGGTGCAAGCCTTTATTTCTGTTTATGCAAATGAGGAGATCCAGAGAGACTTTTGAGTTGTCCACTCGAAATTAAAAAGTATTTCAAAATGGAACTGTAAGCCAGTACCAAAAACAATATACTATGAAAACTAGAAACAAATAGATCAGATCAAACCAAGCCTGTCTGAACATGCATGTATAGTACTTAAAGTACTTCTCTTCTTACCACAGAGAATTTCTTGAACTCCCTGTTTAATTCAGGGTTGCTTCCCAGCATGTTCTCAGCCAGTCGTCAGTCCCTGTGGGTTCAGCCTGAGCTAGTTAAGACTGGCAGCCTCAGTGGACAGTTGAAAGCATCTGAAAGCTGAAAGTCTAGGGCAGCGCTCTGCTTTGCCAGGACGTGAAATATTCATGATATCTTCATAAGTCAATCTAACCCAGTTCTCATCACTTCCTACCAGCTGTTCTAAGAAAACACTCTTTGTTCCTTTTTATTGTTACAGCCAATGATTGAAAAATCACAATGGCTGCAGGACTGATTAATGGCTAATGCAGGGCTGTAGTGTTTCCTCTGTAATTCATTATGGAGTGAAAAGGATTTTTCAGAGGATGGGTTTACAGAGTTATTAAAGACAATAGAAAAAAGTAGAAACTGAGACCATGAGTCCAGTGTGCTCATTCGAAGTAGGGAAAACAATGGATTAGTTAAAATAAATAAATAAAATAAATCCAGTTCTGGCCAATGGTTGGGCAGGTTTCACCCAAATGGGCTACTTTTGGTTAGGTCGGACAGGGATAAATTGCATTAGGCAGGTAGATGACATTTGGGCTGCTTTTTTCAACATTTGGTTTGTAAAACAATCTTAGCAAACAAACTTTCATTTTATGATAAAAATATTAAGTCACAAAATTCAAAATAATATTCATTGTGTCATCTCACATGTCAGTGGTGACATTTTGATTGACATATGTTGTATTTAATCGTCATTGGGGATGTGGACTGGCCTATTAACCGCTGAACTTTTCCTCATTAGCGTTTTGGGTAAATTAGCTTAGCTGACTAGTATAGTCATAGCTACACGATTCCTCCTAGAAGCTGCATGTAACTCTTCTGTCCGGACTCAGAAAATGCTGAGTTAAGTGGGGGAAGAATAAAAAAGCTTTATGTAAGGAGTGCGAGACACAGCCTGAGAAATGTGGATCGAATCCATCCCATAATTTGTATTGCAACACAGATCAGGACACAAATAGTGATCTAAAAGATCATGCACCAAAAAGATCATGCAGCTACCAAAAAGCTCAAGTTCTGTTGTGTCAGACATGAGCGGTTTGCCACACTGAAGTTGTCTGGTGAGGGAGAAGACACCAAGGATGAACATAGACATGGGAAACGAATCGCACACTATGTTGCAAACACATCGTAACAACGCAGATAAGATGAGAGCATTAAAATGCAAAGGACCAAGTCCAAAAAAGTTGGTCCAAGCATCCACTTCAGAGTTCAGCCCAGAGACTTTATAAAGTCAAATGTTCTTCACGTCCACATTCTTCACATTTTTCAAGTTCCGCTCCATCAGTATGTAATGCCAAATGTGCCAAAATTAAATATATAAAAACAATATTAAGAAATAACTAACTTTATGCAAAAGTACCAATAAATTATTAAATAATTCCATAAATCATTATTATCATAAAATCTTATTTCATAACAACACTTTTATTTCATAATGCCCCATTTTTTAAGGGGGCATTATGAAATAAAATTTTTCATTTCACAACACCTTTTTTCTGAATGCTCTTCATAATGGAACATTTCATGATATCTCAGTTTATCAATCATGACTAGTGGGCGTGGCCTTACACTGATTGGTTGTTCCAGTCGTCAGACCAAAGCAAAACCAGCGAAGGCAGACAAACTCAACTGTAAGTTCAAACTTTCTACTACAACTATTAAACTGTCATCAAAATAAGTTTTTTTCATACGAGAAAGTAGCTGCTCAGAATTTGAATATATGGTCGACTGATTAAAATAATGCTGAATTAAACATTTGTTTTGGCGTTTTCAGACACGGGAAACTCCGTTAGAGGCTGGCTGCAGCGAGCAGCTTCCCGGCCTGATGTGAGTGACCGACCTTTGTCACCCCCAGTGATATCAGACTGATATCAGCGAGCGCTTTGGTTATTATAGATGTCTGATGTCTTTGTGACGTTTCAGATAACATCCAGTACTTGTTGCTTTATGAACTGATTTAGCTGATGGTAAAGTTGAGTTTCACGGTTTTATTGGCTATTACAGTTTGTGTAAGTTTTACAATAGAGCTGTTTATGTGTGTTTTGACTATTGTGTGTTTATCTTGCAAAAGGAGTTATAGCTTAATCAAAACATCACAGAGACATCAGCGCCGCTGGCAATAACCACAGCGCTCGCTGATATCTACTGACCGTACGTTGACCCGGTCAGTCATACCGGGAGCCGGGGCAGCCGGCCTGCTCCTGCAGCCTGCTGTTAGCAGAGCTTCCTGTATCTGAAAATGTTGAAACAAATTTTTACAGTAATTCAGCATTATTTTAATCAGTCGACCATATATTCTAAATCCGAGCAGCTACTTTCTCATTTGAAAAAATCTCAAAACTTAATTTGGTGAATAGTTGTAATAGAAAGTTTTAACGTACAGTTGAGTTTGTCTGTCTTCGCTGGTTTGCTTTGGTTTACAACTGAAACAACCAATCAGCGTAAGGCCACGCCCACTGGGTTCTGATTGACAGACCGAGATCTCATCATGAAATGTGTTATTTTGATAAACAAAGAGCTTTCAGAAAAGATGGTATTGTGAAATTTAAAAAAAGAGACTTGAAAAATGAGGCATTATGAAATAACTGTTATTTTGAAATAAAAACAGTGTGAAATAAAAAGGAGAGACTTGAAAAATAGGGTATTATGAATAATACAATACAATAAAAGTGTTGTTATGAAATAAGATTTCATGATAATGATTTATGGAGTTATTTACTTATTTATTGGTACTTTTGCACAGTGTTATATATCATAATATGTTTTTTATACGTTTAATTTAGGTGTGTTTGGCCTTCCATACATCAGAATACATACTGATTCTGAGTAAAGGTAAGATCATTTTACAGGAAAGTGCTGCTGCTGAATTTGTTACTGTAATTAAAAGTTATGTAATTGCCGACTAATCCTAAATAATTTACTGATCGTGTCTGTGCTTGAAAAATACGACTTTTTCGATTGTGTGTCTGTGTTAGAGGATGCGATATTGTCTCACTAAATCTTAATCTTTAACTTGATTTCATTCCTTCATCTTCAGAAAATTATTTACAGTGAGGATGCAAACCTCAGCAGAAGTGGAGATGCAATTTTCGGCAGGGATGCAGATTTTGGCACAACACCTGTTATAACTGCTTTGATCCTTCGCAGCCACCGTAGCCCATATGCTTTTTGTATTCAATCAATAATCAATCAGTACAATACAGCTCAGCTCAGTGTTGCCAACATTGGTTCTGGCATCGACGATCATACACCATATGTATATGGAGGCAGACTGATAGATGGATGGACGGATAGATAGATAGATAGATATGGACAGACATAGATTGCCTTCTTGCTAGCTAGCTAGATAGCTAGATTGAGCATCAGGGTAGACTAAATGCTAACAGTGAATGTATCTAGATTTTACAGCCAACATTTTTAGGGAATTATTTGCAATGTTCACTGTCAACATTGTCCTATTTTATTTTTCTACAATATTCTTTCACAGTAGCTAAAGCAGGATTAATGTGGCGTCAAAATTCTGTACTTCCCACACCAACCCCTCAACACTGACCTCCTCTGTACACATTTTCTTCAGCAGAATAAGATCCTTACACTACTTCCCTTTTCAGCAAAACAAATAAATAAATAAATTACATTTTGAAAGAAATGCAATTAAGAATGCATTCTAGCAGTATATCAATGTAACTCAGAACAGACAAAGTTGATTTTGGAGATGGCGGCAACATGAAAAAGTTTATTTGCGCTATTACTTTCCAATGAATAGACCTGTAATGCTCTATTATTGCGGAGAGAATCCGGTCAATATTGGAGACAGGCATTTATTTCTAATTTTGCCAATGGTCACATGTTTCTCGCCAGGGACGTAGAGCCCGTCCCCCATGAGCAGCAAGTGACGCTCCGCTGTCACTCGCAGTGACCGTGGGGACAGCAGGCTCCACATCCACAGCTTTGTTTCACGCTGAGCCCAGTCGTGCCTTCTGGCTGGAGGGACAATGGCTGGAGAGCTTTTTAAGCGGTTTGGTATCCGAACATGGCTGCTGTCATAGTGGCAGCAGCAGATTACGCTAATAGTTTCCTGGGCCAGTACATACACTAACCCGGCCTTTATTTGAGACCGGCTTTTATTTCATCCAGTTAACTCCGCCCCTGGCTATTATTAAGTACCGGCAATTATTTGAATATTGGCTTTTAATAGAGAATTTATGGTACAACATATTTAGTATGTTTGATTGCTCTTTCATGAAGGATGGTGCTGAAGTAAATTGAGGTAATATTTCCTTATTGATTCCATTATTAGATAAAAAGGAAATAAAGAGAAGCAGATCAGATACAGAGGGATTCTAAAGCCTAAAGATAGATTAAACGTGATTGTGCTGCTGCTCAGTATCTTCAAGCTTAATATTTTGTGCTTCTGAATTTTGGTTTTGCGGGAGACAAGTCAATGCCAGTTCAAGTGTGCTCATTGAAGTTTATTAAAAAGCTTTTTTTTTTTTCTTTTAAAAAAAAAAAAATACATGAGCATCCTTCAAGGTTGGATGATGAAGTTGTAAAGTCAGAGAAAAAATACTATTCTTTCAATTGTGGGACACATAATAGAAATTTCATATTTTGTAATCAGGGTTTCTCTTAGCCCTCTTAGGCTACATAGTTCTGTCTCTTGTCTCTTGGGAGTTTGTGCTTCTCTCCCACAGTTGTGTGGCTGTGGGACCACCTCAATGTATCAGCACCTTTGCTGTGTCCCTGCTTCCACACTGTGTGCTGCGTTCAAGGTACCTCAGAGTTGGTAAACCGTAAGTTGGAATTACCTAATTTATTACCGCTGCAAGTTCAAGCTAAAGAGAAGTGAGCACCTCGTTGAAAACTTGTGGATTTTTTTTTTTTTTTTTTTNTTTTTTTTTTTTTTTTTGGAACAAAGGAAGCCACATTTGAACATGTATTACCTCCAGTGTATTTATGCCCATTGATGTAGTTCCTCCCACACATATTGTTTAGTGTTATAGCATCGTTTCTCCTGAATAAGTCTGACCATTTCTGATCCTTTGCCTGTCGCAGTTTGCACTTTACTTTTGCCCTTTTGTACATTTTTGTTTCATCTCTGACTGTTTACCTGGTTTTCTGTTTCTGTTTTTACTCTGACTTTTGCCTTGTGGTTTCGTACCTGTGCCTGCAGTACCTGCCTTTGGCTGTTTGACTTTTGGCCTGTTTATGATTAAGAACCTGCCGGCTGTTTCTTGTAACATGCCTAGTGAACTGTTGAACTCTGTTTATTAGACATCTTTTCTCCACATTCAGTGTATGTTATGCCTGCAAGGCAATGTCATGTAGCTCCTGCAAATCTTACAGTTCAAACAATTTGTGATTCTTACTGTTTCACCACATGATGCTACCAACACATTGCTCACACTGCCTTACTGAATATCCATTTTTCCATGCATTCGGTGTCTGTTCAGTAAAAATGCAATTGATATTATTTACATCTGTCTCATGTTTATGCATTTTCCAACCTGTGTTCAAGACAAACAAGACAGTAATTCACTGCTCAGTGACAGGAAGAAGAGGATACATCTCCATAGTGGTGCCATTAGCACGCCTGAGCAATTAATTGTGTGTGTGTGTGTGTGTGTGTGTGTGTACATGTTTTTGTATCTCAGTTGATGCTTGTTGGAATCCCATTTTTGTTGTTGGTGCAGTTGCAGACTAATGGCTCTTTTCCACTGCAGAGCTGATGCTGGTCTGCTCCTTTTCCATTACACTCGTACCCGAGCCGAGCTGAAGGAGCTGATACCCCGATTTTTCATCCCTGCTTCAAAACAGGGCCAAAGCGAATTGTCTCCACCCTCAACAGGGCCATGATGACGTAGCGTGCATTGATTGGTTCAAACATTTGTCAGAATTACAAGCCAGAGACAGGAGACAGAGCACCATGTTTAAAACACCGGAAACTTTCCAGTATACAGGACATACAGTGTGGTCCAAAAGTCAGAGACAACTGTCAAAATACTTCTATTTTGCATTCTTTTTGAATTTAATACAAGATTTTTCATTACAAATGATAATATGTTAATTTGAGTGAAAAGTTGAATCTTTCAAAAATGTACATGAATGTCAGAATATCTTAGTATTTGGTATGTTCCCCTTTTGCTTTAATGACAGCATCACTCCAGCTGGCATGGACTCCACAAGTTTGTGCAAAACCTGATGAGCCAAGTTATCCCAGCATGATTTGACAATGTTCCAAAGACTTTCTGATTATTTCCAGATTTGCATGGAAAACATCACAGATTTTCATTGTGGTCTCAGACTTTTGGACCCCACTGTACACGGCTAATCTATTTAAACCTTTATCATTTCCAATCCACAAATTCGATGGTGAATGAGATACAAGCTCATCACTGTTTATACGGTGTGCAATGAGAAATATATGGGAGATAATGTTGAAACTCGTCATAATCCTCTCTGACAACGAACCAAAGCTTTATTACTCAAGCATTGTTTTTTCTTCTTGCTTTGTGTGGGAATATTTTGAACTATTGCCTCAGATGCCATCCATGTGTGTGAATGAACTGTCACGTAGTAGATATCACTTTACAGTACAACAATTCAAAAAGGCTCAAAGCATCATAAATCTTTACTTGATCATCAATAATGAAGAAAAAAAAAAACATAAACAGGCATTCTATGGGTCGCTGCAGGCTGCTTCCCTTATACGTCACTGACTCAGACCCACACTCAGTCTACCCACTCCAGGGAAGGCCCCATTAAGTGGAAACCATGCCCAAGCCATACAGAGAGCATGCTGAAGGGCCGGTTTGGTCCAGCTCCACGTGGCTCGGGTCAGATTCACCAGCAGTGGAAAAACAGCGTAAGTGACCTCTTTTGCTACTCTTTCAACTAAGTGCTTCTTACTGGTGGGATGATCTCACCACTTCACCCTCCCCACTCCTTGTTTTGCCAGAGATCACACACACACACACACACACACACACACACAAAGACAGGGAGTAGTGTCTGCCTTTAGATGAGTGGTGAAAATAGGACAACACTTCCCCCATCCTCTGGTAATGAGTAGAGACCAGAAAAAAGACAAAGATACCAGAATAACATTCATTCATTCATTCTCTCCTTCCATCAGCCATTTTCCTTCCATCCATCCATGGTTTCAAGTCTCAAGGTTTATTCTAACTCTTCTTGAACCATTTCAACACATTCTGCCTCATGTAGACCGACTTACAGCAGCCTGAGGGACCAATTTCAGTGAATGGAGACAGACAACTGAAAAATCTATAAGAAAACTAATCTATTGAAAACCAGTAATTACGCTCAGCCCTTTTCATGCTTATTCAATATGGATTTGACTAAAAGATTCTCTCAAGCAATTAGTTGACAGTCTTGAGTTTGCTGCTGCATCAGATACTTTACTTTTTTACCTTACAGTAAATATTTAACTGAATGAATTAAATCGGTTCACTGAGTGAATGTGGCATCCTTAGTGATTTGTTAAAATGGGAATGGGGAGATAAACAGCACACAGCAACAGTGCGTGGGAGTGTATTCAAATTAACCCAAAGCCGAACACCTACTCGTCTGCATAAACAGAATTAAAGAGGCCAACTGTAAGCAACGGCATTTATAATAACAGCATCCAAATACTCGTTCTTTGAATCAAGCTCACACACATATACACTGCTATGACTCCAGGTATGTGTGTGTTGCATGTTAGGATAGGCAGTGTACTCTCTCTCCCTTAGGTGTCCACTGTGTTCATCCATCCATCCATCATCCATACCCATTTATCTTGTTTAGGGCCACGAGGGGCTGGAGCCCATCCTACAGTCATTGGGCAAGAGGCACAAACACACACAGACACACAGTCATTCACACCTACGGTCAATTTCCAGCTTCCAATTCACTTAACCTGCATGTCTTTGGAGATGGGAGGAAACCGGAGCACCCGGAGGAAACCCACGCAGACATGGGGAGAACATGCAAACTCTGCACAGAAAGGATCCAGTCAGATTTGAACCGAAGACCTCCTTGCTGTGAGGCAACAGTGCTAATTGTTTATTGTTTATTGGATCCCCATTAGCTTCCACAATGCAGCTGCTAGTCTTCCTGGGATCCATCGACACATAATACATACATAAGAAAACAAATAAGTCAAACAGACATAAAATATACAAATTAAATAGATATTATGTGACTTTAAAAACAAACATTAAACAGTTGAGTTCATGTGCATCTCATTATTTTTATTTTATTTATTTTTTATTTTTTATTTAACTTTTATTTTACCAGGTAAAATCTCATTGAGATAAAAATCTCTTTTTCAAGAGTGACCTGGCCAAGACATGAAAAAAACAATAGCAAACCACAATAAATACAACATAACAGCCACAATAGCCACATTAGACAATAAATACATAAAATCTCAATTAAAACGATACACAAAACACCTCAAAGATGGTCACAAAGATCAATAATATTAGCTGATTTCCTTTAGGAAATGTTTTGCTTATATTTTGAAATTTTTTCTATTCTTATGTGGTTAATATGGAGCAGCAATGATTTCCAGTCAGATGAGGCTCTGTACAGAACTCTGTCTCTCAGGTAGTTTGTGTTTGGTTTTGGAAGAGAGAGCTGGCCATTCTTTGCATTTCTTGTCAGATAATTGTGTTTGTGATTTGTATATTCAAGCTGATTTAAAAAAAAAAAAATGTGGTTTTCCGGAGAAGATGGCTTTTCTAATGAAAAGAATAGTACTAAAACGAAGTTTGGTTTGGACGTGTAACTATGAGGGATGAGAGTACATTTTACACAAGTACATTTTGAATCAAATGTAAAATGAGAGCTAATCTAGCTAAGATTGTTAATCACTAAGCCACTGTGCCACCTCCGCCATTTTTAGAGAAAAGGTCTCACGATTGAGCAGCAAGAGTGGATACATATGCAGGGCCAGCTTTGTACATAGACAGTCACATAGAGTGCAGAATGAGCAAAGGGGCGCTGCCAGGTGACAGGCATGTTTTGTTTCATGTGCACCCTCCAGCAGCAAGAACGTTATCCTTCTCCTGCACACACTCAATATCCTGATGATCAAAGTAGTTACAACATGAAGAGAAATAAACTGTCAGGGTGTAGTTGCAGTGTGTCAGTGTGTGATGTGACCAGAGATGTCCAGCATAATCTTTACACCGGCCAATTATCAGCTTCTTCTGAGGAAAGCGAGCTGCAAAATATTTTCAGTATCAACACGATAACAAGATAACACTTATTCTCTTTGTGCAGACGTGCTGTAGATCACTGTAGCTGTGACAAGCTGAATCTGATTGGCTGACAGAAGTCTCCATATTTTCAGCAAAGTTCCTCCATGCAGACTGTCTAATATTTTAAAACTTCTCCAAATTTACTAAGGAAATTGCTGCTCGCTGCATATTTGAGTTGCATTTCATTATTTTGCTGCCACGTGCACACACAATTGCTTGTCTGTGAGAGACCCTCAGTGCCAAACCCTCAGTGCCGGTTTCATCACTGTTGTTTCCTGATATATATCTTATATATTTTTTCTTGTTGACCACCAAGTACCAGAGCAAATTGCTCGTATGAGAAAACCTACTTGGCAATAAATCTGATTCTGATTCTGATTAAAAACATGTAGTGAGGACGGGCTGTTTGTGTGCTGAAGTGGGACATGGTTCTCTACATGCAGCAGTTGTCTCTCTTTTTTTGTTCAAAAGAATCTGCTCAGGACATTGAGTGCAAATGTTCCACAAAATTTCACATGAATTCAATATATTCCACTGCAGTCTAACCCTGGGGAGACCGACACACACACACAAACACACACAAACAAAGCCTGGGCTAGCCTTGCTTCAGTAAGAAGAGGTGGAAGAGAGCACCCAGATGACCAAGAAGAAAGAGAAACATAAAAGCCATATTTAGTCCAATTCACACAGAACTATCACCTGGGAATCTCATATGGTTTGTAAAGATTGCAGAGGTCATTCATACATATGCACACACACACACACACACACACTTCACACTGAACACAGATGAGCAGCAGCTGATGTCATATATGGCCGCAATGGCTCCCAAACTGGCCTATTAACTCCTTTCATGTCATCCATGTGTGCAGACCAAACATGGACTTTAGAAAAGGAAAGGGACTGTGCATGCATGATGTACTGCTGTAAAAGACACTGAGGTAAAGTGATTGTTGTGGAAATAAAGGGAGTTGAACTTGTATTTATGTCTTTTTCTTTCTTATATACTGGTTTAGTACTATAGTAGATGCTGCATCTGATCCTTCATATGTGGGCACATCTCCCAAGTGTCTGGTTTTAAGATTGGTCATTTGCAGCAGTTTATTGAACAACAAATTATATCCAACTGCAAAGTTGATCAGTCTTTCCCCTGACATTGCGGGCTTTATTTGTTTTCATGAGGCTCATCTCACTCAAAGCCTCCAATAAGTGCCCACAGCAACCATTACAAGAAGTGCTGAAAATATCCACAGAGCACACACCTCTCCAAAAGTGCTTTGCTGCAGCTTTTTGCAAATTGCCTTGAAAGAGCTCAAGAGGGACAAATTACATGGACAAACTGGCAGCATAATGCACCTGAAGTTGCTTCATTGTTGGATTATTTTAGTACCGCTTGAAAAGTTGAAGTGCAAGATGAGCTTTAGCTTCTCTAATGCCTCTTAATTTTTTTTTTAAACCAGCCCCAAATTTGTTATTAATTTCTGCTGTGGCTTGGATCTTGAATCTAAATGACCGATAATATTGTCTTGATCAGCATACTGTATGAGCATTCTAGCTGGTTTAGTCTTTATAAAATCATTATTAAAGTGCTTTTCTTTCCCCCTGTTATCTTTGTGAAATCTGAATCTAGGACTCCAAATTGGTACCAGAGTGGCATTGATGTTGTCTTAATTACAGAGGTTCCTGACTGAAGAATGTTTTTGCTGTCCTTGCTTTGCAATATTTTCAGCAGCAAAGTAACAAGGGAAATCTTGTCGAATAGCTTAACATATTTTCAGAACATTTTCCTCCTAATTTTGGGTCACTTTTTGGCATGAGTGTACCAAAGGGACAAAACAACAATTGGGTTACCAGAGGGCAAACAGTGGCAAAGTGCTCACTTCAGCAGGTCTCTCACAAGTTGAAGAGAAAAGACTTTTTTTTTTTTTTCCTTTTCAAGATGGCAAATTGTTCTGCTGTGGCACTGTTAAGACTGTGAAGACTCACAACACCAACGTTTTCAAAGGGAACATATTGTTATTTTTCTTAATTTTTTAAGTGTAGCTGGAAATAATGCTTTGTAAAGGTTACTGGGTTCCTGGGGTTGATGCCTATAGAAATACATCAAGTAAGCCAAACCCATAGGTCCTGAACTGCCCTTAAACCTTTATTTTTTGTTTTACCATGTTGACATCAACATGTAACATGTTTAAATTTACCCACCTACACAACTGGTTAGACACAGTCTCCAAGTACGAGGCTAGTGAACAAGTATTTAGCAAGCATCTGCGTTTCACAGTCTGCAGGTATTGCCAGCTTATACTGCGTTCCAGTTATGTTACATGCGTTCTGTGGGAAGTCAGACATCAGAATTTCCAATGTCCAATATCAAACCTTTCCAGCCAAATGTAAACAAAAAAACATGGCTGAACGCTGGTAAATACTGTAAGATTAAATAAATTTAGTAATAAATGCTAACTAAAGTAAAGTTAGACTGTTTGGCTAGATTGTGTTACAATGATATTAATCACAGTATTAAACATTTGTGCAGAGAAGTAAATGCTCTGAAATTATTTAACTTACATATCAATGGTGAACAGTTATTATACACTGTAGATAGTTAACTTGGCAATATATTTTGACCTTTTTAGTTTAATGTCATGCAAGGAAAAAATACTTTATTCAGCTGTTAGCTGATCATTTACATTCACAAAGCTCGCTTCCATGAGTGCTGCCATGTTGAGTGATGTCATACTTGTGAAGTCAGGGTACATAATTTTGGTCCTAGTTTCCCAGTCGGAGGTCCGACTTCAAGTGCCGTTCCAATGCATTTTTCCAAGTAGGAGGTCGGAAAAAGTTCTGAGGTACCTGGAATGCA
The DNA here is from genome assembly GCA_014773175.1 of Lucifuga dentata. Taxonomy (NCBI): domain Eukaryota; kingdom Metazoa; phylum Chordata; class Actinopteri; order Ophidiiformes; family Bythitidae; genus Lucifuga; species Lucifuga dentata. The sequence goes on from VXCM01000928.1 coordinate 42,719, forward strand.
GCATTAGATCTGACACAGCTGGCCAATCAGAACAGAGTAGGCATTCTGGAAGTGGGTCTTAAAGAGACAGTACCAAAAATGGACAATTTTCACTGTGTGACAGCAGGCCTGCAGCAAGGGATAGTACTCGAATGTAGCAGCACATCCAGAATTTACTTCATTTAGCTTCCTTTTTTTTAAAAAAAATATTAAGTTAAGGTTTTGTTTCCTGTGGCGCTTTAGACAACGAGTGTTCAAGGTTTGAAAAGTAACACCTCCCCTAGAGCTTTTCAGTAAATTCAACACACCCTACTTCTGGAAGTAGCTTTAGTTTTCAAACTTACAGTCTTTAGCGCCAACACAAAGTTTAGCCTCGTGATGTCATAGAGGTCAGTTTCTCTGACTTTGCACAATGCTCTCAAAAGCTACAAAAGCCTTTGCAATGTTGTTTTCATGTGCTGAATATTTGGATATCAACTTACAGTGTTCACATATTCATTTTTCAGAGCAGCTTTAAAGGATAAATGCTACCTGCATACATGTTATGTTCCTGACAACATTTTCCAAAACATAATACTATATTTTGAGTTTTTGTATTATTTTGCCAAATTCCCTAATCTTTCAAAATGTTCAGATGATACACCCACCTTAAAATTCAATATTTTGCCTCAATACCTCTGCACGATTGTGTTTGTATTTTCTCTCTCTCTGTCTGATTTAATGCTTTTCTAATTTCCAAAGACATTTTCTGTCTACATCTCAATCTCTCCATTAAGTAATCCATACTATATATATAGAAAAATTTATTAATGACATCTGAATGGACAATTTACACAGTCTTTCTTTTTTTCATAATACATTTTGTGTTACAATAAGATTAGTATCTCACAACAAAAAAAGATTTAAAAATGACAATATTTCACAAAAATGATGCATGCACTGTATACCTACAAACATAGAAGAAATCATAGGTTGTTTGTTACAGCATCTAATACAAACAATACTAGTATTAACTTGAATTTCAAAAAGCAAACTCCTACCAGTTAAAAAACTACAGAGAATGGTCCAAATGCAAGAAAAAAAGAGTATGGTCTTTGTTTTCCTTTCAGAATGGAAACAAATTTAGTCATTTGCGAAATGATTTTGAGCGATACCTTCTTTTTGTCTAAATATCAGCCTTCTACGATGACAAAAGCCCCCACCAACAAGGCACAAGTGATTTCCCAATGACGAGAATGATGTCAGACATAAGACACCAAAGTTTCCCCAGTAGCATAAAACTGCATCTGTGATATGATTTTATTCTTTTATCAACACAGAAGGCCAGAAATGTCACTCAAAATCATTGGCAATCATTGTCGGAGAATAGCAATGATGGTATCCTCTGGGTGATCATTGGATTGACCTTTTGCAAGAAAAACAGCAGTTTTACTCTTGCCACCAATAAAAAAAAATCACCTGTTTCTTTCTTTTGACCATTCCCTGTTGTTAAAAATAAAAGCGTTTAACATGCAGTAAATAAAATACTTTCCGTCCATTCTGTCAGCTGCTTTTTATGTTCTTGGAGCAAATCATCTTAATTTTACATATTTAGGAAAGGAGACATGTTATACTTTTTCCCTAATTTTTTATAGTGTAATGTACGAAGAATTATGTGTTGTCAGATATTTCACACCTATAGGAATGCATCCAGTAAGACAAACTTATAGGTCCTGAACTGCCCTGAAAGCTTTGTTTTTGATTAGCTCTTTAATTTCTTTAATTCTGTAATATGTTTAAATTAGCATGTAACACATTTCATTTTACCGGCCTACACAACTGGTTATGCACACACAAGCTAGGTATAAGGCTAGGGAGCGAGTGTTTAGCCACTCTGTGTGTGTGTGTGTGTGCGTGTGTGTNTGTGTGTGTGTGTGTGTGTGTGTGTGTGTGCGTGTGTGTGTGTGTGCGTGTGTTGTCAACTAAGACATGGCTTAGCTGGCCAGTCAGAATAGCACAGGCTTTTTTTTGGAAGACTGACTACAGTGGTGATTTTGCATGTTTCAGCCTAATACATACCATCCTCATACATGTAACATTACTTTCAACCATTTTCCAAATCCCCTAATCTTTCAAAATCAAATGTTCAGGTGACAGACTCACTTTAAAATTCAAGGTTTTGCTTGTTAACACATATGCATAGAAGACAAGGTCATATTAATTTCTCAGTAAAGCCATCGTTTCCTGGGACTATATTCCCTGGCGGAGACATACATTTTTTTCTGTGTAGCTCCATGTTGGATCAGTTAAGTTAAGTAACTTCAACAAAAATAAATAATAATATGTTGTCTGCTGTGATAGATTGCTTATCTGGAGCGTGTTTGAAGTCTCCACAAATTGACTTTAATAGCAAACTGGAATGAATTGAAACCAATGGCAGTCAATTCTAATACTGTATTTACCACACCAGTAGTATGTTTTGAGAAATTGGTGTATGAGGGTTGTATTTATTGGGTTCAAACATGCAAAATCAACTGTGTGGTCCTTTAAAATAAAAATACCTGAAATGGCCTGTTTTCACTTAGTGTGCATGGTAGTGCTGTAGCAAGTGAGAGTAGAAGTGAATCAATGTGTTTTTTGCACGTTAAAGCATTGCAAAATTGACCCTTTAATGAAAATTTTAAAAGAAACATCTGTTTAGTATAGTATGTCCCCTTTAAATAACTCAGTCTGGCTGCCACAGTATTTTGGCAACATATGCATGAAATGTTGAGTTGTTCAATAAAATAGCTGAATGTAAAACAGTTGAAATAGTAATTGTTGATTATTATTATTATTTTTGTTTTGGATTTGTTTTTTTTGTTTTGTTTTGTTTTGTTTTGTTTTGTTTTTTGTCCCTGCTGTTATTTTTAAGTGTGTAACGCCACCTGTCTTAAGTCTCCGACAGTTGAGCAAATATCTACAGAATCTCATCACTCACACAAAGACAACTGTTGGAGCCTCAACATTCACCTTAAAATGAAAATTTTGGTCCACAACTGCAATTTGCTAAAGAAGCTTAACCTGTTAGAAAGTTATTCTGTTAATACTGTCAGTAAAAACAAAAATGAAAGAACAAACATGCTATGGTAGTTCACCTGGAATGTAATTAAGTGGTTTTTGGTTGTGAAGACACAAGAGGGAGTAAGACATGGTAGTATCTTAGAGTACTAAAGATGATAGTTTAGTCTAATGTCAGGTTGAATAATGGCTTATCTGGAGCTCTTGTTACGACAGTCGCTTGTTAGTCAGATCTGTATCTTTTAGGACTTTCTGCTGATCCATCCATCCATCATTGCACAACCCATCCTGAGGCTCTCTGTGTGTGTGTGTGTGTGTGTGTGTGTGTGTGTGTGTGTNGTGTGTGTGTGTGTGTGTGATCATGGTGAGGGAGGTGTCTTCAGGGAATTGGTGGATCCTCCTTGGCTTCCGCTCCCCGTGGCTGCCTGTGCGACCCACTGGAAACAAAGACAAAGAGAGTTCAAACTTTTACTCTTAACTACTTCAAGAGGCTCAAATGATCATTGCACCTCAGTTTAGCATCTTAAGAACTTTATCAGTAGTAGGCATAAAAATATAAAGGTTGATGTGAGGGTGGGCTACAAGAAATTTTATAGAATCATGGAAATTTTAATAGTTCATCAAATTGTGATCTAAAGAACCATATGGGTGATTTTGCATGATTGAGCCCAATAAATACTACCTGCATACACATCACGTTACTGACAACCATCTTCCAAAACATAAAACCATGTGCATGTTAGTTTTCCTGTTATTTTGCCAAATCCCCTCATCTTTCAAAATCAGATGTTCAGGTGATATACCCACCTTAAAATTAAATGTTTTACCTGCTAACCATTAGGACTCATGCTGTTTGAATTTCCAAAACAAAATTTTATTGCTGTCTAGACAATAGTTGCTAAGATTTGGACATGTGACCTGGTCTGCTTAAGGTAACAACACATGTTCCCATTGCCATCTCCTCCAGATTTAAGCCAGTGAGCTTTGGGAGACTGTAAAGCCAGTGTGATAAACATAAGATGAACTTGGGAGAATAATGTAGCTTTATGAGACAAAGCTCAGCGGTCTGTTATTCATCCACTCATTCATGTGGCAAAGTGCAACTGAACTTCCTGCTTTCTTCCTTTCCAGTGCTTTCCACTCAATAGCATCAAAACTGGCTTGAAATCACTCTGGGGAATCTGAGAACATTCTGCGTTCATAGTCATAAGTGTGTGTGTGTGTGTGTGTGTGTTTGTTTTTATAGCCTGGCTGAAGAGATTATGCTGGTGAATCATTTATGATTTGTGGTCAGAAGGTCAGCGAAGCTCACTCCAACACTTCAGAAACGCTATAAAAGCCTATCTTGGATAGCTGTGGGCATGTGTGCGTGCATGTGTGTGTGTGTGTGTGTGAGGGAGAGAGAGAGAGAAACAGTATGTGTGTGGGCATTCTAATGTCTGTAAATATTGTACATTTAGAATATATCATTAACTAATATCACTATCACCAGGTTTGAATTCTGCCACAAAATGCCAAGTGTGTCATTACACAAGTGTATGTGCGTGAGAGTGTGTGTGCTTGCATGTGTGAGTCCCCTTGGGTCATGTGTAGATCTTTTGAAGTAACACAAATAAGCCATTAGCCTGGATCCCATGGCCCGCTATGTTAGCTCTGTACTGTGGCTAATGTATGCTGGAAGCTTGGTAATGGCCTTAGATAAGACACTACAGCACAGTGTCTGACAGAACATCAGAGTGTATCAGAGTGTGTGTGTATGTGTGTTTCAGCAATACACAAATGACTCTACAGACAGCAAGAGAGCTCTTCTGCTCTCATCGCTGATAGCGATAGCAGGGTCACTGACCTATCTCAAGTGCAGCAAGTCTTCTGGTAAACACAGCGTGACAGCTGTGCCTCAATTACTTCTCCAGCTTGTTGCACGCTGGACAAAGTGGCTCAAAGTAGGAAGAATCGTGGCCTGCATACTTCATTAAAAAATTTTTTGAAAAAAATCACAAAATCCACTCAGATGCGTAGGTCTGAATTTGAAAATTTGCATTGCCTCTTTGACAAAGATTAGCAGTTATTAGTCCTTAAATGGGTTAGTGCCTCCTTACCTCTCTGATCTTTTAAGTTGTACACTCCCACGAGATCACAGAGGTCTGCTGACCAGATGATCCTGGTTGTCCCGAGGACCAGATTAAAGCACAGTGAGTAGCTGCTCCTTAACTGTGGAACAGCCTGCCCCTCCACAGGACCTCCCCAACATTGGACACTTAAAATCCACTCAAAAACCCATTTTTATTCTTTGGCTTTTAGACCAGACTGACATTTGATATTGCTTTTACCTGTGTTGTTTTTACTTGTTCCTTGCTTGTTTGTTTCATTTACCGTATATGCTCGAGTATAAGCCAAATTTTTTATCACCAAATTTCACAACACAAATCGGGGGGTTGGCTTACACATAAAAATTCAAATTTGACCCCAGAGAACATTTTCAGGGGTGGAAATACTAACCATTACTACTACCCATGGAAAATAGTTTAAATCATACCTTAGAATGAGATATTTCCTGAAAAAATCATCTTATCCAGCACATTTTGCAGCAGCCATTTGCAGTGCCCAGTAAGCTGTTGTGATTGGTCAAAGACAAAAGAAGGGCTCAATCAGCCCTGACCTTAATAAAAGTGTTGTTTCATATACCGGTACGGTAACATTATTTGATAGTCTCGTTCAACATCATGTTTTGTACTTTATTAGCAAGAAGCTTGAGATAAGATACAACAGAGCAGGATTGGAATAAAGTGTTTGGCGATTCACACAAGGAAGAGGAGTCCAGAAAAGTTAATGTCAGCAAACGTCAGTTACAGTAATCAGCTGCTGAAATAAATATCATGTTTACCAGTACCAGTACCAGTACCAGTACCGGTACGTGGATTATTTTCAGAAAATCAGAGGAATACTATGATAATACCCAGAAAAACAGGTAATTTGCTAAACAAATAAATTGATGGAACAACATCAGGGGGTCGGCTTATATATGGGTTTCCATAAAAATCTAAATTTGCAGGTCAAAATCGGGAGGTCAGCTTATACACGAGATCGGCTTATACTCAAGTATATAANCTAAATTTGCAGGTCAAAATCGGGAGGTCAGCTTATACACGAGATCGGCTTATACTCAAGTATATAAGTATATTTACTTATTGCACTGTTTTATTCTTGTCACCCTGGCTGTTATGGCTGCTTCTTTTGTTATTCCTCTTCTTTATGTGCAGCACTTTGGTCAACATCCGTTGTTTTTAAATGTGCTTATAAATAAAATTGAATTGAATTAGTTACAAATCAAACATTGCAAATCAAAGATTCTAATGTAGTCCTCTAAGGAGGGGAGGTGGTGGGCAGGGCCGGCCCTAGCCTTTTTGGGGCCCTAAGCAGAATCTGACTTGCGGCCCCTTACAGCAGCTCAATACTTTGGTCCTCATTTAGGGAGAATGACGTATTTATGTTATTATATGCAGTAATCCTTTACAAAGGAAAGGATTTACGGATTTACAAATCCGTATGAAGTGAGGAGTAAGCAACACAGAAAGTCACTAATTGCCTGNGTTTTTGTGGCCATAAACAACCACATAGAGTGTTTATGCCAACGACAGGCCCTGGTGGTGGGCCATGTGCATGCATTTGCACACACACACACACACACAGCACCACACACACACCAGCATTTGTCACATGGCACCTATCACACTGCTTATATCAGTGAGTCATGTGGATGGTGAAACAATCTAAATATAAGTACATATTACATATTAGTGACCCAAATTTCTATAGGAAATGTTAATAGGGGAGCTGAAGAACATCTCTGACATGTTCATTAGAGATGAAATCAAATTCATGGGGTCATTATTTTTTGAGCAGTCTTGTCTGGTCATTTTCAGACCAGACAAGATATATATATATATATATAATCTCTCCACTGAGGACGTCTGGTGGACCTAATGATGTCAAAGTTCCTCATTAAGATGAATGTTAATGCTTAACAAGATTGATTCCAGCTAGCCGGTGCCAATGGCTTTCAGAGGAATGCTAAACATACCAACATGTGCCATTCATGTCAAAAGTAGCAGAATCTTTAAATTCTTCCAAATAGAGAAAACCCACATAAGCTGCCAGATGTTACTGCATGCCATCACCAAATGAGGGTTTTACTTTTACCTGGACAGCTTTCCATATGAAGCATTTTATTCTCTGACCCCTCGAGCTGAATATCAAAAGATGGAGTGTTGACATAATTTACATGAATCAGTCCAGCATCTGTTTCAGCACAAATGTGGGTGGAAATTCAGGAATAGAAATAGCTCTGTGAATGAAGTCATCCCTCCCTCTCCCTCTCCCTCTCTCTCTCTCTCTCTCTCTCTCTCTCTCAGGTGACTTGGTGCCTTTGTTGTTGCAGTCACAGAACGAAATCACACAAAAACATGTCAACTATACATGAGGCTTATGCAATACTGTTATGTAATTGTTTTTTTTGTTCTTCTTCTTCTTCTTCTTCTTCTTCTTCTTCTTCTTCTTCTTCTTCTTCTTCTTTTTTTTTTTTTNTTTTTTTTTTTTTTTTTACTCTAACTCCCTAATAAATTCACAATTTGGTGCACTTCATTTGTGTTTTTGCAGATATTTCAATTTGAATCATGTTGCTTTTTTTTCCCCTTAGACAAGCTCTTTTGAGTTGCGCAAAAGGATGAAAGTGCCTCCTGCATTTAATTTTGCATTATTTTTCATTTTACACAAGTATATTGTTTTGCTGTATTTTACTTCCATCCCATAGAGAAAGCATTATAGGCTCTGCCTAAGCACTGCATCAGATGCTGGTCATTCATTAATTGTGGGATCCATTAGCATTGAACATTCACTCAACAGAGAAACATATGAATTGCAGTGCATGGACCATCATCATGTAAATGTTCTTTCCTTCCCTCCAATCATCCATCCAACCATCCAGCCAGCCAGCCATTTTCTGTTGTTTATCTGGGTCCTGGTCATGGAAGCAACAGGAAAAGCAAAGTAGCCCAGATGTCCCTCTTTCTAACCATGTCCTCCAGCCCCTCCAAGGAGATTTCAAGTTATTTCCAGACCAGACAGATATATATAATCCCTGCACTGTATTCTGGTTGGTCCCATGGTCTACTGCCAGGACATGCATGGGATACCTCCCCAGGAAGGCACCCAGGAGGCCTCTGATCAGATGACCACTGCAACCTCCTTCTTTCAACATAAAGGAGCATCAGTTCTACTCTGAAGCTCCTCACCCTATTCCTAATGGTGAATCCTGACACTGAGGAAACTCCTTTCACCCACTCGTAGCTGTGACCTCATTCTGTCAGTCACTAATCATAGTTGGGGCATAGACCAACCAGAAAAATGAGGCTATCACTTTACCATATAATACTGGTACAGCACCCACATCATTGCAAATGCTGTTGAATTCCTATTTAATTAGCATAATTCCAGTTGTAAAAAAAAAAAAAAAAAAAAAACTTTTTACATTTACTTTAGTAGGCTTTACGCTGGTATATCAAAACTAAAATTTTATGAAAATACTTGCCTACTTGAGTAGGATATTTCTTTTCCTCTTTCTATCCATACCAACATACACATATAGTCGCTCGTACCTCTATGAGTGGGTGCCAGCGTGCGATGGGTTTGCGTGGATATGTCAGCATCTCACTCCAGTGGTCTCGACCCAGACTCTCTGCTTCGTTGCCCACCCTGCACACCCCGATCACTTCATTATGTCCCACCCTGTAGGACATTAAATACAGAAATTAAAGTCCAATAACTGAGCGTATTTCCTATAAACACCATATTGGTTACGTGCAAGCATCTAACCAAAACACATTGTTTGTTTGTGTTAAATTAATTTTCTCCCCCATAAAACTTTTTGGAAGATTTTCAAACCTGTTTACATCAGTTTTATGTGGTAGCTAGACATCTTCTTCTTCTCTGCCTTTATTGGTGCATAACTACCTTTTATGGCAGGTTACGATGAGGAAATGTGTGAAACAGCTGTTTTCTCCCCTTTTATTTGGTAAACATGGTCAGTCTTTGAGGTAAATATTGCCATTATTAATACTCATTTGTCATTAAAAATATTAAAAGTAGAAGCTAAATGATCTGATTTAGCATAACTGATAAATGATAAGGGAACATGTTTACATACATTTTGGTTTGTTTGAGTTTTTGTGCCGGGATAATCATTCCAATATCACTGAGATTCATTTATATTTGGACTATGCATTTATTAACTTATTGACTGTATCATATTGCCCCAATGTACCTGTCATATATGTGCACCTGCACTACAAAACACTGCTCTACTCTACAACGCCACCAGTGGTCAAAAAAAAAAAAAAAAAAAATCTACAGTGCACCTTTAACTTATCTTCCAATGTGGAGTTTGACATATTTGCGTATAGGTAGGTGATGAACTAACCGATCGTAGTCCATGACAGCTATAAGCAGGCTGATCTGGTCGATGTTTTCAGGAGGAACATCAAACACAATGGCTTCGTTGTACACCGGGTTCAGAGTGTTACGCTTTGTTGAAGTCTTCCTCTTCTTCAGCCTTCGGCCTTCACACATCAGGGACACTTTCACGTATGGATCTGAAGACGGGTAACGTGATACTGAACCAGGATGCCAAACTAATTTAACTAAAAACACAAAATCATTTGGACATCATGTATGTGGATAACTGCACCATACCTGAAGCTCCGGTGATGTCCATGGCTTTGAGATTTCTGGCTTTGATCATGGTGATGGTGAGCCTGCCAGCCGTGGGGAGATAACACAATGAGAACATCAGCTCACCAAGGTCCACATTGTCCTGTAAACAACAAAATGTGACAAAGTAAGATTAGTTTTATTTGTTGTCCTCTCAAATCAACATAGATGAACTGTAATTCAAGGCTATGAGTAAAATAGAGATGAGGGAAAGATCTAGTCACGTAAAGTATCACAAAGAACAGTAATTTCATATGTTGTTTATTTCACACCATAGGAACTTTTTCAGGACCTTGGAAACTTTCCTTCTTTCCTAGTAAACAACCAGGACCCATTTTGGTCCCACAATAGTTTCTGAAGCATTTTGCAGGTCCTACTCCAGAGTAGGTACTGTCCAACACTTCAGGAACTGTTCAGTCATGAAAATATGGGGGTACATGCTGGTTTTGATGTTGCTGAAATTTGCATTTGCCTGACAGTCATAAAACAGTGATGTGTTTTCAGGGGTAAGATTAAGAAAGATTTTTCTGCCCTTAGTTCTGCTATGAAGGTACAAAGAAAGGCAGTCTGGGGGAAGGGTTGATGGTCTTCCTGATACTTGGTCTGTGGTTGCCTCTGCTACTCTTTCAGGTCCTGATTGGTTGGCTCCACCTTCCTCACCAGGCAACTGACCTCACCTGCAGAGGAGCCTATATAAGCCAGGCTACTTCTCAAATGGCTTTCTCTGCCTCCTGGAGCTTTGCTTTGGGTTAGTTAGATTTGGGTTTCTTTTTCTAAGGCAATGAATAAACAATACAACAGAACAATTAGACATCTAGGTTAGAATTTGGGTTCAGAAGGGAAAGAAAGTGAGTTCTGCAAGCCAGAACTGTCACCATTTGGTGAAACAAATGAGCCAGACTCCTGCATATCAATGGGTTCATTCAACAGAAGGCACATTTTAATATGTTATGGCTTAACCACTCACCATTCATCACTCGTCATTCATCAGACATGGATCATGTCTGTGACACCTACAAAGCAGAATGGAAGCCTATTTAACCAAATCTGCAACATGTAGCAGGTACCATAAATTGGCATTCTGTCTTTCAGAGAAACAGACATTTATGCCATATTTTGAGCATTTAAATGGTTTACTGGTGAACTTAGCTTTTTGATGCATCTTTCACTGGGATCTGTTCAACGTTGTATGGGAATCTCTCATCATGTTAAATACCCCACATTTCCTAAGAGAACATCCCAGCCTTTACAGCCTCTCCAGATTTACTCATACGTCAAGCTCTTTTCCCAATTAACACCTCTGAAAATAACGTGCGATGTTGCAAGAGTGAGTGGTGGTTTATTAGACACAAGCACTCACACGGTTACTTCCAGGGGAAATTCTGCTTTGTAGTTAGACTCTTTCTTCCACACATTGGGCTGATACACCATGCTAGAACAAAATTCAAAAATATGAAATAAGGAAATTAATGTAACCTGTATGTACAGTAAATTTGAGGATAAAGTTGTCCTCATTTGCAAGTATTTAATTATAGTAAGGGCTTTTACTTCCAGTTCTGTGAACCTCTGTCAATGCAATTTACTGAATTCAGTTGCAACATTTCTTGGTAATACATAAGAAAGACTCATGTAGTGGATCACAAGGTGCTTAAAACACACACATATTATTCCCAAGGCTTTAAGCTTTTACTCAAAATGAATCTGCATCATGTTTAATAGACACAGTTGCAGGTGCAAGAACATCAACACAGTTCTACTGTGTTTATGAGCGCTGATATTACAGGGATATCACAGGAGATGAAAAATATACCTTCAGGCTCAATGGGATGAAAGACCATGCAGGAGAATGATTTTTCTTCAGCGATAATTCCCCAAACTTTTTATCTATAGTAGCTCACTCATCCTTGATAATATTCTGAGTAAATGTTGACTGATAAAATGTGAGCCTGGCATATAAGGAAGCGAGCAAATGGTTTAATATTTTTGTGGAATATGATTTCTTGGGTGGTTTTGCACATTCAATTTAATACTTTATTGCCATTTCGACCAAGGTTGACTGGAATTCAGTGCAGTGCAGCAACAAAAAAATAAACACTGACAGACATACAGTGGGGTCCAAAAGTCTGAGACCACTGTGAAAATGCTTCTATTTTGCATTGTTTTTGAATTTAATACAAGANGGTCCAAAAGTCTGAGACCACTGTGAAAATGCTTCTATTTTGCATTGTTTTTGAATTTAATACAAGATTTTTCATTACAAATGACAATATCATGTTAAGAATTTGAGTGAAAAGTTGAATCTTTTGAAAAATGTACATGAATTTCAGAATATCTTAGTATTTGGTATGCCCCTCTTTTGCTTTAAGCATGCACTCAAGCTGGTATGAACTCCACATAACCTGATGAGCCCGGCATGATTTGACAATGTTCCAAAGAGATTCTTGTGATGTCAGACTTTCTGATTATTTCCAGTTTACATGGAAAAATCACAGATTTTCCATGTGGTCTCAGACTTTTGGACCCCACTGTATATAAAACATACAGTACAGTATATGTCAAACTTATATAGGTTGTATTTGTTTTTTCTTTCTTTTTTTTGGGGGGGGNAGAGAGAAGAAGAAAACTACTAAGAAACTGTGATAAAATCCCTCCAACATCACTGCCAGAAGTTGAATTTGAAGATTATGTTGAACGTTAAACAACAGCAAACGCCTCAGAATTACAGTAGATATTTCTATGTTATTAATCAACCTTTGTACATTTATGTTGTCCATGTAAGTTCTGTCCAATCAATGATTACTACACAGGATGTTAGTGATTTTCCATTTGATATTTAGTCTCTGTCACAACCGACCAATTAGCTAAGTAGCATTGTTAAAGGTCAGATATAGAGGTTGTGCTGGAAAATCATTGTTTCCACTTGTGATCAATAAGTGTTCTTTCTCAGGCTGATTAAGATTAATTGGAGTCAGTCGATACAGGCGACACACATGCATACACACATACACACACGGCTGCTGTGTCTCTTGCTTCCATCCAAAATCACTGAAAATCAAATTGGACAAAATGAGTTGATTCATCACAGATGTCAACTACATACCCACATACACACATGCACTCATGCGCGCGTGCACACACACACAAACACACACACAGAGAGCTTTGTCCAAGATCAGTGGCATCCTGGCTGTATGATGAAGTGATTCATCATGCCTGTTGCTATGGTAGAATCCACCTGTGACACTGAAATCATCACTGCTGAGCCTTTGGCGATAATAACATACCATTTATGATGTGTCCAAGTTCAAACACACACACACACGTGTAAACTTCGGCACAAGTACAGGAATGCACACAAAGACAAGTTATTCTTCTTTCATGCATATGTACATGCACATGCATAGCGTGCGCACACACACACACACACACACACATTCAACTTTTCAGACTGTAAAGTGCCGGTCACTACTGTTACGAGCACTCAAATCATGCCTGTGGTTAGGATTATGGTCACTTGTGTTCAGACAATGAAATTAGACTGGTGTTTTAAGGGGTCCCAATAATGTACAGAGAGTGGACAGTCCATCTTCTCCAGTTATAAGGCGAGCACCTTCTCTCCCTCAGGAACAGCAATGCTTTATATATGAGCTTCTCCCCTGCTGGATAACCTNCCCCCCCCAGTTTGGCAGTATTAGCCTATTGCCCTCTTTCCTACACTAGTGGTATTCTTAGTGTTAATGTCTGCAAACATTAAGATCACATTTCCCATAAGCCTTATTGATTCCTGTCACATTATGGATGTTCCTACCACCATTTTTTGTTTTTCATACTGGAAGTATGTAGCACATTCCTCCTGCATTATTCCATGAAACACTGGGTGGAATTCATTAAATAAATCATGCTAACTACTAATCTATGCGTGGAAGCATAATGCTGTTGGTTACTTGAATGATCAATCAGAGCAGAGCAGAGTTTCCGGGAGAGGGTAAGCATGCAAACAGGCTGTTTTCACTCTATGTACACAATGATGCTGCAGCAAAGAAGAGTGTGAGAATTTTATTTTATTGTTTTTGTATATTAGAGCACAACAAAAGTTTTAAAATAAACCCTAAATGAAAAGAAAATATGAAACTCTGTAAAGCATCTCTCCATTAATAATTTTATACTTTCTTTTACTTTTTAGTTATTTTGACTTATTTTTAGTAAAACACACACACTGCTTCGCTGAGATAATGGGTGTTGTTGTTGTCCAGCTAAAAATGTTCAATTCAGTGCTTCAGTAATATTATTTTTTCGCTTTTTCCAGCTGAATTGAGTTCACTCGCTGCCAAGAGGAGAAATAGCAGGTAGTTTGTTCAGCTCACTTAAACACTGGAGATCCTGTTAAACCATCAGTGAGAAGCAGTATATCTGCCTGAATGAACATGGTGGAAGTAAATAAATCACTTCCTGGCTGATCTTGGCTCTTTATCTAGACACATCATGGCAGAATCAGACTATGTTTGAATGATCATTAATAACTCTTAATAGTACACAGCAAGCGAGTACACACGAGGGTACATATATAAGTAATGGCTATCTGACGTGTGGGCATTCCTTCATGCCTCGAGTTCATAATAACTACACAGCGTTTGTACCGTTTTATATGTATGTCTGTGCAAATGTGAAACTTTAAAGACATTTTGACATCATTATATATTACTCTCTCATTAACCTGAGTATAATCCAGTAGCAAGAAGATCAGAAGATGTTACGTTCAAAGTACATAGATGTATGTATACAATTACATAAAGCACATTTATATACATTAAATAACTTGCATGCATGCAGACATTTTAACAGTTTTTATTATTATTATTATTATTATTATTATTATTGTTATTATTATTATTATCCAAGTGCGTTAAAAGGATTTTGCATGTTTGAGCCTAATATATTCAATTTTCATACATGTAACATTACTGACAATCATTTCCCAAATCATACTGGAACAGTGCATTTAAATTTTTTGTTTTCCTACTTCCAGACCCGCCATTGATTTCAGTTCAATCTGGTACGCTATTAAAATCATCTTGTTGATACTTGAAATGTTCTTGGGATAGGTAATCCATCATCATGAACAAGATGTATACTCAGGTTTAGCATGATAAAAAGTGATCTGAAAATGCTTTCTAGTGGTGCATTCAAGTGCTGTAGTGAAGAACTGACTACAAGCAGCATTTTCAAATAACTCAGTAACTTTCAAATAACTGCTTTTTATTGTGCTTAAATGCTTAAAATTATGTAACTTCAAAATTAAAACCTGAATACACATGTTGTTTGCAATGATAGATTATCTATCCCAAGAACATTTCAAGTATCAAAAAGTTGATTTTAATAGAACAAACCAATGGCAGTCTGGAAGGAAGGAAAAAAACATTTTAATTCACCATTTCAGTAGTATGCTTTACGTGTATGAAAACTGAATATATCAGGCTCAAACATGCAAAATGTTTGAGCCTAATATAGCCTTTTAATTCCACTGATGGGAAGCCATAAGAGGAGATACTAGCTATCTGGGAACTGTGAAGTGCTGCAGCATTTATTTAGTATTTTGGATGATAACAGTGTTTGGATGTCCCACACTTGGAGGGATATCCAAAACCTGATCAGCCTGGAAGAGTCACAGCCATTACTGTGGTTTTACATTGCTTGGGAAATGAGTTTAAACTGATGGTTTTAGCAGATATCCACTGAAGGAGAGTTACACGAAGGCAGATCTACCTGGAAGAGGTTTGATGGGGTCTGTCGGGTGCCAGAGCAAGGAAGCTAAAGTTTTAAGAGCTTTATGCAGTGCAGTCTGATGAAAGAGAAAAGATAACAGAACTTTCACTTTATATTTAGCGTCTTCATTAAAGTGAGCAAGAAATGTACGTGGAGCAAGGAGAAGAAGGGGGATGCAACTTTGTCATCTTTAGAAACACTCAAATGGATTACAGAGTCTAACGTATCTTTGCTTCTGTAATACATTCAGCATCTCCCACTGACTCAATTGACTATCAGTAACTAGAGACTCATATTTCTCATTTAGTCAATAGGGCAAATGGGTGGACAAGGGATGGTTATATAGGAACATTTGTCACTGTTAAGAAATGGGAACCTGCTTTACTGAATTAAACACACACACACGATACACACAACTGAATGCAGATTCTGACCCCATTTATCATGGGCGTAATTACAGGCCAACCAGACTGCAGTCGATAGTATCGACCTCCCCCGGAGAAGCTGCAGGTTTCTCTGTCTCTGAGCTCTTCATTGCCTTTGTCTCCAAAAAATCTTTAGCTAATAAGAAACAAGGAGCATGTGACAATTTTGTTTTGATCTTCACAATCTTTTCCTATATACAGTAGATGAACATTAAATCTACCATTGGATGCCAAGCAGACAAACTAGAAATTAACTGACAGTTTATCACAGCATTTTTTAATTTGCGCCAAGTGAGAAAATGGTGCACTGACGTACATTCAATATGCAAATGTGAATATCTCAGGAAACAAGTGGTAGGATACGATCAACTGGGCTGAATTAGAGAGGGCAGTGGGTGCCAGGTTCATAACAAGGTGACTATTGAGCAGCAAGTCTGTGGTGCTTCATTTTCCCGTTCAGGTCCAAAACACCAGCAACCTTTGACCTTTTTCAACTCAATGAGCAAACTACAAATCAGATCTGATTGATATGACAATTTCTGCAATCCTCTTCTTATAATCAGAGGGACTTTGTTTTTATCCCAGTAGAGAGCTTTTGGTTCCTCGTTGATGGATTTACTGAATTAATACTGTGGTTTTTGCATTCATACTAATGTTAAACTCATTAGGTTTTGTATGGCCACATGACAACACAAACTCTGCTGTTTGATATAATTAAAACTATCAAAGTATCATATCATGAAAGAGGTCTGCTTTTTCAAGGCAGTCAATTTGACAAGGGAGCCAAAGCACTGAGATCCCTTTATGCTAAAATGCTAATTAATTAGGAGTATTCATTAATGCTAGCAAAGCATCATGGGACTGCACAACAGAGGACAGAAGCAAAGCAGAGTCAAGCGGGACCCATTCCTGAGCCAGCAGAGGTACATGAGGTTTCCAGAGGAGAGATTTTAATTACTGCTTCAGTAATTCATACTGTGTGGATTAATAGTGAGGTGCTATAGCTTCAACATCAATCCACACACATATTTAAGTGGAGTCTTACCTCGGCAGGCTTAAGGTTGGTTTATTAAAACACAAACTCACAAAGGGGAATGAGTCATTTTCAAAACTGCAAACAATCACTTTCCTAAAGAGCAACTTTTTAGTGTTGCTTTTGATGTGTGTGCTCGAGAAAACACCGCAATAAAGTCTAAGCATTAGATGTTAGGATTTTCATAACGTTCGACCCACAGAAGGACTCTCATGTACTTTTCAATGAGAAACCAGCTCAGAAACTGTGTACATTAGGGTCCTGTGCATGTGACCCGGAAGGTTTAGTGGCTAAATCTGTGCCAGGAGCCATGATTAATGTACTCAAACTACACAGACTACAGGCTGGACCAGTACTGGATCCCTCCCTACTCTGAAGTCCCAAAGGAGGTAACCTAGTTCTGCTGGGGACTGAGCGAGAGAGAGAGAGAGAGAGAGATGCAAATAGTAGGAAACATAATTTAATGCATAAAGTAGCTTTTTTTCATGTTTGCATTGTTTAGCCCAGTTATTTGCATTTACATGCACACTCATTAGATCATACTCAGATTAAGACAACCAACCATCATGTAAACAATTTTTTCTGACTATTGTAGGTTCACTATCTATGTGAACATATTTAACACAGTTATTTGAGTTATTTTTGTTATTATGCACAGTGTGATGGAATTGGTGTTTTGGCTCAATTGATGTGTTTGTGACTGCAAGTATCAGAACTTCATCCATGAAAAGCAATCAGCACCACCCAAGTTCTATTTGTTCTGTATTTGTCCATGAGCTAATTATCAAGCAATTAATGTAAATTTATCAATAATCCTTTATATCTCAGTGTAATTATCCACGTATGTACTGTATGCAATGCATTAAGAACTGATTGTTAAGGATTAGGGCAGGAAGTGGGAGTGGGGGTGGGGATGTGTGTGTGTTTGGTGGTGGTGGTGGTAGGGTGGAGTAGGGCAGGATTCCCCAATTAGTTTTCCCCAAGGTAAGCATGCCAAGCCAAGGATCCCTGCATACCATCAGACTATATACCAGAATATCAGACTATAAATACTAGGGATGGGTCGATACCACTTTTTATGTCCGATACCGATACCGATACCGATACCGATACCACAACCTTGAGTATCTGCCGATACCGATCCAATCTTTTTCCCTCTTAAACAATTAAGCTTTTAATAAAACATTTGTATGAATGCACTTTGAAACTGTAAAACAAATATTCTACTCTCCTAAAGACAGAAATTCATAGCCCACAGCACGACTCAGTTATGCAATACTGTTGCTTCTTTTTATTTAGACTTTTTCACACAGAACTTTGAGCAGCATTTCTGATTGGTCAGCACCATATAAACAAGAATGAAATTTTAAATGTGCTTTGTGCAAAAGTTTAAATCTGAGTATTCAGAAGAACAAAGGAATTTTTCTGCCGATAGGGCATCACTTACATTACACTGTGGCAGCAGTCCCTCGTTCACAATGAGTTGCAGTGTATGTGCAAACCATCCCAAACTGGCAACTCCAAAGGATCCATGGCTTTTATAACATTACTGGCATTGTCTCTCAAAATGACATGGACTTTACTCTTCTCAATTTTCTATGCATTTAGCATCTCCTCCATTGTTGTGGCGAGCCGTGAAACTGCTTAGCCTGCAGCACTGCTTTTTGCAAAGTTAAACGTGAGTCTATCCACTGTACTGTCAGACTTAATAATGACATTGGACACATGTCTGAGCTCCAGATGTTAGTCGTGAAACTGACCATGGCAATGCGTTCCAAGTGTTTCAAAATGAATTTGCACACTTGCTTGTACTTGCTTGGGATAGCCGTTTCGGAGATGAAATGTCGGGTTGGCAACAGGTAGCGAGGCTCCAAATGTTTGATTAAGTGCCGAAAACCCACATTTTCAACCACGGAAAGTGGTTGGTTATCCAACACAATAAATTCAACTACTTTCTCCATTATTAGCTTGGCTTTGTTAGAGTCTGGAGGGAGTTTCTCACACCTCTGAAATGTTTTCAGTAATGTNTAGCTTGGCTTTGTTAGAGTCTGGAGGGAGTTTCTCACACCTCTGAAATGTTTTCAGTAATGTCTGCTGTGGCACACTCTTCTTCACACTTGTAGTTAATTACCTTTAGAAAGTCGTCATACTCCTTTCCGTGGTGTTTTTGCAAGTGTTTGATTAGGTTTGTGTATTAAAGTTTCTTACGCTGCTGCCACCCCTTGAAACACTTATGCTGCACAAGTTGCACTCGGCTGTTTTGTCTTGTTCTTCTTTTAGCTTAAAATAATTCCACACCGCTGACATGGTGACCGCTCGGCAGANGTTTTGTCTTGTTCTTCTTTTAGCTTAAAATAATTCCACACCGCTGACATGGTGACCGCTCGGCAGACATGCCTGGGCACTTGCTGTTCACATGACACAAGCCGCTCTGTGTCATGACCGAGACACATCCCCCTCTTCACGGCAAATTGTTAGAAGTGTAATTAAGCATTTACACAATAGTTTAAGTTTATGGATCGGATTGGATTATATTTTTT
Organism: Lucifuga dentata; assembly: GCA_014773175.1. Lineage (NCBI taxonomy): Eukaryota > Metazoa > Chordata > Actinopteri > Ophidiiformes > Bythitidae > Lucifuga > Lucifuga dentata. Next base: position 62,263 of record VXCM01000928.1, read on the forward strand.
ATTTCATCCAATATCTGATCCAGTGATTTTGACCAGTATCGGGCCGATACCGATACTAAATATCAGATCGGCGCATCCCTAATAAATACCAAATAGCATCATTTGCTTTTCTTGTGGCAAACAAAAGAATTTGCTTATATTTTTGCATTATGTTAATTTCTTTTTATATTATTTAATTGCTGTATTAAATTTTACCAACTGTTTGCTGTTGTTTTAGTTGTACTGCCTTTTCCACCATTTCTGTTCTCTCATTTCAGCTATTTGTTCTTCCTTCTCTGAATATAGTATATAATATAGTGTTAGTTTAACTTTCCAGACCAACATCAGCAGCAGTTCTGTCATGTGACAGGTGTCGTTAGTGCCAATGGGTTGGCACATGCCAGATATTTGGCTCTCGTAGGCCGGATCTGGCCCGCGGGCTGCCTATTGGGGTTCCCTGGAGTAGGGGCTCCAGGGTCATACTGGGAAAAGGATCACTAATAGCAGCTTTGGTTGCTGTTAGTGGACACTTCAAGGTCAGGGAGGCAACATGTTACTTAATGGGATTCCAGTAACCTACTTGCAAAACATTGGTTATCCAGCAAACAGATCAATTAAATTATGGGGGAAATTGCTTTTCAGATCATTTAGAAACATATTTAAAGAACAAAAATATTTTAAAGAGGGAGCTTAAAGCATCATTTACAACTTTGAATTGGAAATAATTGCATATTCAAAGAACCAAAATGAAATCACACATATTACTGTGTTGGAATAATCCAGTGGGTAACATTGGTCATCACAATCTGTGTAGAAAATTGATGATTTTTGAGGGATTATATTTAGAAGGTGAACTCCTCAGACTTGGACACAGGATGCAGGACAGATGCTTCATGCATCTAAAGTTTGATGCCTCAGAGGAGGTTCTAACCTATTTATACTGACCTAATTTAGCTGGGAACTGTAAGACCCTGGAATGTGTTGAAACAAAATTTGTGAATCAGAAGATGAGTGTGTGTCTGTATTTGGTCGTTAGGTCAGAACTGCATAGCATTCATTTTATTTCTTTGAGCCTAATTCATTTGTGAAGAGCAGCTGCATTACCCATTTAAATTTCAAATCCTTGGCCAAAAAGCTGACAAGTAGCCGCTCTCTCAATTACCTCATGAGAAACGTTCATAAAAACACAACAGGTCTGTAACTGAGGAAAAAGCTTTTTCCATTTTGGCCTCGCTGATGTGTAATTTAAGTAACCGACTCACTGAATAGTTTTTACTCCACTGAAGATGCAGCAAAGACACAGCTAAGGAGTTTCAGTTTCACCTGAATTATTAGTCTCCGGAGAAATTTTTCCTGTTTGGCAACACTAAACAATTCCACAACAAGGAGGCACTCTGAGAGCGCATACCTCTGCCAAGGCCAGCAAGATCTCAAAATAAAAAAAATATATTAAAAATGAGCCACCATGCTAAATTTCACTGAATTGGTCCCATTAGCTTCAATTTTATCATGTTATCCTTTCCTGCTTCAGCCTCCAGAGTGGTCGGGAAGCACAGGGGAGCTCTCTTTATTGCTCCAGGGCCGATGTTATTGCCTACTTCAGTGTCAGCCCCTCGTCACTATGTTCAGCCGCTGGCACAGAAAACTCAGGGACTCTGTTTGTTTCCTGAGGATCTGAATCCTTTTATTTTACAGCAAACTCAACTTCATACTGTGCATTCACTATTACTGACACTATTAGCAATTCTGCTAACCTGGCCCTGCTCGCACACTGCCACACACATCGCCATCTGTCGCTCACTCACACACACCAGACACACACATGCTACATAGCATTCTCTTAACCCTTAAATGCATAGGATGGGTCTTTAGTGCCCAGGACCATGTCACGCACCTCTAATTAATTAATTTTTTTCAATTAAGTCATCAACCCCCTGGTATTCCTCAAACTCTTTGTTTTTAACAGTTTTAGGTTTTCAAGTTGTCAAAATTGATTAAAATGATTGTTTTTCTAATGTTTTTTGCTAAAAAAAAAAAGTGTATAGGGTCGCTGCAGACCCAAGGTGAGTGTCACTTTTTTTTTTAATTCCTGGTATACAAGCAGCAGGTAATAGTAGTGTTTTCAACTTTGGTCCTTAGGTGGCGCTGTAGTATCACTGATATGATGAACAAACGCTGAAATTAGGAGGAAGAAGCTGTTTCTGCTGTAAACTATGCTGCTAGCTTACTGCTACAGAAAGACGCTGCAANTAGGAGGAAGAAGCTGTTTCTGCTGTAAACTATGCTGCTAGCTTACTGCTACAGAAAGACGCTGCAATGCCGTGTCAGAGCTTCATGCAGAGCAGCATCGCTGTGATGCACCAGCTTTGATGATGGGATCTATAAGTTNTGTCAGAGCTTCATGCAGAGCAGCATCGCTGTGATGCACCAGCTTTGATGATGGGATCTATAAGTTATTTTTTTTTTCTAAGTTATTAGTTCTATAAGTCTTTTCTTCTTTTTTCTTCTATAAGTTATTGTTAACATGTAATATGGGATTTTTTTGGGGGGGTTAGGGTGTTTGTTATCATTCATAAAATGTTATGAAAAGTTTACAAGCAAAAATATTTCACTTTGTACTGTAGCTCACTTTGTGTTGCATAAGTTAAGGGTCTCTAACTACCTGATATATGCATGAATGGATGGACAATGACTCATGCATTTAAGGGTTAAAGGACCTACGCTACCCTAACATAGGCTAAAACTTCTTCTGGTTCATGGATCCAGAGCATGCATCCAAAATGTAATCAATTCTTCCTCTCACCATTATCAGTCCCCTAAATTTTAACCCAAATATGTTCACAACTTTTGAGATGCTAACAAACAGACAGACAGACAGACAGACAGACAAATGCCGGTGATCACATAACCTCCATGGCAAAGGTAATAACCTGCTTGCAATGCCAGTGTTTGAGTACACCACATTTTGTGGATCATCAAAATCTTGAGATTCCTGAATCATTAATTTTGAAATTACCAAAGATCCTTGCAGCAGCAAAGCCAGCGAGTGTTTGGCTCGTGGGTCTGTGGGTTCCAAGTTTCACCTTCCATGGGGTGTGGCCAGCTCAGGTCTGACTCAGCTGGCCAATGAGAATAGAGCTGGCTTTAAAAAAAAAAAAAAACTTTAGTTTTAAAAGATGTTTCTGTTTATTTTATTTTTTTTCACTCAGTGTGCATAGTGGTGCAGCAAGAGAATACAGAGTGGATTGATGTGTTTTTTGTACATTAACGCCATTGTACAGATTTCAACATAGACTCCTAGATGAAGCTGGGAACTTAGAAATCTGTATAATATGTCCTCTTTTGTGTTAGTCATCTCTAGTAACAGCATAATGAATACTCTCTTACATACAGTACGTTTCTATAGGGAGAAAGCAAACATGAACAATCTGAAACACAGTTCAGGCCCAGAGAGGCTGAGCAGTTATAAGTTCACTACAGCTCAGAATGCACATGCGGTTAGCATTTACTTGTATTACATTGTGGGCACTCTAAAGTAAAGCCATTAAAAGTGCATTTTAACACATGTAATGCCTTTACAGGAACATAAATACAGTAACAGCATATGCAATGTGATGCAATCTTGTGTGTATAATATGAGCTAGAGGCAGACAGACTGCAGCTCAACCAAGGAATCATAATATACTGTGAGTTCAGCAAGGATGCAGTGTATTAAAATGTCATGATTGAGATGATGACATTTCAATCATGAGGTACCTTAAAGCTTAAAAGCTTTAAGGTACCTCAACAAAAACTGGAAAAACTTAAATCTTTTACAGCTAAAACTGCAAGAAGGCTTTTCACGTGGACAAATGTAGCTGTTTCCACTACTACACCCAAGCAGCACAACAAAGAGAAAGCACAACAAGCCTTCATTAAATTTATAGTCAAGAGTGCTGGCCTCATTATTTCATGTAAATTATTTACTGCCGCAAAATTACACTAAACCGTGTATCCTCAGCCTCGAATCAGTTATTTACCTGACCTCAGCATCTAGACTTTCAAAGGCTTTGCTCATTAAATGCAATGCTACATAAGAGGGAAAAGACAAAAGGGGATGAGACCTTTCCAAGGTTAAAATGTAAACACATAAGAAGACATGTCTGTTCAAAGTGGCACACACACAGACACACGCACACACACACACAGAGAGAGAGAGAGAGAGAGAGAGAGATGAATTCAAAGAGCTGCAAGCTAAATAAATAATTTCTGTTCCTTTCACTAGGTCATAGTTCAGACACCTAGATTGTGCTTTGTGCCTCACATGGAACATTGTGAGTTCCATTTTAACATTAGTGATAATGTTTAGTTAAAACTCATATAGTGTCCAAAAACTTCATCAGCGCACCATATGATTTGCAGTGTTTCTACTTTTCCACAAGCTCTGAGCCTGCTAAATAAGAGTTGCAAAACTGTTCCTTCTCTTATTAAAATCAGTACTGCAATTAAGGAAAAAAAAATGCAAGTAAAATATATACCTGGCTGGAATTAACACAATTCCATTATTCACCAAATGTACATGACACATTAGAATACGAGAAAGAGTGAGGAAGGTGAGGCAGGTGAGGAAATGCATGCAGTAGAGTAAATCGATTTACAATCATAGAAACTAGCCTGTAGCCTTGTAAGCTTACAGATTTATGACTATTTCAATCTACTGGTAATGAGACTTTAAAAAACTATTTATTGCTTTATTAGAGTATAATTGAAGTTGTAACCTGAATGTAAACAACTGTTAATTTAAACTTTACAAAAAAAAAAAAAAAANAAAAAAAAAAAAAAGACAACATAATGTTCAATTTGATGGATTATTTTACTCAAACAAGTTCCAGATCCTTACATGTTGATTTTCATAGAATTCTAAACAGTATGAAAGTATTCATCAGTCTACTTGTAACCTATTTTTAGACATGATAAGACTTGCAAAACTCTGTACCCTAACTTTTTATCCTATTTTGTCCTGTGGACAGACACAAGGGGATAAAATGGCCATTATTAATTATTAATTGTTAATTCAATGAGAAGTTTAGTTGCTGAAATGTGTTCTGGAGCAAACTAGCACTTTTCTTGCCAAATCCAACTCATTGGGACACAGTGCTGTAAAGAGACTACCAGTCTGTTTAGGAATTACATATCGCATGTTACCCTTAAACAGCAAAATCTTAATATGCAGTCCTACTGTACATGTTTAATCATTCTCACGCTCATAAAATCACACACACACACACACACACACACACACACACACACAGACATACACACACACCCCTCCATTTGTGACTCCACCTTCACTTTATCTGATCCTTAAACTCTTTGCACATGCCAAAATGCACGACCCCACTTTATGTACTTTATATACTTCAACTTTATGGAATTGCAAACTCTTTGCACAGACTTTTACTTCAGTAAATGTGTTCTTTTGCACTATTCTCTGTTTATGCTCTTTGTCTTGTTACTGCACTTCTTGTCTCATGTACTATGTTAGATAAGATAAGATAAGATAAGATAAGATAAGATAAGATAAGATAAGATAACATGTACTTTATTGTCTCAAAGGGAAACTTGNAGATAAGATAAGATAAGATAAGATAAGATAAGATAACATGTACTTTATTGTCTCAAAGGGAAACTTGTCTTGTGCTCAAATGTGCAAGCTGCATAAAGTGCATGCACGTACATACAGCTGGATAAAGCATAAAGTGTATACAAATGAAGCACCAGGAGGTCATGGAGAAACAGCATTTCATCCCTCCTGTGTACTTGTATATGGACGGGTTGACAATAAAGCTGATTCTGATTCTGATTATGCAACTGCCTGTTTGCAGTTTTGATGAGGCATTCGATTCTGATTCAGAGGAATATATTGTAACTTCCTTATGGAGTTACACAGTGCACCAGAGCTGCAGACTTAGCCAAGTGAATAATGTAATATAGAGAGTGTTGCCGTCTCTGTCAAACCAAACCCAGTCTTATGTCAGCAGAGATCTGGGTCACTACCCCCAAGTGTTTCCTAGTGCATTCATTAAACATTAACTGTGTCTAAGTATATTTCTGTGTCTCTGCTTCTTGAAACCGCAGATGATTTCCACTTTTAAGGGGAAATGAGCTACAAGTCCACTGAAATATCTGCTTCCTTGTGCTGTTGTAACAGAGTTTTTGGTCTTTGTGATTGTTTGAACAGAGTCTAGACTTAGCATGAAGAAAGGCCAAGGGATTTATGATATTACAGATGCTATGGCCTAACAGACCAAATGCTGTGGCATTCTGGTCTGCTGTTTAACAACATAAGATGGTACTGGCAGTAAAACATTAACTCTATTTCCAACCAAATGAATGCATAATATGCAAGTGCAGTGAAAATACATTAAAAATGTATATGACATGGAAATGCATAAAGACTGGTATCTCACCGAAGTTACGTATTGTATGCCTCGGCACAGTTTTGTCTCCCTGGGAAAGTCAGCAAGATCCAGGAAGTTGTCCACCACCACCTGGCCAATCAAATCGTGACGTGAGAACCTGTCAAAGTCGTAGACGCTGAAGTGAAGCTTGCGACTTGGCAGCTCAGCATACGCCACAGGAAAGAGAAACACCTCATCGAACACTGGGTTGAGTGTTTTGCGATGCACCTTGGTCTGGTGCTTGTTTTTGCGGTCAGGCAGTAGGTAGATCTTGACGTAAGGATCAGAGGTCCCTGAGAAGTCCTTGGCAGGAAGATCCTGGGCCCTGTGGATCTTCACGATCAGCTGTTCCAGGTCAAAATCAAACTTCAGGATGAAATGGAGACGTCCGCAGCTGTCAGTCCGACGCCCATCTTCTGCGTCCACTGAGCGCTGCTTGTAGAGTTCTGGTTTGATTCTGCCCAGACCAGACAGGGACTCCTGGCGCTGGAACTGAGCGGGGTTAAAATCCGGATTGGACAGGTTCATCTGACGACGGATGGAGTTGTGACTGCAACAAAATAACAAGACATACAAGAGTCATTCTCTTCTCTTTTTGTTGAATCCTCTCCAAATTCCTAGAGTTTTAGTAAGCTTGTACAATTAAATTATTTCTTAATTTCTTAATTTTATTTATTTGGGATGATGCACATTAATATACAATCAAATGTAAATATGCCAGATTTAGCCAAAGTTGACTAAAAGTTAGACCAAAGTTGAATGTTCCTGGCAGATACATACATAGTCTTCCATGCAACTCCGTGTTGGACTGGTTAAATAAAGTTACTTCAACAACAAAAATGTAATAGGCGTGTTCACTGTGATGGATGACTTATCTCAGGCATGTTTCAAGTTGATTTTAACAGCATAGTGGAATGAACTGAAACAATGGAAGTCCGGAAGATTGTAAAATATATTCACCACTAAAGTAGTTTTGTTTTGGGAAATGGTTGTCAGTAACGTAACGTGTATGCGGGTTGTATAAATTGGGTTCAAACATGCAAAACTGCCATCTTCTTTTAGAACAAAGAAAATAAAGTTCCCTGTAGGCTGGAAATATGGATCCAAATATTTGGACTTCCCCGATTCAAGCTGAACACAAGCTTGTTCAGCTTGAATCTGATTGTCCACACAGTCACTTTAAATGTAATATACAGCTGTTATTTACATGGTAGTTTAAATATCTCTCTTAACTTCATCTCTAATCCTGCATCTGTAATTCTAAGTCTTTGTGTTAAGGACTATTTGTCTATGTGTATCTATTGTATCTGTGTGTAGCACCAACAACAACAATTGCACAGTAAGCTTTGGGAGTGATGTGTACTGACCGTACAGACGACGTAGGCTCAGTAATCTGCCTCTGGACTCTGTCCCTGGCTAAAGTATGGACCTGATTGTTCTCCACCTTGGCCTGGGCCTCCAGGGGGATGTCAGGTGATGTGTGGCTGATCTTTAGGGCTGACTCTGGGACAGCCACAGCCGAGAGAGGCGCCGCTGGCTCCTTCACACAGCCATCCTCACTGTACTCCCTCTCCTCCCCATCCACCTGCACAGCAGACAGAGATGCTTTGATGAATTCTATTACAGAAAATTCCAGCTGGCAAAGGAGATTTTGGATTGGGAGATTTAAAGGAGCATACCATGGATTTTGCATGTTTAAGCCCCCAAATGTACAACTCGCATGCACATTACATTACTGCCAACCATTTTCCAAAACATACTACGGAAGCGGTAAATATTAGACTAGTTTTTCCTATCTTCAACACTGCTATTGGCTTCTGTTCATTCCAGTACACTATAAAAATCAACTTGTCTAGACTTGAAACATGCTTGAGATAGGTAATCCACCACATCCAACAAAATGCCTAATATACTTTTTGTCTAAGTTACTTATTTTAACTGATCCAACAAGCTGCTAAGCTGAAGAAAACATATGTATCCATCAGGAAATATAGTCCCAATTGTGCATAAGTTTTAGTGGGCGAAACATTGAATTTTAATGGGTGCAACACCTGAACATTTAATTTTGAAAGATTTGATGATTTGGCAACACAATACAGAAACCAAAATAGGTTTTATTGTTTGGGAAATGGTTAGCAGTAGCATGACATTTATGCAATGAGTATTTACTGGGCTCACACAAGCAAAATCACCGGTGTGATCCTTGAAGGAGTTGTACTGTTTGAGGAGAGTTGTGTAAACTCTGCTCTCGCACACCAGTTTATCTTTATTAATCTAGTTTGGTAGATTATTAAAGATAAACTTTGGTAGGAAGAGAAGCACAGAGAGCTTTCATCCATAATTCACTCTCTAGTGATCATATTCAAAGTTCATACCTCTTAATAAAACATACATAACCAACAAAAGTTCTTCATGTTATTAATGTTTTCTGGGGGGTTTTTTTGTCTGCTCTTTCTTTTATTTTTTTAAATTCTCTTTTTATTGTTTTGTATTTTTTTAACATTAACACAACTGAAGAAAAGGACGTTTCATAATAAAAATCAAATTGATCAATCCTAATAAATTATGCATAGCCATAGTAAAAGGAAAAGAAAAAAGAAAACAAAAAACAAAAGACAATTGAAAAAAGAAAGTACAAAAAAAAGGGGGGGGGGGGGNTCGATGGGGGAGGGAGCTTAACTGACTTATTAGAAGGACCCTATAATATAGACCTATTAGTTCATACAAAATCTGGTCTTCCTCTGTTTCTTGTTTACATTAGCATTGTATATGAGTGCAGGACAAAAGACATATTTTTAAGCATTTGCAAACATGAAGCTATGACGGCGTATCAGGGCCATATGAAGAAAAATAACGAGGGGGCACTATTTTTTGAGTTTTTAAACTTGCATATTTGCGAGTTTAAAAACATGCAAATCCAATGGAAAAGTATAATTTAATAAGGTCATGTGCAGGCATAGTCACAAAGTGAGGCGATTAATTCCGTTTCCCTATTTCTCCTTATTTTTCTGAGTTTTAAAAACTCCAAATTTAATAAAATATAATTTAATAAGGTCACTACTGCAGACATAGTCACAACATAAGGCGATGATTCCCCCCTATTATTTTTCTGAGTTTAAAAAGTGGTAAATTTGCAAGTTTAAAAATTTGCAAATTTGCCAGTTTAAAACCTCACAAATTTGCAAGTTTTAAAAGTGGCAAATTTGTGATTTTAAAAACTCAGAAAAATAATAAGGGGAATCAGAACCACCTCATGTAGTGACTCTGCCTGCATATGACTTTATTAAATTATACTTTTCCATCAGATTTAGCAATAAAGAAATACTTGTGCTTTTAGCGCAAAATCATCAAATTATCATACGCATACTGACTTTTAAAACAGGCAAATTGGCAAGTGTAGGTCATGCCTGCAGTACATGACCTATACTTTTCCATTGGATTTAGTAACAAAGAAAATTCTGCTTTTAGCACAAAATCATTGAATTATCATATGCATATGGATCATCAAATTATCATAAGCATACGGATTTACTTAACATATGGCATGCAGACATGCATACAGACTTTTTTTTTGAGTTTTTAAACTGACAAATTTGCAAATTTTTTAAACTTGCAAATTTGTCAGTTTAAAAACTCAAAATAATGCCCCCTCATTTTTTTTCTTCATATGGTCCTAATATGCTGTCATATAAAGCTGATTTTTTTTCATCAAGATAAATTATTCTTGTGAATTTTGCTCACATTCATGGTCAAATGCTCCAGAAGACAGACCCCACCCCCACTTCCTTACCTCTGTAAGGACAGGCTGTTGGTCTCCTCCCAGGAAGTGCGCCCCCTTGAGGGCGTCGGGTAGGAAGCGGCCGCTCCATGGCACCCAGCACAACTTCCATGAGACAAAGAGAGAGACACTGAAGAGAGCCAGACCACAGGTGGTCACCAGCAGGGACAACAGGCTCACCGATACATCTAGAGACAGGTGGAGAAGAGACAGAGAGACTGAGTCCACGCAAAAAGCTAGCACACACAAACCTCACTTGGCACCCCAGGGAGGACAGATTGTGTTTATTCTGGAAGCTCAGAGCGAAATATAGAATTACACTTATTCATCTCATGCACTATCTTAAAAAAAATCCATTACTCCTTAAGATTACCTAAATATATCAACAATTTTAAAGAAAGACCTCAATGTATGCATCCATGGTAAAATGCTTAAATGAAGTTATGTAGCCCCAAAATGTGAAACAGTTTTCCAAAATCAAAGCCACTTGAGACTAAAGGACCATACTGGTGATCATGCATGTTTGAGCCCACAATCCTCATACAGTGCGCTACTGAAAATCAATTTCCAAACTATAAAACCATATTTTAGTTTTTCTGTTATTTTTTCAAATCCCCTAAAATCAAATGTTCAGGTGTTCAGGTACACCCACCTTAAAATTCAATATTTAGCCTTCTAACACTAATGCATAATTACAAAAGTTATGGTCATTTTAATTTCTCTGTAAAATCTGTCTTCTCCTGGGACTGTATTTCCTGGCGGAGACATACATTGTCTTTCATGCAGCTCCATGTTGGATCAATTAAATAAAGTTACTTGGACATAAAACTTAATAGACCTACTATTATTATTATTACTACTACTACTACTATTTGCTGTGATGGATTAGGTATCTCAAGCATGTTTCAAGTCTGTACGAGTTGATTTTAATGCTGAATATATACTGGAATGAACTGAAACTAAAGGCAGCCTGGAAGGCAGAAAAAAACTTCAGAAATGTAGCACTAAAGTAGTATATTTTGAGAAATTGTCAGTAATGTAACGTGTATGTGGATTGTATATATTGGGATCAAACAAGCAAGATCGGTGTACGTTCCTTTAAATATGAACAGTGTTAAAATTGCTTGATTTTGTATGTGGCTCACTATCATTTACACAACTGATGTTCACTCCATTACAGAGAGCTCACGCCAAATTAAAACCACTCCATAAAGGGCTAAGGGCACTCCAAAAACTGCCCTTAGCTTTGGATGTAGCTCATTTCATGTATGTGTATAGGCTGTATGCTAATTTATGTGTCCTGGTAGCCCTATCATCACCATTCCATCACCTTTTGGCCAGATCATACTACAATTTTACATTTGTGTTGTATTAGTCCTTTATACACTGCTTATAAGCTCTTTGTTTTGTCACTTCCACTTATGTCTCTTACATATAATTTCATTGGTTGCATGTCACCTGCAGACAGGTCAAAGTTGAACTTTGTTGAACTTTGAGTGCAGTGGCAAAGGTCGTGCCAAGGCGAGGTTGAGAGGCACCGCTCAATTCCACAGAAAAGAATGCTCATTCATTTAGAAGATTCTAGAGTGAAGTCATATTCATTACTTTACACTTGAAATTACACGTGTAAGAATATAATTTCCAATAATTGGAAATGTCTTGGTAGTCAATAGTGACACAGAAATGGGTTTAAGAAAAAAAATCCTTAAAAATAATTTTGAAACCCACCGCTTGAGAGACTAGTCAAAGAATGATGGACATTTCAGATTGGAGGAAAAGTGCTAGAGTCTTTATCCATTAGCAAGTGAGAGGTTTCTCCCTTTTACTGCTGGTTGTAAAACTTGAGAGAAAGTGCTCATCAGATATCTCTTCTTCATGAGCCTCCTTTGCCTCCTCTCACAAACTAAAAACACTGCTGAGTGTCTGCAAAGGGATGAGACTGTGCTTTGCTGCGTGGTTTTTTTTTCTATTTCTGCTTTATTTTTGAGTCCTTCTTCTTTCCTGATAGTCCTTCTGAATTAGACTCAGAGAAAAACATTGTCTGCAGGTTTTAAAGACACCAAACTCTGTGTCCTTGTGCAGCACAATGTCCAGCAGATATCTCATAACGAAGCAATGTCAAAAGATGTCAGTGATCCTTTGTGCGCCCACATTGTTCAGCATAGGTTATTCATTCTTGCAAAAACATTCTCGGTTGTAAGCCAGATATCATGTTTAGATTGTATCTAGCTGCACTGAACAGTGTTTTCATTTCAAGTCTTTTTTGTCTTTCTCATGAACAGGTGAAAGTGTTTCCATTCACCATGATTTTCATTTGGATTTAGGATGGAGGGTGGACTCCCCAAAAGAGTACTTAAGTGCATTGCTGGATATAAGGGCAAATTTAGAGATGCCATTAGAATCCAGTCTTCTAGTTAAAAGAAAATATAAAGGGGAACATATTTTACAGATTTCCATGTACATATTTTCATTTAGTGGTCTGTTTTTAAAGGACCATACCAGCCATTTTGCATGTTAGAGCCTAATATATTCAATTTTCATATACTTAACATTACTGACAATCATTTCCCAAAGCATACTATAGGAACAGTGAATTTAAAAAAAATTTTCCCTACCTTTCAGACCACCATTGGTTTCAGTTCATTCTGGTACGTTATTAAAATCAACTTGTTGATACTTGAAACGTTCTTGGGNCATTGGTTTCAGTTCATTCTGGTACGTTATTAAAATCAACTTGTTGATACTTGAAACGTTCTTGGGTAGGTAATTAGGTTTTAGGTAATCCATCATCGCACACAAGACGTATATTCAGGTTGTTTTTTTTTTTTTTTTGAAGTTACGTAATTTTAGCGTTTAAGCACAATAAAAAGCGTGGAGTGATCTGAAAAAGCTTCCTGTTGTCAGTTCTTCACGACAAGCACTTGAATGCACCACTAGGAAGCATTTTCAGATCACAATGATGGATTACCTATCCCAAGAATGTTTCAAGTATCAACAAGTTGATTTTAATAGCATATCAGAATGAACTGAAACCAATCGTGGTCTGGAAGGTAGGAAAAAACTTTTATAGTTCACCGTTCCAGTAGTATGCTTTGGGAAATGATTGTCAGTAACGTTATGTGAGTGAAAATTGAATATATTAGACTCAAACATGCAAAATGCTGGTATAGTCCTTTAAAGCCTCAACACATTGATCCACTTCCACTTTCCCTTGCTACAGCACCACTGTGCACACTGAGTGGAAACAAACCATTGTAGGTACCGTCTCTTTAAAACTACGTCCCAAAAAGCCCGCTCTGTTCTGATTGCAAATGTGTTACATGTTGATGTAAACGTGTAGGAAGTAAAGGGCCAATTAAAAAATGAAGCTTTCGGAGCAGGTCAGGACCTTTGAGTTTGTCTAAATCTATATGTTTCTATAGACGTGAATCTTACAGTAATATTCAAGACATACTCCCAACTATAAAAAATGATGTAAAATAACAAAATTCATAATATGACCCATAATCTTTTTCCCTTTAATTTTAATTGTATCCCTGAAATTAAAATATAGTAGATGCAGATTCACTGGGTGTTTTTGGACATTTTTTGCTTTTACAGTAACAGCCAAGGAAAAGTAGTCTGTTGATGTCAGAAATGATGAAAATTATAATTTCAAATAACTACTGAATGCGAATTAGGCTTGTTTAGTGGTACATCTGGTGTTAGATTGTAGTGAGGTGTTGGTGAAGGAGGAGTAGTGAATTACAAATAAAGCTGCAGTTACATTGATGAGCCGGTTTCATTCGGAGCAGTCATGACAATTTGTCACAAAAGTGGGAATACACTACCCTTTAGGTAGACAACTCAGAATTCTCTCAGGTTATTTTATGAGTATTTTACAGTTACTAAAAATCCCCAATAGCTGTATTTTGAAACAACTTCAAGGCCCAACATATTGCACAAAACTCCATGATCTGAAATCTAAAGCAAGAAGGTGTAGTGTACGCTGATTGTAATTAGAGCACAGTCAGCGATGAGATTTGTGAAATGAAACAGAAAGAACACGGTCCTCCATGGTGCACATTTCTGCACTGGGCACCAGCTGGGATAAAGTGAAAGCAGTGGAGAGATGATATATGAGCCTGAACACATTTACGGCTTGAGTTCTCAGGTGACTCAGACAGAGAGGATCCAGCTGAGTTGTTACACTGTGCCCTGCCTTTGATGTTCCAAAAAGACATGATGCCCTTGTTTTATTAAAACATATACAGTACAGCATATCGATAGACAGATAGGTAGACAGATAGATAGATGCTTTTTGAAGTCCTCTTGCAGGGCGCAATCAAGGTATGGCTTAAACCCTGCAAAGATTAATTGGTTTTAGGAGCTCAAATAATCAGCAAGCGTTGTCCTCGCTAAAGGAAGTCAGCAATTTTAATTAGAAAAGGTTAGAGAGGTCTGATTGGTGTCTGTGATGGGGTTGGTGGTGCTTATTTTGATGCTGTGAATATGCATGAAGAAATAACAGGTAAAATTATGAATATCCAATACTTACTGAAATGTTACTGCATAAATAGTCGATAAGACATTTAAAAAGCCATTCAAATTCATTATTGGGTTGGCATTTAGCACTTTCCGTCTCAACAATGCTATCAATATGCACTATACCTTCTCTATTATCACATACATATAATCATATTCAACAAGTGTGTGTTTATTATGGCCTAAAGAGCAATTCTAAACCAATCAATAACATCTTTGCATCTTTGAAAATGTAAAATACTGCCTGAGTTGAGTCTCTAAAGCTGTGACAGGGTTAGCATTTGACTGTGTGGTGTGAAACCGACATTACAGAGCATCTTTTCAATTAATTACCAACAATGGGACTCAAAAGTAAAAGAAAAGCAAGATTTTCAATATAAGCTTTGATTCACACATTCTTATTTGCAGATAAATAAGCGTTAGACAAAAAAAGACGTGATAAAAAGTGAGAAAGTTCACATTTTAAAGCTTCTTGGCTTTGCAATGAAAGGAAAGGTAACTTTGCCTGGAAGCACATCAGCGGATAAGATCAGAGAAACTGAGAATTTCATTGTCCAACATTAAATTGGATTTTCCTGATGGGAGCCTTGGCAGGGGCGTTCTGCTGCCTCTCTGAAGTCAATCAGGCTTAAACACCCAAAGCGAACAGACCCACAGATGGCTGCTTTTATTGATATGGACTAAATCTCCCTTTGATGAGGCATTGTGTAAATAAACAACATTCAGTAGGTTGGCTGATTATCTAGCTATGCTGAAGAAAAGCTTTTTATATTGAACATTGGAAAAGGTAAAACTGAGAGAGAATGAGAGCCGGCAGCGCAAACTTCAACTCACAGTAAAGTGGAATTCAAGGATCAACAATGCACTTTTCTGTACAGTTAGTTCAGATCATTTTTCCCACCACAAACAAACTGCTTCAATATTCACTTCATCAATACTGTCACGGTACAGTTATTTTGGTCTGCAATCACGTGTGATACTAGCCATGTTCAGACGAGCCCAAACAACTCATCAAGAGAGAAAAGTGTGTATTAGTACAATTCAACCGGACTACACACCTTAAAGGAGTATACTGGTAGTTTTGCATGTTTGAGCCTCATTAAATACAAACTATAGATGTTATATTACTGACAGCCATATGTGTGTGTGTGTTATATTACTGACAGCCAAAACACAAAACTGGAGTGGTAAATATTAAAATAGTTTTTTCTACCTTTCCAGACTGCAATTTGTTTTCAGTTCATGCCAGTACACTATAAAAATACTTGTAGAGACTTGAAATGTGCTTGAGATAAATAATCCATCACAGTGAACCAAACTCATTCTTATTAAACACAAGATCTATCCAATTTTTTCAGAGTAACTTTCTTTAACTGATCCAACACAGAGCTGCACTAAAGATAATGTATGTCTCGGCTCGGAAGTTTAGTTCCATGAGAAGACAGCTTTTACTGATAAATTAAAAATGACCATCGCTTCTACATTCAGATGTACGTGTTAGCAGGCAAAAAATTTAATTTTAAGTTGGATGTATCACCTGAAAATTTGAGTTTGAAATATTATGGGGATTTGGCAACATAACATGAAAAATAAAATATGGTTTTATGTTTTGGAAAATGATTGTCATTAACAGAACGTGTGTGTTGGTCATATTTATTGGGCTTAAACATGCAAATACTATGGTAACGGTATGGTCCTTTAAGCTGCTGCCTTGTAAGTCAACCTTGGGGCATACTGTCAGTCTGCCCAGCTGCAGCTTACCAAAGGTTAAAAGATGTAACAAATAGCCAGAAGCTGAATATACATTAAACATAACCACTAAAATCAATTGAAAAACTACTGGCTGCCAGTGGACAAAGGTTAATTTAGGCATAACACAATCCTGTGACATCAATAATCCAGCAACAGAAGTTTGCATTGTGTAACATAACACTGCCTGAATACTGAGACAGAAAAACAGGCTGTATTTAATAATATGTCTCAGTCTGTCAATGCCATTTAACGATGAAGCAGAACTCATGTTTTATCAGTATGCAGGTATTTTAGAACAGATGCATGAACTTTGTGTTAGATATCATGGATACCTGACCATTTTACATGCTTTATTCTACAAATGCAAAATTGAAACATAAATATACCCTCATACTCGTCTCCACAAATTATTCCTGTACCAAGTATCTGTGTTGCAGTTATTTATGTTACAGCTGAAGTATATATTGGGCTCAAACATGCAAGATCACCATTATGGGAGGAAGAAAATCAAATCAGGAAGAGGTTGTTTGGATCGTTGTGTACCATGGAATCATGATATCGTAGCCATAATTTAGGCCAAATACCAAGCAAAACTATACCAAAAAGAATGACAATGACACAAAAACCATGTTGCTTTTCATTATGTGAATAAGCTGTGCTGCTTTCTGGCAGTTGAACAGGAGAATGGAGCACATACTTACAGTAGCTCATAAAACCACTTTAACCTTCAACATCTGAAGATGTGTTTGGTTACACCTTTTCATGTTGTCCTTTCATTTGCTCCAGGTGTAATTTACTGAGCGTTAACGTACACCTCCCTCTCTGATTCTACATCAATCGCTACCTGAATAGATTAACTCGTGGCAGGTTCTGAACTAGTTTGGATGATGTTCACACCACAACCTAAGCACTCCAGACTTTCTTTGTGGGTTGGACTGAGACCATCTTCTCAAAGGGGTCTTGGTGCAGGAGTTCAATTTAACCAGACTGAACCATGTAAGGTGAGAAAACACCTTTAGTTACACCTCTAATTATGTCATGTCAAATACCAAAAACTGAATATCTTTTGTTAGAAAAAAAAAAGAAAAATCAGCAAGTTTGCAATATTCCAAAAAGTATACCTGTTTATCTTCAATAACCATGAAGCTTACTGTGTCCTATGATTCTTCCTCGTTGAAACTATCATCAAAAGCAGATTAAGCTTAGGAAGCCCACGATTATGAACAATTTGTTGTTTTTTGCAAAGTTTAATGCCTGTTCCTGTCAGAGAGAAGGCCTCAAGCTAGAGTCATCTCATTAAATTCTTCTATGTAGTCTTCCCTCTGGGGAGCAAATCACTGAGTACAGTTCAATAAGCTGCAACAGCCAAGTCAGCAGCAGGTCAATAAAAGACAGAAGCTAAGGTGAAAGGGCGAGGGAATGTGGGCCTATGGGAGACAGGGATAAAACCCAGGAAACTACTTAGAACCAGTATTAGAGGGGGAAAAGACCACATGAAGAATGCTCAACATGTTGGGGAAGGCAAATGTCAAAGAGAGGAGAGGAGAGGAGAGAAGAGAAGAGAAGAGAAGAGAAGAGAAGAGAAGAGAAGAGAAGAGAAGAGAGCCATTAAGTTTATTGGGCTCATTCAACAATTTCGCCAGAGGCTTGAAGATTTCCAAACCAAATCCAATTATGTTATTGTTGCCTAGCAACAATACCTCGAAAATGCAGTCAAGGGTGTAATGAAACCTAACTTGTTTCCATCAACATTTAATCAGTCCCCAGTTTTAGCAACCAATAAATGAAAGTGTGTCTGTATTTCATTTTTTAGTAGAAACATTATGCAATTATTGCTTTTATCTGTCCTCTGGTTTTGTTTAAATTATAACATTATGAAACCATTATGCTCCACTTAGATGCAGAAAAAACATGACAGCAGGTCCATGGATACTGTCAGACATTACCTTTAGTATGAGAAGACCACACACACACACACAATATGTTAATATGCACAAATAATCAATTTTTTTTTTTTTTTATCTGCGCTTTGATTAAGGCAAAAATGTGAGTAAAATGTATACGTAGTCATTAGCAGAATTCATAGAGGTGGAGTCCGGTGGAGGAAATACATACATACTTACTCTGATTATAACTTTTATATTTGAGTAGATTGATTTACAGTTGCATAATCTAGATCTGTTTCACTGAATGAGCATAAAATGCTTTTGTATTTTGGGGATCAACCATGTAAAATCACAGGTATAGTCCTTTAAGAGTTGTCTTTTTTTTAAGCAAAGAAATCGTATTACTGTGGAAAAGTTTAAGTTATTTTGAATATCAGTATATCTGCTGGAGCTCTTTGTATGAAAACCCTGAGATCATAAAACACCTTTAAATTCAAAAAGCCAGTAGAGCAAATCAGGATTTTTCATACATATTTTTAGCAAAAGGTTTTGGAAGTCACACACACCACTGCTGCGCTATTTTCAGACACAGATTCAATACAAGATCATTACTCATCATTTTTTAGGAACAAAGTCCACAGGGAAGTTTGAAAATCCTCTAAATCTACTGACAAATCGCTAAGTTGGCAGCAGTGCAGGCACTTCAAACTCACTGCAAAGCGATCATCACTTCATTCATTTGTGATATTTGTGATTAAATGCAAATTGTTGCTGCACGTAAATATGTTAGTAAAACACCACTGAGAGCCAGAGTTGCGAAACACCTGCCGAGGTCAAACGAAGTGGCTCTTACATGAGTGAATACCATGAGTCAAAAATGTTTTGCACATCCTGCAAAGACATTTTACTCAAAATTGCACATTACCTGGCCAAAATTTGTGGCACTTATGTAGAAAAATACAAGTGATGACAGTATTTATCCGGAAAACAGTCTACTCTATTTTTCTCGCAGGGAGCAGGAGAAGTGGATTCTGGTTGAGACTGCAAATTCTGCAAACGAGGCCAAACAAAATGCTTTGTAGTTGTTGCATCATCTGTCAAGCAACTGAAGCTGTGGAGCAGACTGGCCAACAGTATGTTAACTCATGTTAAAAAGTTAAAATAAAAAGCTTGATGAGGTAAATTTCCAAATGTAGTGTAGTAAACATAGCAAAGCAAACAACATTTAAAATAATATATGCCACTCTATAATGTTAAAGAGGATATATTATCATCACTTATTTTTATTGCATAATATACTGTAGTAACTGTATGTGCTGAACATTTTCAAAGTTGCAAAGGCTGAGGCTGATGCCTATAGAAATGCATCCAGTAAGAGAAACTCCTATGTCCTGAGCTGTCCTGAATGCCTCAGGTTCTTTACTTCTATAACATGTTGATATCAACATGTTACACATTTAAAGCTATGTGCCTACACAATGGTTTAGACAGACCCAGCTAGCAGCTAAACCACAGTGAGCTTTTCTGAATTAGGCCTTAAAGAGACAGGACCCAAAACAGCGTGTTTTCATTCATAGTTCACCACAGTGTAGCAGCAAAGAAGAGCAGAAGTGGATCAGTTTTCAAAACAGACCATTAAATGAAAATAAGAACATGGAAATATGTATAATATGTCCCCTTTGAGAACAAATCAGATGTGCAAGAGCTGAGAACCTCCATTATAGCAGCCACAAGCTAAGAAAATGCAACAAACACCCATATTTCTTTCTCTTAATGTTTTTCCACTAAATTAATCAAACTCATAAACATGTTTGTGTTCTGGTAAAATTAAGGAGTTCCAGCAACTTATGTGGTTGTTATGGTAGTATCATCAGGATGAGGACGGTTGAAACTGGTGAAAAACACCTAAAACTTGTACAGTATCACATAGCAATAGAGCAATAGAGCAGATAGTTGTTTGTTGTGGGTCAAACTGGGTGTGTGTGTGTGTGTGTGTGTGTGTGTGTGTGTGTGCGCGTGCATATAGAGCAGTCTAATACAAGAGGAAGTGGGTCACAGCTCCTCAGGGGAAACTCTCTGGTAGCTTGAACTTCCTCTTCATCATGCATGTTTAATGATGGATTGTAATATGTTTAAAGCCCAGCTGATATTAAGAAAAACCAACATACATGCAGTCAGAGACACACTCAGAGCAGGAAAGTGAAACACATGTGTGTGTGTGCACACTGTTGCTCATATATGCACAGGCAGATCTAGAGGATGTAATATGTGTATGCACGCCCCCATCCAACACCACCAAAACCACACACACTTTCACGTGTAGACACACACTTATGAGGGTAGATTGATAAATTCTAAACCTGGCACACAAAACCCGACTCAGATGCATCATTGCTCAATTTAATCTCTTTCCAACTTGACACACTTCTGCCGAAGATGCTGGAGGATTTTCATTTTGTGGCTGTCCAAAACAAAAAAAAAAAAAATCCTCCTCAGCTGATATGACATCATCACCTGAGGCAAAGGTGAAAGTCTGAGGAGTGCTGAAAACTAATTCAGAGCCACAATCATGGGTTGCATTCAGAAAGTACATAATCACTGCACATTTGCAAAGTTTGTTCATCTTGCACAGTTCACAGAGGCTGGAACCTGTAAGTTACATTGAGCTCAAATGAATCCAGATGATGATGTGCATGAAAAAGCTGAGGAATTATATTAATCTCACAAAAATATTATAGCCCTAGCTCACTTTCTTCTGTGCCAAGCTCAGAATTTATCAATCAAGATTTTATCAATGACTTGACATATCATCCATATTTTTCTGTAATTTTCTTCAAATTTTCCTGGGAATTTTGTAAAAACATGTATATTTCCTTTCTAATATGAAACAGTATAATTGATGATGTTTTACAGCTCAGATTAGTTTTTTTTTTTTTTTTAACAAACTGGATTGGGATGATCACAGTAATCATAAAATTTCAGCTAAACAAAAGTCTAGCATAAAATAACTGGTCACTGGTCATTTTATTGAACTGAAACTCATCTTCAAAGTGAGAATATCGGGTGGGGCTCTCTCTCTCTCTCTCTCTCTCTCTCTCTCTCTCTCTTTCTCTCTCTTTCTCTCTCTCTCTCTTTAGCTGTTTGGCTTTCCACAGAGATGATGGAGGCTGTAGTAAAACTGCCGTGAAACATGTGAGATGCTTTGTGGATCCTGCTGGTGATAATAGATGCAAGCAACAAGTTCACAGTTCACACTCTTCTCACTTTTGCAGTGAACTGATAGGGAACACACTGAAGCACAGTGTGTGTGTGTGTGTGTGTGTGCTGCTTTGGGCTGCAATCTGCCAGACTGTGGTAAATTACCTAAAGCCATCAGATTCCTATTTTATTTACAGAAAAGAGGTTTCCCTACTTTTCAGCAAGAAGTGCAAACAAATGCTTAAAAACAGCTTATCTCCTGCATGCACAGCCATGAATATAAGCAAAATGTCCCTTAAATTGCTGAATGCCTCATTTCCCCTTTGCTTTTGAGGACAGGTTTAAATTTAAACCCCTTTAATCATTAATGTAAGAGCAGAATGAGGACATCTTTGCCTTTGGCCTTTTAAGAATCAAACTGAGTTACTTTACCCTTTAAAGTGGGTGCACATTGTACTTTAATCCGTGTATGAAAAGTTTAAGGGTGTTTTTCAGCATCAAGGATCCTCTGGGTTCCCTGAGGATTTTGACACACCACAGCTGATGTACAGGAATAAGATGTTTCTGGCTCTGTCTGCTTGGTGCTTGAATGCTTTCTGAAAATAGAATTAATTTGACTCATATATTGAATAATCAGGAGGTGTTAACGAAAGCAAACTGTCAAAACAACGCAATCGAGCCTTTAAAAAGAATCGTATAGAGTTGTGGCCACAATAAAACCCCGGGCTACCTTAAACTTTAAAAAAAAAAAAAAAAAAAAAAAAGGCGTGCAGATCGTGGATCCTGACCTGAGTCTGTGTATCTGGGTCTGGCCAGGTCTCTGAAGTAGTAGATGAAATCCAGGCAGTGGTCGTCCTGCACTTCTCCCTTCGAGCACAAGTCGGAGAGCAGCTCCAGCGCCTTTCGACAAATCTCATCTTCTCTTTCTGCAGGCATTGCCCTCCAGCATCCTTCTGACTGGTCGGCCACTCCGGCTGATCCTCACCTCACCTCACACACACTCACTCACGCACACACACACAAGCTCTCTGTCACACATATAGCAGCGCACAGACGCACCAAACGCAGCCCGGCACACCCCTGGACAGCTCCGGTGCGCATCTGAGATATCCGCCAAATCCGGTGAAATCCCGCTTTCTTTCTGAGTTTTGGTGATTTCTTTTCAGCAAAAACTGGGAGACTACACTGAGGCGTCAGAAGTTTTCACCGGTTTATAAGAAATCGTCCTTCACATGGTTTTGGTTATTTAGCAGTGAAATCCACGACTCCAAAACCAGCGCACAGCTCCCGTTCTTCACCTTCTCCCGTTTCCTTCCTTTCCTTTCTTTCTTTCCTCTCCTTCCCTCCTCTCCGCCTTTCTCTCCTGGTGCTGCTGAATCACTATGCTGAGCCTCCTGGCTTCAGCAGCTCCAGCCAAGGTCCTTGAATGAATGCTCGGCTTTCACAGCTCAGTTATGTCTCTATGCACTGGGATGCTGAGACAGGAAGTTCTGCCTCCATCCAGCCCCCCTCCATCACCACCACCACCACCACCAGCAGCAGCAGCAGCAGCCTGCTATCTGAGTNAGCCCCCCTCCATCACCACCACCACCACCACCAGCAGCAGCAGCAGCAGCCTGCTATCTGAGTATAGCAGCCTTAATCCTCACCAAGGTGGGAATTCCACTGTGGCAAAGCTGCCCCCCCTTACCTTTTTTTTTTTTTTNCTTTTTTTTTTTTTTGTTTGTTTGTTTGTTTGTTTGTTTGTTTGTTTGTTTGACGATTAAAGCCAAACGTCTGATTCTCCCTGCCTGGCAAACTCATGTGGAATGAAGTAATCTTGCCTGTAATATTGCCTGTGCTGCTGGGAAGCAGATGTTAAGGGCCCAAATACCTGAGAGGGCCCACATGCTTGAGCCTGACCTTTACTGATGGAAGTAATGAAGGGAGCTAACGTCAGATAAATGTCACAGCAAAGCCTCTCTAAAGGAGCTAATAACAGTCTCAGTGCCTCAGAATGTGTGTGTGCATGTGTGTGTGTCTTCCTCCGTGTGTACTTGTATATTCAGTAAAGCAAAGTGTTAGGAGCAGACCTTCCACATAATCCACAGACCTCACAAATAGCTCCAAGCAAAATGAAAAATAGCTTGGCAATGTTTTGAATAAAATATGTGGCCTTTGTTTTAACTTTTGACTGTGTTTCTGTTGCATATAGATGAGGCTGATTACCAAACTAATGTCAAAGAGCTATAAGAGTGCGACAGACCCACAGGAATGCACTGACCTGCTTCGTTATGAGCACAATTCTAAGGCAGAAATACTCTTCTCAAGTTACATTTTGTACTTTTTTCTCAATTAGCTGCAAGGATTTCTCAACATACCTTTAATGCAACTGTCAAGGATAATGAGATGCATGAAACAATGAATTTAAAAAGAGGGAGAATGTGGCCATACTCTCACGAATGAGTCAACTGAAAGAGGAGATATTGTCTGTTGAGTGTTAGTCAGCTGTAGCCCAGAAAAAAACTAAGAAAAGCTGCTAATAATGCACCCTATAATAATAGAAGCTGGAGAAAGGGAAGAAATAGTCATGCACCATAGAAATGCTGCATACAAGACTTTAGAGGTTAATATTGCTCTATACCTTTTTTTTTTTTTTTTTTTTTTTTTTTTTGGATTATTTCTAAAAAGTAATAATCCACAAACTCCAAACTTCACATTTTCACTTTACAGGAGGTTTCCAGCTGTGTGAAATCAGCAGCTTGATCTAATTTCTGTGACACAGTATTATTATTCCTTTACTGTAATATCATCATTTCACCTGCAGGTGTAGAAATATATTCTATTTTGCTTTCATCTAATTTTTATCAGTAATCTTACACATTTTGCAAACTTTTGAATGGGATTCTTAAAAAGTCTCATTAAAGGTGATTTCTTACATTACATTTATATACACAACCATGAGAAAATGAGAAGAAAAGAAATTTAATGTAAGTAACCCTGTCAGCATTATGATCAGGGGTCCAAAATATCTCTAGATCATTAACAAAAGTGTTGTACATGGCAGAGCAGAGCTATTGGTAAATAACAAGGATCTTTTCAACAATTTCATTTGTAATTGTGTGGGTGTGTGAGTGCCTTTGCCATGTTTAGATGTGTGTGTGTGTGTGTGTGTGTGTGTCTGTGTGTGAGTGTTGACTGGTTCATTTCTAAATAGTAAGTCTTTCTTTCCATCATAGTGAGTGTGCATCTGGGCACATCTCTCTCTCTCTCTCTCTCTCTCTCTCTCTGTGTGTGTGTGTGTGTGTCACCATGGGGTGTGTAGGTGTGCCTGTTGGATATGTGGTTGAATTTGATTTAGCATTATCAGTGAGGGGAGAGCCAGGGCTCGTAGCCAGCCCAGCTGTCTCAGAGGAACAGAGGGCATCTGTTCAGCCTCCACACTGGCCGCAGTGTTCTTAAAAGCATCTTAAACAGGAGCATCAGTCCGCATTTCACCTTCTGAGGATGAAGACTTAATCAATATGATTTTCAGCACCACCTAAAATGGCCATAATGTATAGTATGTGAAGGCTTGATATGGCTATTTCCAATACCGCTTAATGATAACTTTGTCTGTAGTTGAGATTTCTGGCTTTATGTTGTGCATTCTATGTTGGACTTTTTGGAAGAAAAATTAAGAGCAAAAAACTCAGCTAGAAGAGTGAATGACAAATGCTGTTGTTACTGTATTTTACATGGATATATATTTGGGTTTTCTCTGTTTTGTCTAATGTGATATTTGAGCTTATTCCTCAATTATAAAATGTGAGTTTCATTGTTTTTGTCAGTTATAGGTTCACAGCTCAAGCAAGGCATGTCATTAACAAGCTGTACTCTGAGGTTGTTTTTGTGATTTTGCTCACATTGAATTTAGCTTTGTTACCACCTAAAAACAGTTTTACTCATACTGAAAGTTATCTTTTTTCCTTGTTTTCAGCACAAAATTACAGCTCTTCCTCAAAGTGGTTTAGACTGGAGTAACTGATAGGAAAGTTGGTGCATATGAGCATTTAATAATGCGTTTTAGATTATTTGTCAAAAAATGCAGACATTTTTTGCATCAGCCAATATTGTTTTCATGCAAGTTGCAGAAACCATTGCTCTGCTTCTGCTCATGCACAAATTGGTCATTCTTCCTGGCCCAACTATAGCTATAATTCCCATTTTTTCTTTGGTCAAGAACAGTTGTTTTAAAATGTGCCATATAAATAAATTTGACTTGACTTGACTTATGATACATTTCATCAATCACACTTCTGAATTAGTAACATTTTGTGGATCACTTTAGACTGTGTATTTATATGTAGTGACATTTTCCATACCTACCAATACAGGTGCTGCACACAAAGATGGCTTCCAAAAAGGGCTAATGAAGAGTCAGGAAAAATATACTGTCAGTACTGGATCCATAAGAGATGAAAACAGAATCAGTGAATGTCTATTTAAAATCATCATCACTGTCCACAGTGACATTGATATTCATCTTGATTATTGTTGTACTTGACCTAATTGGGCCTCTTTCCCTTCCATCTCCACATTAAGGTGGGCAAGACTGCACTGAAAAATGTCAAAATATAATTTTGTGTGTGCATATAGACAAATTTCTTTGAAAATCCAATTTCTACATCACTTACCAACACAATAGCTCAGTGGGGGGTTCCAACCTAAAAATTGCACATAAAGGGCCTTCCTCTGTCTGTCTTCATCACCCAGCTGGAGGTCACCACTTCCCTTTAAAGAATCAAAATAAAAGACAAAATAATGCTCAAAACGAGCAGCAGCATTACTTTGGTTTTGTTTAGAAACATAAAGGAAGCATACACTACAGCATTCCAATAATTCTGATAATTTGGAGGAGAAAATGAAGTCATATCAAGTTTGTTTGCATAGCCCAATATCACATTAAAAAAACATCACAAAAATCACAAAAATAGAAAAAAAAAAAGAAAAAGAAAGAAAGAGAGAACGGTGAATTAGCAGGATATATGTGGAGAGCGGCAAATAGAATGACAGTCGGAGGAGCCTGACAAATAAATGCGATGGCTGTCCACAATGTTACACCCACACTGCTAACTACTGACCAACTAAGGCTGTCCTAAGTCTAACATTGGCTGGTTAGTCACTTTGCTGCACTAGAGAGACTGTGTTTACTTCCTGTTGAACATAGAGGGTTATGCTCACCCAAACTTTAACAAAAATAGTTAGGTTTAAAGTTAGAATTTAAATACTTCAGGAGAGCTTTTTTAGGAGGTTGCAGGGAGTTTATTCCAAAGAAGAGGTAGAAGAGGGCAGTTGCCTTGACTTTGTCTGAGTGGAGGAATTTTGGAGAGGAAGGGAAGAGGTAAGATAGGTCTATAGTTGTTTAGGATGCCTGGATCCAGTGCTGTTTTTTTTTTTTTTTTTTTTTTTTTAATTAGGGGTTTGATAACTGCGATTTTAAATGCAGCAAGCACAACCCCCCATGAAAAGAGACTTATTCATTATTTAGCAGGCTAGGACCAAATGCTGAGCATAGGTCTTTAAAAAGTTTAGCAAGCATGCAAATCATGGGTTTAGAAGAAGCTACTATCTAAGGATACTATGTGAAAGTGACTGAGGGTATACACAATGGAGGAGGCTTTGGTATTACAGCATTTGATGGTAACCAGTAACCACTCGTTTAAGTCATATGGTGTGACCATGGTATCAGCATGGTCTGCTATGGGCTAAACTGGTCCAAGAACAGCAATTCTTCTCTCAGACACTTAATGAACACAGTCAGTGTAGCTGTCTCCCAATAGCTTTTATGTTTGTTTGCTTTATATGGCCTCTAATAAAACAAATCAATGAAACACATCAGGAGGCAAAATATTCAGTCTAATCTGCATGTTAATTAAGTGAAAAACAGTGCGGCTCTGTAGCCTTTTAAGTCCCTTAAAGAGCCATACCAGCCATTTTGCATGTTTGAGCCTAATATATTCAATTTTCATACACATAAGGTTACTGACANCATACCAGCCATTTTGCATGTTTGAGCCTAATATATTCAATTTTCATACACATAAGGTTACTGACAGCATACTAAAGCATACTACTGGAACAGTGAGTTAAAAAAATTTTTTCCTTCCTTCCAGACCATCATTGGTTTCAGTTTGTTCTGGTACACTATTAAAATCAACTTGTTGATACTTGAAAAGTTCTTGGGATAGATAATCCATTATCGCAAACAACACGTGCATTCACTTGTTTTTTTTTTTTTAAGTTTGGTAATTTTAGTGTTTAAGCACAATAAAACATGCAGAGTGAATGTATATCTCCACTTCTTGTCTCCACTTCATGTCTCCCAAAAGAAGACCTGTGTTTATCGAAAAATTTAAATGACCGTGACTTCATAAGGCTGCATAACTANCCCAAAAGAAGACCTGTGTTTATCGAAAAATTTAAATGACCGTGACTTCATAAGGCTGCATAACTACTAGCAGGTGAACCATCGATTTTTAAGGTGGTGTATCGCCGGAATATTTGATCTTGAAAGATTAAGTGATTTTGCCAAATATCAGGAAAGCTGAAATATGTTTTATCCTTTGGGAAATGATTGTCAGTAACATAACATGTATGNAATATCAGGAAAGCTGAAATATGTTTTATCCTTTGGGAAATGATTGTCAGTAACATAACATGTATGGAAATTGAATATATTGTGCTCAAACATGAAAAATGGGTCCTTTAAGTCAGGTCACTTATATAAAACTGCTCAATCTGATCAATATGATGATATGGAAGGGTTTGAAAAAGTGCCACTACCTCAGCTCACTCCAGGTGAGGGTTTCTTAAAAAAAAAATATATATATATATATATATATATATTTGTTGTTGTTGTTGTTTATTTATTAATTTTATTTGGAATTTTTGGGAAGGATTTGAAGAAAAAGGAGAGTGAAGGTGAAGAAACAATGAGAAATTAGGAGTGTATGGTATCTTAGGAAATAAGGAAGGATGAAGAACTGGAGAAGACAAGGAGGTATTTAGATGAAGGCAGGATTCAAGACGCTCAGGAAACAAATGAGTCTTTGAAGACCTTGGCATTTGGTGTCAAGATGTGGGTTGGGAGAGAAAGACATAATTAATGAGGTATTTACAATAGAAGGAGTAGTCTGAGAGGACAGTTGTCCTTTTCTAGACCATCTGTCAGTCTGGAGCTTTAATGAGAGTCAGACTGAGGCCTGCAAACTGTCTAATATAAAATGTTAACTTCTGTTATAGAGCTATGGTCATCCATATATACAGCAAAAAAGAAGCTGATAAATACAGTATAATGCAATAGCATGAGATATTTTCATATTTCTGTCACTACATTATGTCAGAATAATGATTCAGCCTATTTCCAGTTCAGAAAAACTCACAGAAAGGGCTGGAAATTTTGTACTACAAAAATATTGTAGTCTGATATTTTGGTTCCAGACTTTATTTTCTTAGAAAAAGGACTTAATTTAGAATTGCCAATTTGATTTAAGTAATTGTGTTAGGAAAAAATTAGCCTATTTCAGTTTAAGATACTTTATTATTCAGATTTACTGTGGTTTGATTGTTGGGTTTAGTTCCACTAATTTTAACCATTTTCTTCTTTTCTTTTGGTCCTCCATTGTCATTAATAGGTCCTAATTACATCCTTCATGAAGATTATGTATTATGTTTTTATCTGCATCTGTTTAGTGGTTGGCTTTTTGTTTGTTTTTAACAGGATTACTAAAAAAAAGTTTTGAACCAATTTTACCAAAACCTATTTTGTTTTATATTGAGAATTTCTTCAAAAGTAAGACAAGCTTAATGAAAACTCCAGCATATTTATCCCATGATCGACTATAAAGATGCAGTTTGGTCTGAATCCAGAAAAGGATCTGGATCTGGCAGACTAAAATATGTAATTGGAAGACTGAGTAGAAATTAGTTTTTGATGTGGATGATGGAAATAACCATTGTATTTCAGACAGAGTCTTTAGCCTATAGTCTTTTTTTCTTTCTCCTGATGAATGTTCACGTGTATCCTTTATTGTTTTTAGTCATGCCTGCCTAATGGCCTTTCAACATCATGTCATCATACCCATTATTCAGCGGCTTCTTTTCCAAAGTTGTTTCAAAGGTCTCTCCATCACAGTGATCTCCTTTGGAAGGCCTCATTGTCTTCATGATGCTCTTTCCAAAGTGAAGGTCTTGCAGTGTTTTCAGACAAGCAGTTTATGATGCATCCATTGCATTCAACATAAGCACAAATGTAAGGAGAGAGAAGGCAGCTGCCACTCTTGCGTACGTGCGCTGTTTTGTGCTGCTACCCCCTGAGTTGATGATTGCTGAACTTTCCTGGCTTGCAACTGTGTGCTTGCTGTGTGACTATAGCAACCAGGAGAACCCCACAGAGGAACATGATCACAGAGCTAATTAGCTCGTACCCTGAATTGATACCTTTTCATCACTGTGCAAAGATACCAAGTGAAAAAAAAAAAAAAAAAAAAAAGATTCTGGAGCAGCATTGGCTATAAAGATGGACTGGCCAATAAGAGTGTATCATAGTTGTAGCTGCTGTCATTAATCCTGTCATATTGCTAACCACTGTACACTTAAAGCTTCAACCCCATTTGGGATATTATGGGATGAAATGATGCACAACAAAAACTTATAGCACAGGATGGCTATAGTCAGATGTAACCTCCATACTTCAGGGGGAGGTTGGCAATATATTTATGATGCTTCTCAGTAGCTAAGCTCAGCTGAGATATTGTGGGTTATTTGGAAAAGATGCAAATAGCCTACTTGAATGGTTCTTTCCAAATATGTGATGATGTGAGGATGAACATATTAACAAAAAATGGCTCATTGCGTGCAAAAGCTAAGAAATGCACTTTAAATTACAAGGTGTGTCCCTGTATTAGATTACATGAGTGTCAATGCATGCCCCCAAAACCAGAGCCAGGGCCATAGGGGCTCTGGCAGGTGTGAACCCTGCTGGAGCTTTTCACTATCTGGAAATGACTTACCTACATGGTCAATATTCTGATTGAAATTAGAAAGTTGCTGTAAATGTGTACCTACATGCTGTAATGTGGCTTTCAGCACCCTTGATGGCAGGGGAGGCTCTAGGGTTAGTGGAGATCCAGGGCCTTAGCCCAGATCTCCACTGGAAAATCCAGACATCCAGGTAGTTTTGGTTATCTACCAAAGTTATTTGCTTTGGTAGATAGCCAAAGCTATTTTATGTCTACCAAAGCTAAATAGAAATTTTGAGAAATGCTTAAGAAATGTAACAAATCATGTTACATCTTTTAACACATTATATGAAGTTAAAAATCTTTTTAAACAAAAATCTTTACAATGATCCAAACAGTGGAGATATATGGTGGTGCATTATGTCCGTTCTGTCCACCTATTCCGTCCAGCCAATCTGTTCATAACACTTTGGTTCTACCTTGCCGATGAATTTGGGTAATTGCAAAAATACTACAGAAAATTCAAAACCACTATTACAAAAACGATTCGGGGCTTTATGGAAAATATCCAGGGCTTAAGCCCCATAAGACCATCCCTAGTGCCGCCCCTGCTTGATGGTGCAGGTCTTTGGAATTATCTGCCCCACTTGCCTTGTGGGTAATTGATGTGTCATTGATGAGCATCTCTGGGGTTTCTCTTTGGAAGGCATTCTCCTCTTTCTCTCCCTCAGGGGACTGTTTTATGCTATTGACTGTAGCCTCTTTCAACAAAGTGAATGTCATCATCTACTGTTCTGCCAGAGAGCATCCCCCCCCCCCNCCCCATTTTTCCGTTCATCTTTTCTACTCATGACATCTTGAGGGAGAGATGTTCTGTCTCACAAGCCAAGATAATTTCATCTTTGCTGATCTCAAGGTGATAATGACAAGTACTAAAATTCTTTAGGATGTTTGCTCAACCAGTTCCATTTGTAATGTCTGAGAGTTCTGTTTGCATTCCAAACGTGACTTACCAAAAAGCTTTTATGTTGACAACCCCAAGCATTTGATGCAATGTAATCACTTCCTGGTAATAATGTTCAGACAATATAATGCTTAGACTGTTGTTCCAATTTCATACTAGATACTAACAGTTTTATAATAGTATATACTGTGTACTACTCTAATAATAATAATAATAATAATAATAATAATAATAATAATAATAATAATAACTTTATTTATATAGCACCTTTTTAAAACAAAGTTATAAGGTCCTGCACAGAGCATGGATTAAAAGACAAAAGATAAAATCCTAGGAGACAAAAACAACAATGAAATAAAAGAACAAAATTAAATAACCAAAATAAAACAGTGCAACAGTTAAGAGAAGGCATTTATGATAAAAGAAATTTTTCAGTAATGTTTTAAAAGAAGACACTGACTTAGCCAGTCTGAGTTCCTCTGGCAGGGAATTCCACAGCTTAGGGCCACAAACAGCAAAGGCCCGATCACCTTTGGTAACAAGGTGAGATTCAGGAACTATCAAAAGGTTCCTGCCAGAGGATCTCAAACAGCGGTCAGGCTCGTAGAGAGCTAAAAGATCACAGATATAGATAGGCTCCTGACCATGTAAGGCTTTAAAAACAAGCAATAAAATCTTAAAAATCAATTCTAAAATTAACTGGTAACCAGTGAAAGTCAGTGATGTGATCACTTCATCTGGAATAATTCAAAAGCCGAGCCACAGCTTTTTAAATGTTTCCGTTACTGATACCCGAGTAAAGTGCATTACAGTAGTCGAGCCTGGAGGTGATAAACACGTGAATGACCTTTTCTAGATCTGAAAATGAAAGAAAGGGCCTAACCTTAGCAATCAGCCTGAGCCGAAGGAAACAAGACTGCACCACCTTGGTCACCTGAGCATTAATGGAGAGATATGAATCAAAAACCACCCTGAGATTTTGGGCCTCCTGTTTAACATATGTGGATAATAGGCCCAAGCCAGACATAAAATGACTGGTATTGTTACAAAGGCTAGAAGGGGTGATTATGATGATTTCTGTTTTGGAGTCATTGAGCCTGGCGAAATTTTTTGACATCCACCAGGCAAGACAATATGGAAGACATGTCATTACTACTCAGCTTTAGTTGTGCGTCATCAGCATAGCAATGGTAATGGATGTTATATTTATTGATAATTTGACCCAATGGAGGCATATAAATAGAAGATAATAAAGGGCCCAGAATGGACCCTTGTGGAACCCCGCAGGTGACTAGGGCGCTTATACTGTCATTTGATTCGTCATATCACTGCTTTTATAAGCTGTCAATTGCCATTTAAGCTTTAAATAAACACACACACCTAACTATGACAATCCACAAAGCAACAATTATTACACTACCTCTTCCTGAATGGTTTTACAAACTTCCTATTTTCAGAACTTTTAGCACAATAACCAAAAGTGCCAGAACTATTTTTTTTTCTCATATGTAAGTGCTGGCCTTTATTGAATGAGGCAAAATGGTGCTGTGTGTTTGGAGTCTGAGATGAAGTTTTCCCAGAACACTGCTGTAAATGTCACAGGGTCATTTCCTAAACTAATGGTTGACTGCACCTTCTTTTGGTGCTGCAGCTGATCCCAGAACCAGCAAATCACAGGCCTGCTGAGGTGATTCAGACACTCAGATGAGTTTCTTGTTTCAGCTGAGTGACTCTAACAGAAACCCTACTGTCATACATTTTGTTTTATATGACAGGCCACAGCAGGTGGAATTTCAACCATGAGATAGCACATTGATTTGCCAGCTCTGCCAGGCTTCCCCCATGAAAGTATCAGCTCTACATACCTCCTGATACAGGAGCCAACCGTAGTTCCAACTTCAGAAATTGCTGAGCATGTGGTCCCCCACTGACAGAGAGAGAGAAAGAGAGAGAGAGAGAGAGAGAGAGAGAGAGAGTCAACACATTAACCACACACACACACACACACATACACATGAGCTGATGTTAGTAGCCTCGTTCATCAGCTCCTGGGTTAGTATTACAGTAAAGTGCTGTACACCACACACTGCTCTTAGTGCACTGCTTTTGCCTATTAAAGAAAGACAATGCAGCTGTTGAATGAAGAAATGGCGCAGTCTTTCTCTAACAAATTAACCTACATTTAGTACAGTTTTCATATCTGATGTTCCTACAGTAAATCAGGCCTCTGACTTTGCTTGTGCTACAGTTTGCTTTGTTTTATCATGTCACAGATAATTATTTTAATGGCTTTTAGTTTTCTTTCTTGAATTCTTCATCTGACCATGCACACTTTGTCATAGAAATAATAATAATACAACAGTTGATGTATGTCAAATATACATCAACAGTAATGGCTCAAAATGTGATCATTCAAAGAGTTTTTTTTTTTCTTACTGTTGTTACTTTAGTAATGGATGTGTTACACAAGTCTTTCAGGGTCCCAGGGCATCATGTGAGCTGCAGTTATAGTAAACTTTTTCCTGCTTTAATTTTCCTTCTTCCGAACCCAAACATTTCTGACCAATGAGCAAAGCAAGCGTTCTCACATGACTTTTGTTGCTATATCTTGGTTTGATTGGATTTTGTCCTTTATAAGACCAAACCAAGCGGTAAATGCAATTTTGTGATAATTTGGTCACTGATTTCTACCAGAGAAAGAGACTACAGCTCTGAAAACACCCATAGAGATGTGAGAACATAACTTAACTTGTCTTTAAGGTTGAACAAATTAAATCAACAATTAAAGTCACTAAGAAAATGTTGCAAAAAGAATCCTTAAAATTTCTTCAAGAACAGACTCCCATGGAAAATGCAGGACAATCAAGCTGTTACATTTTGTAGAGTAGAAATCTTGTCAAAGTTATCTCCCAAGTGGTTGATAGCCATTCTGTGCATATGAGATGACCTTCACCATGATCAAAAAGCATCAATTCATCCCTTTTTCCCATCATCCTCCAGACTGCTTTGGACAATAGCCACAGCTTATCAATAACTATTGACCATGTAGGGTCCCTTTGATTACGTGTTATGTGTGTGTGTGTGTGTGTGTGTGTGTGTGTGTGTGTGTGTGTGTGTGTGTCATGTGTTTTTCCTTGAGCTCTTACCCTTTACTCAGAAATGAGAACACATCACATATCTCATACAGCAGTCACAGCTGAAGGTATAGCACTTCAATTTAATGCTAAAAAAAACAGCTTAATTTTAATGGCTGAAAAAACATCAGCTCAAAACAAGTTGGTCAAAGTTTGTATTATAAAGTATAAATAATAAATATGCAATAAAGTCATTCCATATTGCATCATAAGATGCAACATTACAGGGTTCATGAGACAAAACCAGAGTGCTTTTTACAATTTTGGCATTTCTGGGAAACACTATGGCTCATCCTGACATCAACTCCACTCTCTGACACACCCTTCCAAATGAAAGGCTCTTTTCTATGGCCTGGAGTAAACTTATAATGTGATCTGGGGAGGATTTCAATTCAATTTTCCTATTAGCCTTTCTCTGACTGTATCAAGACATCTGCTTTGAATCTCATCTTATCCAATAGAATTATCTGTGAGTCTGTTCAGTCGGGTTCTGCCTGTACCACCTTTCTCTCAGCTTCTTCTGTCTGTGTGTTTCTTTTCACTCAGCAATCTTTTTGATTTGTTAGTAGATAATAAGGAGGGGATATTTACTGGAGCAAATTTTGTTTTTTTGCTATCATGGTAAGAAAGCACCTTAATGTGTTTGTGGATCATAAGAAATTTTGCATTTTGATGGCGATTTCCATTAGATTAGAGTTACTGAAGGACAATGATCAGTTTCCTCCTCCTTCATATGTGTGAAGTTTTATAGAGATTGTGGACAATATTTATTTTGTGATGCCCTGTGAATGATATTCAATGATACTCATTTAACCTTTCACATGATTACTGTGTTACCTCAGCTCACAAAGCCTTTGGTCTCTTATTCTCTTTAATGCATTTACATGCAAACAGGAGAATAAATTTGGTCCTTGGCACTCTCAAACACATTGTGATCACTTCTTCTTTGCAATGAAATAACTGAATTCAAAGCATCATCAGCTACTTCTTTGTCTCAATGCTGGATGAGGTAACTCAAAGCCATATCGAGTAAAAATATACATGTTTAATTCAATTAAATAGTGCAGTCCCTGAAGTAACCGCATCCTGTGATTGCCACAATCACAGCTTATGTTGCTATAACCTATCTGATGATATGCTGTGATTGCTAACAGAAGACTGACCCGCCATGTCTGACGGACGCCTGCAATTGGCTGGACAGGGATATGCCCCTCCCTGATAGAGCCCCTCCCCCTCCTCAGACCAGCAGAACTACTGATCAGGCTTAAACAATTATATTTGACAGCGCCTATGTTCCAACACCATTAACTTTTTTTTTAGAACTTATTTTGCAGTAACAAAAGTAAAAGAATAAAAGTATATATTTTCATTTCGAATATGTAGTGGAGTAAAAGTAAAAATTATTTACAAAACTATAAATACCCAAGTAAAGTGAATGATGAAGATACATCTCCATATGTCAGTGTCTGGCCTTTTTAATTGTTGCTTTCCACCACTGGACTTAACATGTCTATTTTATTATTAAGGTTAATAATGAAATAGACATGTGAATCAGTGTAATTCCTGCCACTAATGACAATCCTCTTAGGTAAAGCCATTTGAGACTGCTAGTCACCAGCTTTTAAAGCATTTAAATGTTTAAAAAGCCAAACAGAGTGTGCATGTATGAGAATTTTAAGGCTTCTATTGAGTGTACACATTCAGTGCACATGCTTCCCATTATCTGGAAAGCACTTAAAATGCAAAATGTACAGTCAGTAATTACAGTAATGTTTCTGCGCTACTGGAGCAACAGCATGCTGAATGTGTTGCTCAAGGGCACTTCGTTGTTTGTTTGGGGAATTATAGGCCATTTTCTACTCAGTTTACCTGTGTAGATGCTCCCAGACAGTATGAAGAGATTTAATATATGAAATTATTCCAGGTTTCAGGTAATACAGTTAAATAACATTTACTAATAATGCATAACGTGATTAATCTGTGAATTTGTGAATCTGTGATGTCCTCAGATTTGTTGCTTTATTTACAGACACACAATAACTTTATTGAAACTGAAAAAAAGGGGGGGGGGGNGGGGGGGGAAGACTATAGCTGTTTTATCATTCACTAAAGAAGGGTCCAGAATATGGATGTCTACCCATGCTCTAATGCCGTAAATAATTTTTAGGAGAAAAATTACATCCATATTCTTTCTTCCACCAGAATATGAAATTAGTAAGGAAATTATTAAATAATTTATCATTTACCATTTTATAAAATTAGAGATGAGATTGCAATTAAATATGATATATGGTGCTCCTTTACATGCAGTGTGCCATTATAAGTAATTACTGTGAACTATCTCTTTCAGACAAATCTGTCTGAAAATATAATTTTCCCAAGTGAACAAGGAGCACATCTCACAATTTACTACTGGTTCTCTTCTGAAAAACAAAATTAAAGAGCATCTGTTCTGAGATATTCTCCCATTGATGCTGCCAGTAAAGATCAGAAGATACACCTGGATACACACTAGCCTTCAGTTAGCTGATGTTCCTGCTGTTTGTGTGCTTGTTTGTATTTGGATGCATAAGAGCATTTGCTCATTAGGAGGGTGTGGTTTCCTGCATACACTGCCTTCCAATCCACAGTGGAAATGAACTCCTTACAGTAGCACTTTACTCGGAGTGCTGTGATGGCACAGATAGCACACGCTGGAGCAACACATTTAAGAACTGTCTGTGTGTGTTTGATTCTGTTTATATGCATGTGCCTGCTGCGTTGCTATTTATACAGTGGTCAGCCAATTAAGCCAACTGGCTGCATAATTTCTCCTCTCCACACACAACTGCAACTCATCCTGAGCAAAACTGGCCCATGAATTGAATATTTACATATAAATACAATATATGTGCTCTTAAATCAGCTGAAATCCAGTTTGGTGCAGTGCATGTAGGGTGGCTACATTTCTTTTAAAATATTATTCCTTCATAAATTGTTTTCTTTAATTGGCTTAACATGTAATTGAAAGAGAGATCAAATGTACATTTCATATTTATACATGGGTGTTTTCTGCCAGGAATAACAACTGCATTGATGGAGATGCTACACCTGTCTGTGTCACAAACTTTAAAGCAGATACATTATGCTTTTTGTTATTTCCTTTATTTTTATGCTGTAATATATTAGGGATTATGTGTTGAATATTGTCAAAACTCAAGTTTCACATCTGCAGAAATGCATTTAATAAGACAAAATCATAGGACTATAACTGCCCTGAAAGCTTTGTTCTTGATTGGTTCTTCATGTCTACAACATATTTATGTCAACATGTAACACATTTAAATTTATATGCCTACAGACCTGGTTAGAAACACTTACAAAGAATGATTCTAGTGAGCAAATATCTGGCTAGCGTCCGTGTTTTGTCGTCCATGGGTCTTGGTAGCTCAGCCCTGATTAAGCAGCTGGCCAATCAGAACAGAGTGGGCTTTTCAGGGGGGCAGCCTAAAAAAAAATAGTACCTAAAAGAACCAGTTTTAACTCAGCGTTCACAGTAGTGCCACAGCAAGTGAGTGTAAAAATTTCAAATTAGACCCCTAAATGAAAATTAGAACATGGGATCAATCAATCAATGCCTTTATTGTCATTGTATCAAAGAAAACACAACGAAATTGGGAGTGCTACTCCTCTAAAGTGCTGATAGTTAAAAACCATATACACCATACATTCATCCATACATTCATCCATCCATTCAATAATAAATAATAAGCAATAAATAATGTATAAAATCATCCTGAGTAAGTGAATTCATTCAAGGACCTTATCGTTGTGGGGAAAAAGCTGTGTTTAAGTCTGATTGTCCGACTGTTGAGTGATCTGTAGCGCCTTCCAGAGGGCAACAAATCAAATAGATGGTGTCCTGGGTGGGACTCTCAATGGAAGCACGGTAGAATGTCACCAGCAGCTGTACATTTAGACAGTTTCTTTTCAGTAGCCTCAGGAAGTGCATGCATTGCTGAGCTTTTTTGACAGCAGCCAAGGTGTTGACAGACCAAGTAAGGTTAACAGAAATGTGAATACCCAGAAATTTAAAGCTTCAAACCCTTTCAACATGGTCACCATTTATAAACAGCGGGAGGGGGTCTGTGCGGCACTTTCTAAAATCGATGATGAGTTCTTTGGTTTTTTTTGTGTTTAGTGTCCAATTGTTAACTGAGCACCACCTCACCAGCCTCTGGACCTTGTCCCTGTATGCTGACTCATCTCCCCCTGATATGAGACCAACCACTGTTGTATCATCTGCAGATTTTATGATGGTATTTGTTGGGTTAGCAGGTGTACAGTCATAAGTGTACAGTGAATACAGTGTTGGGCTCAGCATGCAACCTTGTGGTGAGCCAGTGCTAACCGTGATGGTGGTGGAGAGATGAGGACCAAGCTTGACAGTCTGTGGGTGGTTTGTTAGAAAGTCTTTAATCCAGGCGCAGGTGTGAGTGGGAAAGCCAAGGTCAGACAGCTTATTGATCAGTATGTTCAGAATTATTGTGTTGAACGCAGAGCTGTAATCGACAAAGAGCGTTCTCACATAGCTCCCATTGTGTTCTAGGTGGCTGAAGGCTGAGTGGAGAGCTATGGCAACAGCATCCTCTGCAGATCTGCCCCATCGGTAGGCAAACTGTTGCTGGTCAAAGTCTTTGGGGAGGCTGGTTTGAAGGTGGTTTAGTACCAGTCTCTCAAAGCACTTCATGATTATGGGTGTGAGTGCAACCGGCCTGTAATCATTTAAACTGTCATTGGTGGGTTTCTTTGGAACAGGAATGATGACCGTAGATTTTAAGCAGGGTGGGATGATAGCTTGTACTCGGGATAAGTTGAAGATGTGAGTGAAAATAGAGGTGAGCTGGTCAGCACAAGCTTTGAGTACTTTCCCTGGTATTCCATCCGGGCCAGCAGATTTCCTTAGGTTCACTGATCGAAGTACACGCCTCACTTTGTATTCCTTTACAGTGAGTACATGGGAGCTGGGTGTCAGTGATGTTGGNCACGCCTCACTTTGTATTCCTTTACAGTGAGTACATGGGAGCTGGGTGTCAGTGATGTTGGTGTACTCAAGTCAGGTGTCACTGGTGTCACTGCCTCAAAATGAGCAAAAAAGCAGTTTAGCTTATCAGCCAGTGACGCGTCTGTGTTGGTGGATGTAGTACTGCTGCCCTTATAGTTTGTAATGTGCTGAATGCCCTGCCAAACCTGTCTTGGGTTGCTATCAGAGAAATGCTCCTCGATTTTTCTCTTGTAGGCCTGTTTGGCATCTCTGATGCCTCTCTTCAAATCGGCCCTAGCAGCGCTGTAGAGGGACCTGTCCCGTGTCCTGAAGGCAGTGTCACGGGCTCTGAGTAATGTTTGGACTTCCCTTGTCATCCAGGGTTTTTGATTAGGAAAAACCCTGAAGCTCTGTAGGCATTCTTCATGTTTGAATACAATCGGTCCAGTGTATTATTCCCTCTGGTGGCACAATTCATGTATTGGGTGAAACTGGGAAATACAGTTTTTAAGCATGCCTGATTGAAGTCACCAGCTACGATGTGAACCCCTTCAGGATGGGCTTGCTGCTGTTTGTTTATAACACTGTGTAGGTGAGCCAGGGCTGTGCTAACGTTAGCATCTGGTGGTATGTAGACTGCCGTAATAATTACTACTGTCAGCTCTCTCAGCAGATAGAAAGGTCGACACATAACTGACAGAGCCTCTAAATCAGGGAAACAATGACTGTATCATGAACATGAACTGTACTGTGAACATGAACATGACTGAACAATAATTGGATCCTGTATGATTTGTCCCCTTTAAACATAGGTACTTTTTGCTGAAAAGGTCTGTGTGTGTGTGTGTGTGTGTGTGTGTGTGTGANGAGAGAGAGAGAGAGAGAGAGAGAGAGAGAGAGACAGAGAGACCTTGTTCTTGTGACCTAGCCACTGCATTCTTTATCTGTACACCTATACATCTATTGTATAGGTGTACAATAGATGTATATTGTCTCTATAGCAACTAACGTCCTATAACACAATAGGGCCCTCCACCACATATGTAACCCACATACATCTTACAAAACCTCTAGTCTAATCTTCTAAGACTTGCAGTTATTACTAGCTAAACTGTCTCTATATGATTATTCCAGGATTGTGCTGCTAATACTTCATCCCTGTGCAGTGTGCCTACTAACTAGCTATTAATTTAAAATTACTGCTATTTTCATATATATATATATATATATAATTTTATTTTATTTTATTTTTTTAAGGTAGTAGTAGTTGTGTTATAGAAGGAGCAGTAGTATTTCTAGGGTTTCTGGTGTCTCTCTCAATATTACTTGTTACTCAGTATTACCACTCAGAACTGTGCCAAATGTTTGTAATATTAATAGGTGTATTATATAACTGTGTCCATGCCTAATGCATGTCTGATGTTTCCTGTGCTTTTAGAAGCTGCTCTCTGCAGAGTTCATACTGGAATGGAGGTCTTGATTCATACATCTACCACTTGGGGAAAATGGAGGGAGGGCATGGAGGAACTAACAGAGGGAGAAAGATTGAGAAGCAGTAACACAGCTTGTGGATGGATAATGTAAAAATGAGACATGACAAACTATATAGATATGTAGTTGAACCTTTCCTGGATGGATGGGAAGTCCATTGTTGGTAATATATATATCATTACACCTTTCTGTTTACTCAAGAAACTCACTCTTTTAAATCGTGAATAAACCACTGATGGTAAAGACAGTGTTAAGCAGTTCAGTACTTGTGTAAGTAAAGATTACGCTAGATATGGTATAATTAAAGCATTTTGTTGTGTGTATTACTCAACATTTATTTATGAAAAACATGAATGTAGCTACTTAGCTAAACAGCTAATTTGCACCCATAGTCCCCAAAACAAGTAAAAAAAAAAAAGACATAAAATATTGCAATATACAGTAACCATGTAGAAGAAAAGGGGAAAANTAAAAAAAAAAAAGACATAAAATATTGCAATATACAGTAACCATGTAGAAGAAAAGGGGAAAAAAAAATTCCTGATACCTGATATCATTAACCCTCTACAGTAATTTTATTTGACAAAAAGAAAAGATCCTTTGTTCTGCAGAATGACAAATTTTGGTCTTTGAATTAAAAGACATTGCAAACTAACTCAAAAAGTGACATCTATGAAAAAGTTATCTATTCAGTCTCATGAGACTGGTGATGTTTTGTTGATGATAAAAATGAAAATGTTTCACACATATAGTGTTACGATGTCATTTAATGTCTGCACCATGGACAGCTCTAACCAGCAAAGGCCTTTCAGGTTGACCTTTCTGACAGCCTGTACTGTACAGTTCCTTCCTCCTTTGCTGGGAATGGCAGACTCAAACACTAACCATGTCTCCAAACCTGTGAGCATGTGTGTTTATGTCTTTTGTTCCCAAACACGTTTACATATAATGAATATTGAAGCTGATATGATTTAGCATATTTTGGTTTGTTTCATTATTTACTATGTCTCTCTGTCTGACATAACATATGATTTCATGGAAATATTTAGTTAAAATGAGAAATGGTTCCACTGCTGACTTGTTTTTTTTTTTTTTTTAAACCNTTTTTTTTTTTTTTTAAACCAGCCAGGAATTAGTCATCTCTCTTTCAAGATTCATCCCTTCTCTTTTCCCTACCTGGCGTAAACAATGCCTCAGACTCATATGAATATTAAAAAAGATATTTGCTCTCAGAAATTCTTTGTGTGGTTCATATTCTTGAAATGACTGGAGCATCAATTATCCTGAAGATAAGGAGTTACTCATAACATTTGCTAAGCATGTGGCACCTTATTGAACAGGAATAATATTGTCTTTTGTCAAAATATGAGTTTTTTAATTTCTAAAATTGATACAAAAGATAAAGCTGATACTTGCAAACTGTGGTACAGAGTACCGCAGAGCTCTTAAAATTAGATACAACCAACACTATTCGTATGTGTTCTGTATTACTGTCTCTCTGCTAAGTACTGCCAGAAAGTACTAGACCTTGTCAAAGCTTACCTTAGCAAAGAAAAGAGAAAATAACAGCCCACAGCAAAGAAAAGAGAAAATAACAACCCACAAGAATGTCATTTTCCAATAAGAAGTGAAAGCAGTTTTCATATTTGCATAGAACAAATACAAAAACAGGATGTCTTTGAACAAACACTACATCGTTGTAGCTTTCAAACCTGGAAACATGCTAAGACAAAGATCCAAGGAGAACTGCAATGATCTATCATTAGGGAGACCAAACAATCGCTAGAAAAACAAATGGTCCAGGTCCAACTCAGTGGTACAACTCCTCAGGCCAAGATTTTCCTGTCTACCTACACCTAAAAACAATAAAAAACTCTTTAGATGACAACAATGTACGTACTTTGGACAGAGAACACAAAGCTATTTATGTCAAGAATGGATTGTACTTACAATGCTGTCCTGATATCTTCATCTTCAGTTTCAGAGCATTTTACAGCTCCTCCATGCGCCTCCAACTTTCATAAGACACCCGTGTGACTCCAACAACTCCACTGTTCCTCACAACTCCCACGTGACCCAACAAAGCACCTGGCCAAAGGTGTGAACAACTCTCAGAGGATAAATGTCAGTTTGCTTCCCACCATTAACTCAGATCTGAATAAACTACTTGGAGGAAAATAACTGCAAAACTAAACAGTGAGTCGCCTTGAACTACCATTGCTAGATATAAAAATGTCAAATATAAAAATGTAAAAAAAAAAAAAGATGTGAGGGACTAGAGAAAGACATGGGTTGAAAACATGTCTGAAATAGCCGTGCACTCTCAAGGAATATCTGCTTTATTGCTTCATATATAATAAAGTATACAGAAAGAAAAAAAGAAAAAGAAGCAGCGCATGACATATCATGCATCATAAATTAAATATGAACTCACCTGACAATGATTACACTGCATGTATAATATTCTTGCATGTCCTTTGAATTTTTCTTTGAATTTTGGATTAACCCAGTTATGGTCTTATTAGTCTCGCTCCAATTGTGAGAATTATTGTCATGGCTTCAGTCACTTTCATATGGCTTGCATGCACAACATATTCTCCGAAAAGCAAATGCAAATGCCAGATAAATGCAAATGACAGATGAGAGTGATTTGATTTGAAATATAAGGAATTGAAAAGGTTTAGCTACGATNAAATGCAAATGACAGATGAGAGTGATTTGATTTGAAATATAAGGAATTGAAAAGGTTTAGCTACGATGGAAATACTGCAGCTTGAATTATACATAACTATTTTCTACACCAGAGGTTGACATGGCATTCAACTGGGCCTGCTGCACCAGGGAGCGTGCCAATGATTAAACTTTTAAGAGTGGAACCACGGGAAGTCAGATGACCCACAGAGAGAGGGTGAAAGACTGAGGGGGGGATAGAGAGAAACAGAGAGAAAGGTAGAGGGAGGGAGGAGTGGAAAGGTGAGGGAGAGAACAGAGAGGGAAGGTCACAAAGCGAGGGTAAAATAAGGACTGGCAATGGAGCACTGTGGCACACATCAGCTATTATAAATGGAGCTGATTGTGATGATAAAGACAAGATGGATGGATGAAGAATAAGTTGAAGTAACAGAATGATAATAAAGGAGTTAAAACAACAAAGATGAAAGGTCTTTGTGGTTCTGTTCCTATACAGCAATTAATGAGCGATGCATTAGTAGGAAGTCTTGGCTGATCCTTTCCATCAGGATCGACAGTTATGTTCTATCTATCTCTTCCTGGCTCTCTTCCTCCCTAAACCTCTCCATTTCTGCCTCTGTCCTCCTTTGATATGCAATTGTCATCAGTTCATCTCTTTCCTCAATCATGTCACTCCTTACCAGTCTATAATGTCTTCCTGGACAAGTCAGATCTTACTGGAACTGTATTGTCATCTTTTAGCTTGACCATATCTGTGTGCATCAAT
Source organism: Lucifuga dentata (assembly GCA_014773175.1). Taxonomy (NCBI): domain Eukaryota; kingdom Metazoa; phylum Chordata; class Actinopteri; order Ophidiiformes; family Bythitidae; genus Lucifuga; species Lucifuga dentata. Next base: position 106,870 of record VXCM01000928.1, read on the forward strand.
ATAACGTGATATAGTACACTTTATTGGCATGATGAAATTTTGTCTGTTTTGTCAAAATGCACAGACAGTTGCATCATAAATATCCTAGCAACCAGAGCCGGCAGAAATCCACTGTGGAATTGTCTGTTCATGCAGGATAAATTCAGGATAACCAGACTACAGAAAAAGGGCATATTAAATGTTTGGGTTGAGAAAAGAAAAGACATTACTAACAGTTTAATACCTCTGCAGTTAATATCACTTTGCTGAAATTGATCATTTTCAGACTGTGAGAAGAAGGGCTGCCTGGGATAATTACAATTATAGATAAATTATAAAAATTATATTAAAAAAAATAGATTTTCTTCTTCTCCTCCTTTTATAATTTTGAAAAGAGGACTGATGTTTCAACAGTTCCTTTTTCTATCTCATAAACTGATTTGCTGTATGTTGCCTTGAAAACACACACTTGGAAATATTGCTTGTCAGAGGTCTCTTAAAGCTTGTACATACTGATATGGTCGTCTTCAACCTTGTGATCCAATAGCTGCTGTAAACACTGCAAATTATGCAATATGTCGAAGAAAAAAGGAAAGGTGTCTATATCTAGTAATTGTATCAGCCATTAGTTGTCCCTAAGACCTGTAAAGATCAAAACGGGCCACTAGAGGGCATCATCATCCCCTAAGAGCTTGATTTAAAGGATAATACATTGGATTCTTGCTGTTTAAGCCCAATAAATACGTTACATTGCTTCAAACTATTTTCCAAAACATACCACTGGACTAGTAAATTTTGGAAAAGTTTTCTTACCTTCCAGGCTGCCATTTGTTTCAGTTCATTTCAGTGTGCTATATATTAAAAAAAAAATTAAAAAAAATAAAAAACTTGTAGAGACTTGAAACATGCTTGAGAGGCAATCCATCACAAAAAATCACACATTTTTTGTGTCTAATTTAATTTAACTGGTCCATCATGCACAGAAGAAAATATCTCCACCAGGGAAATAGTCCCAGAGAGAAGACTGTCTTTACCAAGAAATTAAAATGACCAATTGACTGTAAACAGCAGGTGAAACATTGAATTTTAAGGTGGGTGTATCATCAGAACATTTGATTTTGAAAGATTAGAGGATATGGCAAAATAACACAAAAACTAAGATATGGTTTTATATTTTGAAAAATGATTGGCAGTAATGTGTATGCGAGTTGTTTTTAATTGAATTCAAAACCAAAAGCAGGTTCCTTTAAAATATTTCTTTAAATATTTCTTAACAGTTAAAAAGAAAAGCAGCTACTGTCCTTATTGTGATGTGGAGAATGTCTTTTACTTGCTGTCTATGATCCACATGGTTAAACCTCCAGAGTCAACAACAGGTGGAACCTGTCCGCACTGGCTGACATTAAAACCTCATCATCTGCCAAACATAAAGACTGGCAGGAAAGGTCAATAGACAGAGGGTGGTGGGAAGCTAGTATCACTCAGTCTCTCTCTCACACACACATGCACAAACACACTCACTCTAGACTCTTGGGATTCACGTCTGTCAGTTCTGAATGTGAGCCCAGTCTGATGTCTTGCTGAGACTCTATGGATATTATATTGGTTTCCTCCACACAGTGTAGTGAATATTTCATGAAGTTACATCTCATTATGTGTGTGTGCATGTGTGTGTGTGTGTGTGTGTGTGTGTGTGTGTGTGTGTGTGTGTGTGTGTGTGTTTAGAGCTCTGCTACAATATTCCAAAGATTGTAACTTTTAAGAATGATCACCTGAAAAAAACTAAATATATTTTACTTTAAAGAAATAAAATTGCAGTCACGTCACAGACACCTCTGAAGAACAGTTGCTTCTTGCTGGATCACGTATACAGTTACGGAGGGAGAAAATGGTATTTTGATTGTGAATGATAATTAAAAAACATGAACATTACAATCATTTATAAGTTGATGTGCACCTAAACTATTGTGTGTTATTTATGCCTGAAAATTAAATTTTATTCCTGATCTGAGCACAACATTTTCAGTCATCAGCTATTATTTCAACAATACTTTATTACTGTAAATTTGTTAGTATGCAGTGATGAGGTATGCCTTTGTCTGCCTAGTGGACAATTCTTGTAGTGATATGGCGCCATCTGAAGGTAGAACCCTAGATTTTTCATTCAAGACTGGATCCTAAAAGCAGATGTAAAGAACAGGAGATGTTACTGTGTTAATAGTTTATAAATTACCCTGTTTTACAATTGGTAAAGTCCCCATTTAATTGCTACTAAGCTAAGCTTGTTTAATATGAACCAGATTTCATACAATGTTGACAGCTGACAACCAGATGTTGTGTCTGTCATCACATCAAGACCAGAAAGCAGGCCCTGTAAAAAAAAGCAGGTCCTGTAAAATGCACTAAATGGAGACAAAAGCCTTCAGTTAACTGGAAATAGCTAAGATTTATCATAACATTTATAATCCTGTCATCAGGATAACTGTTAGTTACATTCTTTAAGTTATACAGTCCACGGCTACAGAAAAAACATGAAAGTGAATGGAAGCGCCTCTCCGTCCATACAAGCATTATAAATTGCCTCCTTTGATTGAATTTGATGATGATGAGTACATTTCATTTTATCCAGATGATCAGTAAATTTAACAATATTTTTACTCTTGAAGTGAAGCTCTGTCATGCCCACTTGAGCAAGTGGAAACAGCTTTTCAGCGGTTTGTCTCACACAGAATGTTTTAAAATTGACTCTGATCATGGGATACACACACCGTTTTACTGCCTTTTATTGACCAGCTTCTTCTCTGAGAACTGAGGACGTGTCAGTTTGCCATCTGGAGAGCATTACTGTAGAATAAAATTCAGCAGAATTGACCAATAGGGTATGAACTCTCTCGGTGGTTTCTAACTCTCTCTCTCTCTCTCTCTCTCTCTCTCTCTCTCTCTCTCTCTCTGCCTGCTTGTTTTCTCTCGTACGTCAAATGCACAAACTCCAAAATCCTGAGTTCAAGGGAGGGAGTAGGGAAGTGAGAGAGAGAGAGAGAGAGAGAGAGAGGGTGGGTTGGCAGGTCTGAGGGGTTTGGTTCTCTTGGATCCAAACTTACTGTAGCTAAAAGTCATTACAGATCAACAAAAAGAAAGTTCTGGAGCTAAAGTTCTGAGCAGGAAGAAATGGAAAAGGAAAAAGAAAAAGAAAGGCATTTCTTAACATCTGGGCTGTTATAAACACTTATTCCAGCCACTTGGATTTTTTTTTTTTTTTTTTTTTTCTTTTGGCATATTTTCAGTGTGGGAAAGTGTTTAGTGGTTATTACATTGCAGGAGCATTTCAGAAATAGACAGGAAACAGACTCATTATTGCTGACACAGACAAACTTTGTTGTAGTTGTAGAAGTTGTCATTGCATCAGCGTTGCTTTCAGTGCTGAGTTACTCACATCAGGACTAGCAATGTCAGGCAGGGTGGGTCCTGTTCTGCTCTTGTGTCTGTCCCTGACTGTGGGTTCAGTCCAGAGCCAAAGTTCCTCCCAGGATGCCTTTATAATCCAGTACATGGAGAGGAGGCTGGCACAGATGGAGGTAGGTGACTACTGTATTTCCATTTCATGTCAGCTTACTAAAGCCCTTATGATGAGAAGGACATCACAATGTCTTTCTAAGCTTCACAGGAAGTGTGGTCCAAAACACTGTGACCTTCCAACCTCACAGTTGTTGCTTCTACTGCAACTAATGCAGTTTACAGAATTTTGCTGTTGCATTCTTTGTAAACTGCTGAGAATGAAAAAAATCAGAAAAATCAAAAATCTTTTTGTTTTCTTTTTTTTGCCTTGGTGTTAAAAACATCTGTTGATAAGATGACCAGATTCATAATTTAGAAGAAGAAAATATTACACTTGTATTACCTTCATATCAAGTTCAGGCAGGTGTTTAGACACTAGTAGTCTTGGCATTGTGCATGGTTTCTGTAAGAATGTATATAAAGGCTTTCAGGAATACTTGCCAGTTGTTATGTCATTGACAGCAGTGCTTAATGTTTTATTAACATGCTTTATTCATGGTACAGTATAATAATAACTTCTTTCCAATCATTTATCAATGATATTAGGAGCGTCTGAATCAATGTGAGCAAAACACAATCAGTGTAACCCAGAAGACCTATGACCTGTCCTCTGAGATTAGGAGCTACCTGTCCACTGTTAGCATTCTGAGGTAGGCCTGCCTTAAAGACAATATTATAGCATCAAAGGTGAAAAAATGGTGTCAATTTATTGTAGTTTTATTCTTTACTCCTTAATATGAGCTAATGTTTGTGATATGTGGCTGAATGATGGCAGCAGTAAATGAAGGTAAAATGCGTGGCTCCTCAGATCAGAGGTGAAGAGCCAGGTGGACAGCGTGTCTGTACGTGTAGAGCGAGTGGAGAGAGAGCTGGAGTACCTAGAAAACAAGATTCCCACTGACTCCAACATCGAGATGGACGAGGAGCTGCTGGAACAGCAGATCCTGGCAGCAGAACTCGATCAGCTGAAAAAGAGAGCGAAGATTAAAGTGGAGAATGGTAGGAAATGTGTCTGTACAGTGCTGTAGCATTGATGATGATGATGATGACGATGACAAACAGGAAGTGTTAAATATTAACAATGTACCAGTGCAATAATAATGCACTCACTCATAGTTTTGTTTCCAACATTCTCCAGACTGCAGCACAACCCTGACTCAAATCAAGTCTCTCAAGATTGTGAAGAAAGCAGGAGACACTTTGGGTTCCTGGTTTAAGGACCCTTCTGAAGGCTCAAATAAGGTCCATTCTTTTCTAATGACATAATAGTAAAATAATAGGCTATTGACAGTGGAGGTAAGGGTTTGAAAGTATCAGCCATCAGCAGCCTGTAGTTATGTTGCTCTTAATGTGGGATTTCTGATGGATGACCACTGAACACTCAAATTAATTATGTTTTTAAGGCTGAGTTAATCCTTGATCAGTATGTCCATCATTTACTTATTGGAACTGGAACCTATTTAGAAAGAAGAACACAGTTATAAAACCATACGAGAGATGGATGTTACATTTCAAAGACTAATTTATTGTTTAGGCATGTAGTTTTTCTTATTTCTGTGGATATCAAGTTGTGACAGATTTTAGTGTCAGACACAGATTAATGAACATATTAATGTAAGATCAACCCAAAATAATAATAATAATAATAATAAATTATCTTTCATTTCTCTTCTGGATTCACAACTGTGAATCTTCCAGGTCTACTTCCTCAGTGGAATTAGAAACAACTCTCTGCTGGAGTATATTTCCCTGCAAAGCTTCACAGAGAGGAACTCCTCTCAGCCAGCCAAGGCGATCCAGCTGCCTTTCCACTGGCAGGGTACCGGTCATGTGGTCTACAACGGATTTCTCTACTGCCATAGGGCAGACACTCCCAACCAGATTCTGAAGGTGGGTGAATAAAGCGGAAATCAAATCATTTTGTTGGTTAAACAAAAAGGAGATGTATAAAATATTCACTGTATTCACCATCCTGTGGTGTAATCTTGTAGAACTGTAGTGTTTGTCCAAGAGAGTGGGTTAAACCCAGGGATGAGTCTCTCTCTCTCTCTCTCTCTCTCTCTCTCTCTCTCTCTCTCTCTCTCTCTTAACTATTAGTCTAGTTTATATATAATTTTTCACAGCCACAAAATTGTAACAATTATAGTAGCTTATTATTTGGAACTGCTGTTTAAATCTCTTTGGCTATGATTGCATTGAAACAGGAAGAAATGGACATTTAAATAGCATTAGTTTGTTGTCAGGAAAATTTGGACTTTAAATATATAAAGTAGAGGGCACCAGAGACCATATATCTCCCCCAAGGGCCAACATTCCTATGATTTCTGTTTTTTGCCAGACTTTACTTTGGCATCACATGTATAAAAAAATCTAGCATGCAAATTATTCTTATTATTATTATTTTATTTAACCTTTATTTTACTAGGTAAGTCTCATTGAGATTTATAATGACATTTCCAAGAGATTTAGTCATTTCCCAGCTCAGCTGTACTGTAAGAAATCAACTTCTGCATGTGTATCTCTATCCAAAAATGTAAAATGTGTATTTTTTAAAATTTAAATTGGTGTCTTAGTTTTCAAGAAATAGGCAAAATGTTTACACAGACTTGCACAGTTGAAAAAAACACCTTGGGGGTTTTAATTATCTCCGCTAAGGAGGTTATATGATCATCGGTATTTGTTAGCAGGATAGCTCAAAAAGTTATGGATGGATTTGGATGAAATTTGGAGGACAGAAAATGTTCAGGTGAAGAAATTATAAAATTTTGGAGGTGATCTGGATCATGTTCTGGATCCAGAAGAAATTTTAGCTCATAAAATTCTTGGTTCAATGTGTATTTTATTTAGAGCTATGTGTTTTCATGCATCTTTGGAGAGTTGTTTTTGGAGGGGTATAATCTGCAAAAAGAGACATAAGATCCATAACATAACATGAGATGGAAGAATTGTTTTTCTTCACTTACCTCTTCTGTTACCATAGGCTGGATGCAACTACATCCACACCACTATTATCTTTATCTTTTTCTGGTTTATTGTTTACATTATTTGCATAATGTATATGCTGGACCACCATGTTAGGAAGAATCGAGGCTGATTTCTGATACAGCTGGAAAACCTCTATAAATATGGGCTTTGTTTCTTGAATTTGTCTTAATTTCATTGATTCTCTCCCATTACGTAAAGGTAGATCTGTTGAATGGTACAGTGGTGGATAGCACGTTGCTTCCAGGAGCAGGTCGTCTGCCGGTCTACAGTCTGAACCCGAACACCTACCTGGACATGGCTGTGGATGAACTTGGCCTCTGGGTCATCCATGCTGACTCGGAGTATGAAGGAAAACTGGTCATCACCAAACTGGATAAAGGTGGAGAATACCAACCTTACACACACACACACACACACACACACACACACACACACACACACACACACACACACAGTAATGTAACCATATTTTTTGTCTCTATCTCAGTGAGCCTGGCAGTAGAATATACCTGGGACACACAGTGTAGAAGCCGTGGTGCTGAAGGTGCTTTCCTTATATGTGGGACTCTCTATGTGGTCTACAACACCCGCTATGGAGGACGCTCCACCGTACAGTGTCTCTATGACATCCATGACTCTATCCACAGGTGGGCTTGATGCATACATGGGATTCATGCTGAAACTCCTTGCAACTGCAGCAATCACCAGCCACAGTTTCACAACATTGTGTTTCATCCAAGCCATTTTAAAACTTTATTTTAGCTAAACTGAAGCCTTTTCATGTAGGTGATTAAGTATTTTCTCAATACTTTATGCCATTTTGCAGCAATGAGAGTCCTGTGCTGTTCTTCCCAAAGCGATACACCAGCCACAGCAGCATCCACTACCACCCGAGAGAAAAAATGCTGTATGCCTGGGACGATGGCTACCAGACGATATACAAAGTGGAGACACGCAGGAATGACCAAATCACTGCTGAACTGGGATAATATCTCCTATGCATCTGTTTAAAACTTATGTTTTCACTTCAAACATAATCCAAAATTATGCAACATATATACACTAACCACTAACCTTTCATTAGCATGCATGCATACCTCCACCAACGTAGAACAAACATAGGCAAAATTTGCAAAATCTGACCAAACTGTACCTGTTGATGGCATAAAATATGTTTTATTTTTTAAAATTGAGATTGATGTATTATTTTTCAAGACATTGACAAAATAATGAATAATGCCCTATGCTAACATAGCATTTTTTTTTTTTTTTTTTTTTAATTCCTGGATCTGCCCCTGAATTTGCATCAGCAGAACATTTAATGGGCTCTTTCCTGGGCCATGCCCTACCATTCCACTAGTTCTGTCAAAATTGTTTAATAAGTTTTTTGTAATCCTGAACAAAAAATAAGAAAAAGAAAAAAAAAACAAAACAATAACTAACAGATGCAGGTGAAAACATAACCTTCTTGGCAGAGATAGCAATTTATGAAAGTTATGGATGAAAGGCTATAATCTACTGTTGTCAAGTGTCATGATCCTTTGGCAAATAATTGCTCTCTTTGTCACTGTTATCATTACAAATATACTAATCACATCATACCAAAGGCACTTATTACCTCCTACATGAACCTTATAGTTTTTAACACCACAATAAAGAGCATTAAAGTGTCATGAATGTATATTTTCACGAAACTCTATGCCCTTGGGAAAATATTTAAGGGAGCCTCTGAGCTGTTTGTCTAGTCAGCATGCTGTTGCATCTTGAATAAATTAGCACATATATCCTTTGTTTATAGCCCATTAAGATGCCATCTGGATAATATGTAAATGTATGACCTCTGACACATCTGTAAAGCCACACCCATAGACATTCAAAGATATCTAATAATATGTCTCCTGTATAGCTATATGCTACTGCTGTCACTTAGTGTAACCACATTTCCATTTAAAAATCAGGCTTGCATAGATCTTTATAAAGTAAAGTATCACTGCAGAATTTAAAAAAAAAAAAAGAAAAAAGAAAAAACCAACAACTGAAGTGCTTTCTGGTGGTTATTATGTTATCCCTAGAGCTAAGTCATTTATATATATTTACTTGTAATTGATTTTAACTCTCATCTGCTTAAAAAGCTGCACTGTTTAAAAAAAATTATTTTCTAAACAAATTTTGCTTGAGAATAGAAAAGTAAATTATTGCCAAAACATTCTATACAGTGTTACAATTTAAAAATTTAAATAAAAAAGGAATAGCCTCTTTCTTTAGATTACAAAATGTGCAAGGGTCTGAAGTGGTCACATATTTGGCAATAAACGAGGAACAGGATATGCAGGAAATTGCAAGACAAATACAATGCAGTATTTTAAAATGTACTCTCTTGACTATATTAGATAAATCAGATGTATGTCAGGCAAAAGGTGTGTTTTTAATGAATATTCTCAATAAGAGATTACTTGTGAAACTTACCTTTTATAACCAATTTGTTCTGTTTGGAAAATGTTATTACATACAAATATTATTAGATTTTATCAGTCAAGGGAAAATTATGTAATACTGGTTCAGTGTACAGTTTTGTTTTGTTTTTTAATCTCCCCAGAAATAAGATGGGAGTTAATTAGCTGAACTTGCCAAATTAATTTTATATCTAAAAGAATTATGTATGTTGTATTTGTAGCAAAGTAAAGCACCTGAATCAACCATCAAGTTAATGAGAAAACGTGACTTATTTTGGACCGTGAACGCCTCTGACGAATCCCGCCTGTTTTCAGTTGCACGTGACGTAAAGAAAGGGGGCGGGGTCAGTGTGACCGTTGACAGCTGTCCGCTATAAACTGGCTGGGTTTTGTCTGTAATGAGCTGTCGTGATTTTGTGGAGTTGTGTTGTTAAAAGTGTCTCGTTTAATAATAATGAGGAGGAGAAACAGCAGCAACGCCAGCAGGAGAAGCTCGACCATTAGAAGACGCAGTGACAAGTTCCGTTTTGATGAATTCGGCTTTGCTCTAATAAAAAGAAAAGAGCAAAAACTTCACCGGTGTCACGATTACAGGTGCGGAGTTTTGAAATCTCAGGTCACGTCATGAACGAGGGCTGTTAAGCTCTTTAACACAGTTAAAAGTAGTTAAACTGAACTCAGATTTATTCTTTAACACCGCTATTCTGTTTGTTTTTAATTTTTATTACTGAAAACATTTATTTTATGCCTTTAAACGTTTCTTGATAGACTCCTTGCCTTTTGATTTTTTTTTTTTTTTTTTTTTTTTTTTTTTTTTTTTTTTTTTTTTTTTTTTTTNAAAAAAAAAAAAAAAAGCATAAATGTAACTCCTAGTCAATGATTTACTTAGAAATATGTACCAAGTTCCTTGTTTTCAAATTATTAAGGCTACAAAAAGGAGTTCACGTTGATATCTGGACTGCAGGATATGGGATCTTGAGTTGAGGAATACTATCAAAATGTATGGCCAGGATTTATAATTTTAATTTTATCTACTTTCTAACAGTAAATAAAAAAGAAGCCAAAAAAAATCAGTGTCAAATATTTAGATTATTACAGGCAATTTTACTTTATAAAATAACATAAATTAAATATCTTGAGTTGGATAAACAGTTGTGGCAGGTGTATGACATAAAAGTTGTTAGCAAAATTCTGCCGCACTACAATGCTCGGATATCATTAAAAATATTAAAAGTAAACTATTAATTGAATAGTTAAGCATGAGATCAAAATGTAATTAGTATAGGGTTGGACCAGTATATCGCCTGAGATGAACTGGGGATCCAAAACATAGTTTCAATAGCCAAATGCTCTTTGGTGTGGCCAAAATGACATAGAATTAAATGATATAAAATTAGAAAAATGATTGCTCAGCTTGCTCATTTAATGCCAGTTCATGTAGTCAGCAATACAAAAAGAAATCTAAGGCGTGCTGATTTAACTGTTAAATAAAAAGCCCTTATCCAAACCTAACCAACACACCTTGATTCTTAAAGAGCAATGACTTTTAATTTAACAGTTACATCAGAATGCCTCAGATTTCCTTTTTGGATTTCCAGCCACAGGCCTGTACATTAACTGAGTAAGCTGAACAAAAATCTTTTTTTCCTATCTCATTGACTGTACAGTTTTTTTTCAATATCAGAAAGAAAGAAAGAAAGAAAATCAATGGATAGATCTAATTTTACCGTGTTTTCTGTAAGCTACCCTCAGCTGAGTGCAGCGAGGGTGAAGGAACTGTGTGAGCTGCTCAGCTACTGGAATGGGTCCAGCTTTATCTGCAGGAGTCAGGTTAGACACATCTATTTAAAAAGCATTCCTGATGTGTCGTGCTGTGCTGTAATCGTTTAACCAGGGCATGCTGTCTTCATGCTAACTGCAATGTTTTCAGATAGAGCGATTTATCAGGATGGGCATTCCTCCGAGCCTGCGAGGTCGAGTTTGGAAAAGTCTCCTCAGCATTGACAGCATGAGAGAAACCAGCGACTTCAGCTACCAGGTAAACTTCTGGATGGAACGTGATCATACATTTGCTGCATACAGTAGTACTTGTAAAAGTATGCTGTGTTTTCAGGTGTCCAAACAATAAGAAGTATCAAAAGATATTCAACAAATAAGCACTGCTGCATTTTTTAAAATTTTATTTTACTTTATTTTGGCCTACAAAATTGCCTATAGTTGCAGTGATTTTCCCAATTATGCAGTAAATGTTGTGACAATAGCAAAAAAAAAAAAAAAAAANAAAAAAAAAAAAAAAAATCACAATGAAATGCTAAATTTCTTCACAGAGTAATCTATTTTTACCAGACATTTCTGCATCACCTCATGACAATTACTTAGCTTCTCAAAGTGAAAATCAAAATCAGCTGGTCTTGCACGCAGCACCGTTGCACAATATGTAAATGGTGAGTAAAAAATTATGTAGTAAAATTGTCAGCTTATGCTGCAACCAGAATTAGTCCTTTGGTGACTAGTTTTAAATTCCACAAGGGCAGAGCTGCATTAAAGGACTATGGTCCTTTAAACAAGAGAAAATGCTTTTATTATTATTATTATTTATTTATTTTTTTTTACCAATCTAGCGTAACTTTATATTCATTCAGGCTCAACGTTGTTCTTAATTATAAAGCAATCTGGTTATAATTGACAGTCCACTCATGCTCTCGCAGATTCATCTCCCAAATATTTGTGTTCCTTCTCCAACAGAAGTGCTTGGCAGATGTGAGAGGGCCCCTGGTGGATTTGGGCATCAGTGAGTACGGCATCCTGTCAGCGATAGCCACGCTGAGCGACACGCAGAATGATCTGGATTTGAGCCCCCAACAGCCCCCCAGCTGCCCTGACCACCAATACTCTGTAGACGACATCACACTCTTTCGACAGATCGCTCTCGATCTCCGTGAGTTCTACCGGGCCGTCGACATTACGAGCTTTGCATGGGTGTGGTGTGTTGATTTGGTGGTCTGCTGTGTGTGGAGGGTGTCTGCAGGCCTTTTCAGGTGCTCTTATTAATCTTAAAAAATGAAATAATGTTGCTATTTATCTGTATCAAAAAGTCTTAGTAAGTGTAGACCTGTAATATAATTAAATTAACATGCTTGTGTCATACGCCAAGTACAAACATAGTCTATGTTGTTGAATAATAGAAAGAATACCACATGTTAATTTGACTTGTCCTTTAGAACGTTCCTTCCCAACCCACCGGTCTCTGATGGGGGACAGTCCAGAGGCCATTGAGGGTCAGGCCAGACTCTTCAGGGTCCTGATTGCCTACGCCAAATACAACCCACAGGTTGGATACAGCCAAGGTAACCAAATGAATGAAATGGATGTTTTACTATATTCATTTGTGCAGCACATAAAGGTCAGCTTATTTGTTATGTGATACTATTATATAACATTTGACAGAGTCCTGAGATAAGAGCTTTTTGCCTTATTGCCAGCAACTTATTATTATTACTTTTTTTTTAAATTTTTTTTATTTATTTATTTATTTTTAAATAAAGGATTAGTATCAGTTACACTATGAAGGTTCTGTTTTATGAGGCATGGTGGGGGACATTTGTTGTCCTTATACATGCTAAAGTTCACTTTATGCTCCCTCAGATTTTTATCACTTAACTTAGTGGTTCTCAAATTGTGTTTGACTGGGTGCAGTGACATATGCCAGATGAATACACATCTACAGAAAAACAAAACTATTGAAATCTATGGAAATTCTGTTGTTCACAGATACAGTCAATTTCAGTAATAGTTTTTCAGCAGTGTGATCATTATTTTCTTATAAGATTTATTAATTAATTTTAAATTGCCCAGCTGGTCCTGTGTGCACTTCCATTCTATGTGATATATTTTTTAGTTCATACTGTTAAAGTGCTCAATTTCAGTACAACACACATGCACACAGGGGTTTTCTGTGGTTTTTTTCATACTTTATGGCTCATTGCATAAATGTTTTAATTTGCCATGAGGTGGTTCAAAAAAGTTTGAAACCCCTTAGAAGAAAGCTGCAGTTCTTAATCTGTCCACTGGAGGGCACCAGAGGCCCACCAATTAAGCCTTGATGTTTCATTCTGGACTTTTTCTGCTTTAAAGTCTCAAATGAACCGTGACTTGACATTATAAATCAACTTTATTTAGGGATTCACATTTTTGTGTTAATTTAAAAAAAATCTATTGTAGGAAAAAAAAGTTGTTGAATTATTAACAATTAATGATGCAAAAGTCTCGGTGATTATTGCATGATTAAAAAAAAGTCTCTCACTTCTCCACAGTGCAGAATTTTGTAGATTCAAGGTTTATTTTATTATGCATTAATGACAGTTCTCTTGGCTGATCTGTACTGTAAGTAACATTTTCTCCACATTCCTTTTTTAATGTGTCTAGTGTTCTCTTGCAGTAGGAATCAAAATAGTATAAAAAAAGTTGGTTTATTTTGCAGTGAAAGTTGGTAGAAACTGGAAATTATGAGCCTTAAATAGGCTGTATCTACAAACACATTACTAAAAATGTGGGTTTGCATTTTAAAATTCCATTACCTTTAGTTCATGGAAAACGGTGTCATTGATCGGTGTTTCATGGCATTCAGTGGTAAAAATCCAATCAAATAAAACTTGTTTCCCTCTTTACAAGAGATAACATTGTTTTGCACTTTTACCTCCAAGAATATTTCCTGCTTTGATATGCGTGTTTTGTACAGGAAATACATTAAGTTACAGAAGCATGGTCATTTAAAACTGCTGTTTTATTCAGACTTCAATAGCGCTGGTGAGGAGGGGAGCTTTGCCTAGTTTATATATGTATAGGAAGCATGTTGAGACTTCACTACAGTGTAGGAATAGTATGATATACTGCTCAGACAGTAAGAGCTGTATGAGACATGTACTGCTCTTACTGTCTCATACTTTTAATAAAGTAACTTACTTCATCTTAACCCTTTTAAAAACTTTTTTTAATTATATCAAATACCTGCCTCATCATTTTCCTGCTGATCCAGTATTTGATGCTTCACTGTAAAGCGTTTTTTTTTTTGTTTCTATTTCTTTTTTTTTGGATAAGAGTATATTTGTGTGTATGTCCTGTCTTACAGGGATGTCCTACATAGCTGCAGTGCTGCTGATGCAGTTGGGAGAGGAGGAGGCGTTCTGGGCTCTGACAGCCTTGTTGGATAAACCCAAATATCTGGCAGAACTGTTTGACCTCAGCCTCACCAAGTAAGAATGTAGTATTATAAATAGACATAGATGATTGATACACAGATGAATTTGCAGGAGTTTTCAAATGGTACTTTGTACTACAGGTTACCAGCCTTAAAATGTCCTGTGCAGCTGTCATCATCAGCAGATCAGTCTACTCATGAGGCTCTGAATGTGTGAATACTAAATGCAGATGAAGAAGTTTTTTTTCATCTGTATTTCTTTTCACACACACACACAAAGAGAGAGAGAGAGAGAGAGAGAGAGAGAGAGAGAGAGAGAGAGAGAGAGACACTTGAATGGCCCATGACGGCCTGTATAATTATTTCGGTAAACATCAAAACAGTATCAGTTTGACATTATTTATTCAACCAAGACCATCCCAAACAATACTGATGACAATTAAAAATGCTTCTATTTACCACAGGGTGGCCGCGGGTCCTTAAAAGTCTTAAATACACATTTACTAATATAAGGCCTTATAAAGAAATTAATTTGTCTTAAATTCAGATTGGATAGGTCTTAAATTTTGTTTTATAATGTCCAGGGCTGTTCCCCTGCATAGAGAAGTGTGAGGTGGCCGCCTCCGTTAAATTTTGTGCTGCCTCTCGATAAAACTCTGACAGTATCTTTATAAAAAACACTATTTTCCAACAAGTGTTGCACTCGGTGGATTTCTGTCATTAGTACAGTGCCCGTTGAAAACTTGCATGTTCGGACCAGGCCGGACGGTGTGCGCCACAGCCTGTCATAAATGCCCATGGAGTGGAGCATATGCTGCTGGTATCTTACCACGTGGACTACTTTTACTGGCACAGCTCAATTTGAGAACTGCTCATCCAAACAACTTCAAACTTCACACGTGATGCTGCACGTCACATCATTGCTGTCCTTGGGTCCTGAGCAATAAACCTGCCGAATTTCAACTTCATACACTGCCAGGTTGTAGAGATGTTGGTGCCACAGACAGAGATTTCTGTCGTTATAATTCAGATTATAGTTAAAATGTATTCATGAAGCATGTACATATGTAAAATGATCAGTCAGTTTCTCCACTAAACATTTTAGCATAAGGCAGCACAGAGAGAGAGAGAGCTTGATTCAATTCACGGTGAAATGTTTCATGGACTTGAGCGTGTTCACCCAACGTGAACACATTAACCTGAGCAGAAAGAGAGACATGCTGCAGCTACAGAACCGCTTCTTCTCTGCAGCAGCACAAACAGCCTGTCCTCTGATCTACGTTTTCAAGCATCAGGAAATAACTGGTGAAATGAAAGAGACACTGTGACTTTCGGAGCAGCGTGTGTGCGGTACTATTGCACTTATAAAAAAAAAGAAAGAAATTTGCAATAAGTAAGAAGTTTCCTTTGTAAAGTTGGACAGCCTAAGTCTGGCGATATTAGACAGTTTGAATCTGCATTGAGGGAAAAAGTGCAGTACCCATTCCGCAGCCATTAGTGCCGTGGAGCAAGCATATGCTACTGAGTCCAGAGTGTATCATGCTGCTTCCGCCGCGGCCAGAGCATATCACGCAGACTATTCCTTACCGGCACGAATTCGAGAACCGCTCAACCAAAGAACTTCATACGTGGAAAAGGCACGTCTCGAGCGTTATACCTGCCGAATTTCAGCTTCATACAGCACCGCGTTCTCGAGATATGCGTGCCACAGACAAACAGATAGAATGAATGAATGAATTACTGGCATTATAGTAAGATTTGTAACTGTGGCGGCGCTGTATCGTAATCAGCTCAGAGCAGCGGGAAAGGCGCCGTGATGCTTATGGACAGCAGGAGTAACAGGAATTTACATGTCACCGGTTGACGCACAGAGAGGACAACATGGGGTCCGCGGATCCTTAAAAACTTTTAAATTAATGCATTTGTATATAAATCGCTGTTTTGTATTTTAACGTAATGCAGACCAGAAAACTAACAGCAATAATTTGTTGCGGAGGGCCACTGTAGTTTAGCATCTTGGGCTAAACTAGCTTGAAGTGTTAGCTTAAAGTGGTGATGAATATGAGATGCGTGTGCGAAAAGTAATTGTAACTCTGTAGAATGGGAATCAAAGACGTGGAATTGAACATGCAGCGCGAGAAACAAAGTGGCTGTGAAAACCCGTAAACTACCGACAGTATTTCTCAGTACCGATCAGTAACAACATCCAGCTTCACCGCCACAGTTACAGCGGAGGAAGACAAACCAGCTGAGCTGACAGATTCGGTTTGGCTCCTTATGTCGTTAAATCCTCGCTGCACAGGTCAACAAAGACACGTTTGTCCTGAAAAGAAAACAGCTGGACCGGTACCGTTTATCCGTTATTGGAAAGAAGATCACATCCAGTTCAGGTATCTGTGACCACACTTCATGTAATATGAGACATCTCAGGATTTAAAGTAAAGTTTTTCATGGTTTTTCTCTGAAATCACATCATGATAACATATTACACACATCATTATGCACAGTTTTTGTTTAAAGTGATCTTAAAGAGCACATTTTATTTTAGAACTGAAAAAATAGGTGTAAAACATTTAAAAACATTATTTAAAAATTTTATCGTGACATTGCACATGAGGTTGGTATGCAGTTACATGCATCAATTAGATCATTTACCTGTGATTTTGTACGCATTAGCCATACTTTGACATAGAAGCGTGTGTGTGTGTGTGGGNTGATGGCAAAGCTCACAAAACCAAAAATACTTACCTCCATGTTAAAATTATACTCCAGTGAAGCACTGATCTCAGATTGTTGCTGTGAGCGTGATGAGAGCAGAAATAGTCCATGTTCAGGTTACAGAAGGCGTTACTACTTTGTACTTTGAGTCAAACTTTACATGAATCTTAGTGTGAAATGTCTGCAGGCTGTCTGTTCTGCCTACAGTCCAGTCATCACAGCCATCAGATTTTAGTATTTGTTTTTAGTTTTTTTTAGTTGCTTGCGTTTCAGTCACTCCTTTATGATCCAGTAAACATATTTGGACAAACATGTAAACTAAAAAATATAAATCAGTAATTTAAAACTTAATAATGTCCTTAAAACTAAAGTAATTGGTGCCGTCGTATACTTTTTGCCATGTGAAGTTGGTCTTAAATTCCATCCTAAGAGGCATTAAAAAGTCTTAAATTTAACATAGCTGAATCTGTAGCCACCCTGTACCAGTGTGCCTCCCATGTTCTAGTATCGGTGACTGCGTGCACACGTGTGCACACACGTGCTCACATGCTACAGGCTGCTGATGTAGTATGTAACCTTCAAGGATAACCCTACGTGATTTATATAAAATTAAGGGAAATTTGAGAATGAACACATTTTAAATGTGTTGTATAAAAACAGTTCAGTGTCAGTAAATTATTACATTCTTATTTTGAAAGTTGATCTGATCATATTGCAGAGAAAGCGGCCGCCTCTGTTTGACTCTGAAATGCATCAGCTTGAATTTACTGTGAAATCTGCTCTGCAGGAAGATTAGTTTGTGGCTCAAAAAACAGTATGAGGATGTTGTAAAGGGCAAACTCGTTCATTTCCAGCATGTTTATACTATGTATTCAAGAGATACTTTTATGCAAGAGTACAAAAGTGAGGTTGATGGGGAAAAATCTTAATTTTGGGTATCCTTTCTGTGTGACACCAGTCATCTCCAACACACTCTCTTGCTTCTTAGATTTTTAATGGTTATCTGCAGCCAAGCTGCAAACCTAAACACGACTCTTGTTTCTTGTCTAATCAGGGTCCAGCATCAGGTGAAGATGTTTGACCAGTTTCTGAAACACAGGAAGCCATGGCTCTCTCAACACATGGTGAGTGCTTCTGGGTATTTTTCTGCTCAGATTTGCACTTATTAGTTTCTGTATAGAATGATACTCTGATTATGCTCATTCATTGTGTATGTGAGATGCAGCATCATTTAGGATTGATGACACGGGGAAAACAAAAAAGTGATTTCCACAAAGAATAGTGGAGTGAGTATGTGATTTAAGATGCATCACGGCAGAGAGATTTGTTTTGCGAAAGAAAAACAACTGCACCAGAAGGCTTTGGATGGAGTTTGAAGCTATCTTTTTCAGTGTGCAATACTTTTTTTTTTTTTTTTTTTTGTTTTCTTAATTTTATTAGACTTAAAGAATGTAGAACCCATAATATGAATTTAGTTTGTATAAGCTGAGTTTGATCTGCAAATTTAGATTTTTTTTAAATAAACCTGTATATAAGCCAACCCCCTGATGTTGTTCCATCGATTTATTGGTTTAGCAAATTACCTGTTTTTCTGGGTATTGTCTGGGTATTCTCTGATTTTCTGAAAATAATCCACATACCGGTTGTGGTGGCTATTTTAAAACTTCACCATTTTAACAGGGCTTGTCTTCCTGACTCACACCGGAATGATCACATCACGCTCTTGTTCTTTGAGTAACTTATTTATTTTCAAACTAACAAAATATGACGTTCAAAAACTATACTGCTGCCCCGTTCCACATAAACATTGGCTCCGCCTCCAGCTGAGCGCCTATAAATAGACTCCTCCTCCATGAAGCAGCCAGTGAAATACATCATTCTAAGATATGATTTAAACTATTTTCCATGGTAGTGGTAATGGATAGTATTTCCACCACTGGAAGTTTCATTCTGTGGGATCAAATTTGAATTTCTCATGTATAAGCCGACCCCGCCCCCCCCGNCCCCCCGTTTGATTTGTGAAATTTGGTAATATCGGCTTATACTCGAGTATATACGGTAGCTGTGGACTCTGTTTTACACTAGGTGAATTTTTTGTTTTAAGTTTGATTTTACTGTTAAAGTAAAATTTGTATTTCTGCATCAAACATGAAAATACTGAGGGTAGTGTCAAACTTCTCAGTTGGTTCACTTTTTTCTGAACCATTTAAAAGTTACAACTTACACCTATGTGAAAACACCAACTGACTGTTCTCCTCAACAACACCACAGTTGCAACTTTGATCCTTTCTGCTTAAAACCTTCATTCTGTTCGTGCGAACACAAACACTCACTCACGCACACACACGTAACGTAAAGACATACATACACACACACTCACTTATCTCATCTCATCTCCTGCCATTTGTGCTGCTTGTGTGTCTTTGAAGGGATTGTGGTACTTCATGTCAACTCAGCAGGTCTGAGAGAAAAGATGACCTTTACAGCCAGCACACACACACTCTCACCACAGGAGCTTATTGCAGGCATAATAGTTTTCCCCCATACAGACAAAAAAAAAAAAAAAAGNAAAAAAAAAAAAAAAAGGTTTAATGATCAGTGAGAATAAGAAGCTGCATGTAGCAGAGCTGTTCAGCAGAGCTATTTTAAAGTTAATTCAGCTGTGACAGGTTTTTCTGCCTACCAGATGTGAGCAAACAGATGCTGAACACATTTTGAGTAGTGAGCAATAACCTGAAGCACTGGTACAATATTTTAATCCGACTTCCCAAGATGTGTCCACTGAGTGAAACAGTGAACTTTACACACCCACACTAGTTATAATATTAGCAGCATATTGTGCCAATGTGGTTTTTCTTTGGGACTGGCATGCTGACAGTCATCTGTGTCATTATTTAGCTGGATACATAAAGATCTATGCACAAAAAGATATGTTTTTTGGGAGGGAGGGTGAGAACCATAAGAAAGACATTTATCAAGTGAAGTTACAACACACCAAAATGACTAGATGTTGGGAGGTCAATAAAAGAATTTCAATGAAATATCTTTGATTTTGATTGGCAGGAAAACTAAACTCTAGCATGTGTATTTATGTCAACTAAACCCTCTTTGTTCCCCAAATCTCCCTGCAGGAGTCAGTGGGAGTCATGTCAGTCCATTTTGTGATGCCATGGTTTCTCACTCTGTTCACTTCCCTGCCCTGCTGGGACTCTGTCCTGGCTGTCTGGGATCTCATCACACTGCATGGTATGTGCACACACACACGCAAGTTGATGCAAAGCACTGATCAATCAAAAGATAATTTTTTTTTAACAACTTTAATAAAATGTTTTAGTCTCAAATTGTATTAGTTAATATGGCTGAAATGTTATCACAATAAATATGTTTTGATGTAACTTACTATAATTTAAATAGTTGACGAGAAGAATCTCCATGTTATCGACCAGATGTCATTTTTGAGGGTTAATTTTTGTTACCACTGGTCAAGAATTTATTTGTGATAGATATGCCAAAAACTGTTTTTTTTTAAGGACTGTTTAAAACAAATTATCCCCCTCACTGGACTTGTTCAATAAAAAAGAGACATTAAAAAAAAAAAAAATCTCCCCCAGTGATGTGTAGGAACATTTATATTCAGCGTCACTATCTTTAGTTGAACTTGTTAGCTTCTGTCTCTACATTCTACGTTAATCAGCATCAGACACTTTCCCCGAGTAGACTTCCTGCTTACTCTGCTGTGTATGTGTATTTCCCCTGAATGGGGATGAACTTCCTTTTAATTTGGTTAGACAAGTCACTAGTGGCAGAAGACTAACTATGTTCTTTCATAGTTTGATTGGCTTTTTCTAGTGCAACATGCCCACAGGCAAGTTGAAAGCCCTAATTGTCCTGTATATTTCAGAAATTACCACTGAAAAATAAATTGAGATAATTACTATCATTTTATCTTTCATCAGTAGTTCCCAAGGTATTTATGTACTTAAGGCGTTTTGATTCATGCAGACATGAATGTCACATTTATTTGGGTCCAGTCCAAGTAAATACTGATGTGATTGGTTTGCTGGGTTGCTCAGGGTTTAATGCCTGACAGTGTTACATCTTCTCTGTCCCTGTTACTGTTTTTACACCAACCTTGCAATAAAGTAGGCAGTTGCAGAAATAATTTTTTAAAGTGATTCCCATCTTTCCACAGGCCTATCTGCAGTGTTCCGTACCGCTCTGACCATCATTCAGCTGCTGGAGACTCGTCTGCTGGACCTGAGCGATGAGGGAGCGGTATTACCCCTGCTGCTGAGGGTACCTGTTGATGTGTAAGTAACGTGGGGTTACACGGAAAAGAGGAGCAGTAATGTGCACCATCTACTGTGTACATACACATACATACAGATAGTGGTGTTGTGTGTTCTTTCACACACAGTGGCTGTATTTTTCTGAGTTCTCAAAGAGAACAATTTGATAAAACACACGTTTATTTAAAAAAAAAATCTATATTTTACTCATTTCCTCAAAGGTGAGAATGTGTGTAGCTTTTAAAAAGCCACAAGGGTTTTTTTTTTTTTTTTTTTTTTTTTTTTTTTTTTTTTTTTTTTTTTTTTTTATAAACGGAATCAAGAATAGGATAAGCTGTCCCACACTAACATCCATGAATGTCGTGGCAGGCCACCCTCGCTGAAAGTGACAGGTCCTCCTGAAGAATATACAGCACAGTTCTCAGAGCCGAGGGCTCAGCTTTTTTAGATTTGGCCCTCAATAAATCCTGAGGCAGCCCATGAATATTCATCGGCTCATCAGGACTTTGCAGATTAGACGTGTTTTGACATTGGACATTTCAAGGAAAGTAAAGTGTCACTGTCTTGCTGTTGTTTAGACATGTTTGGACTAAATGTCCTTTATGCTAAATTAGTTTCTTCAATGGCAGTCCATGCCGCTTTTGGTTGGACCCCTCTGTCTTTCTCTCGCTATGTTGAATATAAATGTCACATGCCGATGGACATGTTTTGTTGACATGGAGCGGTAGTTATGGTAACCCAGCGGGGTCACTGAGTTTGTGTATACAGCCAGTGTCTGTGACGGACTGGTGCACAGAGATTATTAAAATCCAGTTTATCATATTTGTTTTGTAGCAAAGCTACCGCCAAGTACTTTAATTTCACACTCATGTGTGCTTCTTTGTCGAAAAGGTCCCTTTGTTTGGACCTCGTTTTGTTTACCTTGGACAACCATCAGTAGAGCAGAGGCTGATAAATGTAGGCTACACAAGCCAAGTCGTTTCCATCAATGCAGTTGTGTCACACGCAGTGATAAAGCACTTTATCACGAGCCAAAAAGGGACAACATTTATTGGTTACGCAGCAATGACTCTCAAAGTGGATAATGAAGGACATCTCGCTCAGATTATTTCGGGACACAGCTGAACAATGTTTGACCATTGGATTTTGACAATTCTATTAAATCTCATGCGAAGAACAATTTCACTGATCATTTGATTTTCGATTTGTTTACTTGCACAATTTATAGTTCACTTTCAACACCACTTAACAGCCCAGATGTCATCCTATAATAAGTCCCATTTTCAGCGCAAGGAAAGAGGACGTGCATTGTGGTTCCACGTGTAAATCACTTCTGCTGGTGGTCTGTGCATGTATGCATCAAGGGCAGCGCTAACAGTCACATTTTGTTCCAGCTCTGGTGTTCAGTGGGCATCCTGCCATCGCGTCACATTGAGAGGGTCTTGTTGCCTGCCTTGGCATCACTATGAAAGCCTGGTCAGAAGTCAACACTAAGTGGTCTGACAGTCTCTCAGGGCTGGATCTCTTACACTGGGAAGATACTGTTGAAGAAAGAGGGAAAGGTAGTGAGTGGAGCAAAAGAAAGAAAGATTAATGGTGGGTCAGACAGGGAAGCAGCGACAGAAAGAAGGTACACTAATTTGGGCAGTGAGTGAAGAGAGTGGGAGAGAAATGAAGAAAAGGAGCAAGAAGAGATGTTCATCCTGTTCATTGTCTTTGAGAAACTCTTCTCTGCTACTCTCTGAATGATATAAATGGAACTTGTCGCACTCCATATAGGCCATTCTGATTAATGATTGGCTGAGAGGCTCATCCATCTACCATGACTGCGCCTGTCTACGCAAGGCTGTCAGTCAACTGCCACCTCAGCCATGGATTGCAACAAAGACTCACAACTCAGCCTACATCACCATTTAGATTCGATAGACAAATTAATTCCACTTTTGACGGTCTGTGTGTGTGTTTTATTTATTTAATTTTTTTGGTGTGTGTTCTTTTTTCTCTGCCCTGCTGCTTTATGTCTCCCTTTTACACATCACTACTCTTACTCAAATGAAAAAGATGGTCTGATAATCCATCTACCCATTAAAGTGATTGTATTATCATAAATGATCACTTTTATAATTTAATAATAAATAATACTAAATAATCATCATAAATAATGAGTTCCCACACAACCGCAAGCTTCACTTCCTGTCTTCATTTTCCTTTCTTTCTGCACCATTTTTGTCTCTTCTTCTTAAGTGACCACATATTATCCTGTGCCCCATCCTGTTTCCCTTTCTCCATCTGCCTCCCCCTGCCTTCCTCTCTCTACTCTCTCCCCATACACAAAGTGTGACTCAGTGCCCTCATCAGCTGCCACCACTCCTATTTCCACTTGTCTTTCTCTTTTGTTTACCCCCTCCTTCTCAATAGTCAATTCCCATAATCCTCCCTGCCTTATCCCTCCTATGTGTTCTCATTTTCTTTTCGGCTCCCCCTCTCCTCCTCGGTGCCCCCTTTCATTCATTCATTTATCCCCGCTGACATGTTGACACCGTCGTTCTGCTAGAGGGATTGACACATCATTTGTTTACTTCGCTGGCCAGCATCAATAAAGACTCTGCTTCATTTCCCCCAATTCTTAAGACCATTTTATAGTTCCCAACTATAACTTTGTTATAGAAATTTAAAAAGTTGGCCCACTTTCAGGAAATATCAGTTTGTGTTTGGTTTGCGGATAGCTCAGCGGGGTATCTTCTTGATTGTGTTGATCATCCTTTTTGAGAAAATATGCTTTGCAGGGTTTGCATTTTTTTTTTCTTTTCTTTTTTTTAACTTCCCATTTTGCCCGTCCTAATTACAGGCCATATCTTTTTCACAGAGCTTTTACATCAGCAACCTGATCCAGAAAATTGGCTTGGGACAAATGGAGTTGGTGCCTTATCTGTTTAAACATCTTGTAATGTAAACCCACTGCTAAGCTTTGCTATACAAAGCAGATATTAAAGCTTTGACGGATGTAAGTCCAGAATCCGGTTGTTGCTGTGTATTTGCCTGAAGAGAATACATGTACATTGTATCACCCGCCATAAAAACCAACACCAACACATGGGTCAGATGAAAAGGTTTGGTTTTGTGACTGCTGATATTTTTGAAGTGCCAACAAACATAGTTGCAGTAAAGGTACATCTTTGCACAGGTGAATATACAATAAAATATAATGTCAAAGGTTTGCTCAATGTGAGTCAGGTGAACAGTTAAACATGGCAATTCATTTTATTGTGCACTGATCTCAACACAGGAATCTAAATCAAAATGACTTCTATTGTAGAGGCCATCCACTGCAAGCCAATATTATCTGCTGTTACTATAATGTTTGGTGACAAACTTTATTTGTTTAACTGTTAAACATCCTGCATTGGTTTTGCAGTTGTCATAACTCATAAAAAATGAAACATGAGAGATCCTTGGTTCATGTTATGTTGTTGTGTGTTTAAAAAAAAAAAAAAAGCTAAGACCTTTGGATGTCAGGTTTTTACATTTCAAATTTTTATATCTGTTACTCATATTGTATTGATATTGGCCTCAGAAATCCTAATACATTGTAGTTAACAGTATCTGACTACCTGACTCTGTCTGAGGAAGTGTGTATTATGACGGTTTAAAGAAGCTGCTGAGGCTGATTAACCTCAGCTATGGAGCTTATGTGATGACTGGCATTTGTCTGTTTGTTGAGCAGGATATCTAGAACAGTTTTGATATTTGGATGAAATTTGTGGGATAGATAGATATGTTGAGAGGAAGTAGTGATAAAAATTTTGGAGACTATCCAGATCATATTCTATATCCAGAGTTTCTAGCCTATAAAATACTTGGCAGAGGTATGCACTGTCAGAATGCCTTCTTTTCTTTCTTTCTTTCTTTTTTTATAAACTGGAGCATAATATTAGCAGTGTTTTTCTTTTGGTTAATGTTTGCCTTGCCACTTGTACGTTGCTATTTGCGACAGTGCTTCTTGCATCTTTTTTGAATGAGTTCCTGGAAACTTGGAGCCATCAGGAAACCTGTTACACATCATGCATTCATCTGTAACCATGATCGTTCTTTCATTTTGATCCATCTTCACTTTCTGTTTCTTCTTACAACCATTTGTCATTAGTTAGTGCTTTCTATAGCTCTGTGTGAGATGTATCCTAATGACATTATTGTCATCTTACTACCTCCATCTTTCCATTTCAGACTGCCTTCCTCCTCTTTTCTGTCTGTTTTCTGCTTTCCTCCATCAGTTTCTGTCATTCTCCATCATCCTCAACTGATATCATTCTGTCGCTCTGCTTACATTAATGTTGCACTGCCAACATGACTCCATGTCTTGATAATGCAGAACAGGATCAATGCAATGCTAAACATGTTTTTTACTGTTTGATTTTCTGGGGCTTCCCCCCCCCCCCNCCCCCCCCCCCCCTGAAATCATTAATAGTGCCCGAGAGTCTGTTTGTGTTATCAGTGTTTTTCAAAATTATTTTTAATTATCAAATTTAATTCTAGGTATCATTATAGAAATTTTAATTGGCTCTTTGAAACCACCGTCCTGCTTTAATTACATCATCTGTCTTTTCCCCACCCTCTTTCTGTCATCCATCACTCTGTCTNCCCTCAGGGCCCAGTACACCGTGTTGGTACCAGCCCTGTGGAATACTGAGGTCCAAGACTGGGAGATCAAATGTATGAACAGCCTGGTGTTGGATGAGACTCATCATGGCCCCAAAGCTGGTAAACAATGCACAGACTTATGCATGTGTACTTACAGCAAACACACACACCATGCACATAATGCAAAGTCACTGCTATGGTCTTGTAAAAGCAGAGGCAGATAATGTAGAGGGACACTTGGGAGCACTCAGTACAGTTGTTCAGACCCTGGTAACTCGGTCAAACCTATACCGCCTAACCCTCAGTGCCACACACGGTGATCGAGTTACACACACGGCTTTGTTCTCCAGGCTTAATGTCAGTGTGTGAGGCAGTTGGACCTCAGGGAGGATGTCTTCATCTTGTTCCTGAGGCTGCTATTACAAAAGGAAGAAACACTCGCTCCTTGTTTGCGTCCTTTCCTCATTTGCTTCTCTTTATCATTCGTTAAAAGTTAAACTGCTCGGTGTTGCCATTACATGCTTTGTCTTCAGCTGGCAGCCTTTCATGCAGGCTTAATAAATAACGGATAAAAATATGCTTAAAGGTTGAGCTTCAAGATTCACAATTTAAAGTAAGTTCATCATCATATACTCTAAACAAACCCCTTAGCACTTAAACAACCCCTTCAGACACATTTTAAGATTTGTAGCCTTATTCTGTAATAATTGTATTCATTTTGTTTTTAAATATGGGTTTTACACACAAAAAAAATCATTAAACCACTGTTTTTAAAACTCTTTCTCCCTCCCTGTAAAATCAAAATTCTATGACTCACAGCATTGACCCACACAGTAATTTACACAGCTACAAAAACCACTTGCCACTTAACATTTATTCTAATTAACTAACAATATAATATTGTACTATACTAGAGTAATATAATTACTTTAACATTCTAGAATAGTTGTTGCTGAGGCATCAGCTATAATGGGGATCCAATTAAATAAACAAATTCTAACCGTATTTTCGCTCTGCAAATTCAGAACCAGAGAACACAAACCGTGTTCATATGTGCACATCACAACTCAGATTTCAGGTCACGATTAGGGAAGTCTTCCCTCTTCAGCAGTGGAATGTCAGAACTTTAAAGGGCTGTAAACACAAGAAAAACACGTTTGAGTGCAGGAGGTATAATCTTTAATTGCTCCTGCACTCAAATATATGTTTTGTTTATGATTTGTTCATCACAGAAATTTGAATATGCTAAATAACAACAAAAAAATTGCAAACATTACACTACTTTAACTGACTGGTACATGTCAAGTGGATGCTGTTTAGTTTTGCTTAATCAGTGAGCTTTATAGAGGCTGCAGTGGAGAAAGAAAATGGGCTCCATTTGCTGATTGTCTTCTGCTTGTGTGTGCACATGCATGCATGTTTGTTAGCCAATGTGCCTGCTATAACTTAGCAGATCAAAGGCAGCTTTTATCTTCTGAAGGTTGTTCAGGTATCAGCTTTACAAGATCTTTGAACCACTCACCACTGCAGTCTCATTTTCACACAACGCAGACAGATAGGAATGCAGTCTTGATGTGCATTTGTATGTGTATGTGTGTGTCCATGCCTGCGTCTACAAATTACTGTGTCTGTGTGCGCACAGACACATGCACATTTTCCTTATTTGCACCGTCACATGACTCAAGGAGGAGGATAGGAGGATGAGTCACAGGCTGAGTGGCTGCACGGCTTTATTGTCAAATCACCTTGAAAGGTAGACAAGACGACGAGAGAAAGACTGTGAAAAATAAAAAAAGGGCCGAAAAATTTGAAAGACCATAAGAAGCTTCCTTACAGGCCATTTGGAAGCCACGAAAGCACAATTTACAGTGGGGATAATCCATCACCCCTGTGTTTGTGTATGTGTGCCCACTTGTGTGTGTGTATGAGTCAGTCAGAATGAGTCATTCTTATTTGTGGACCTGTCAGACTGTCTCGCCCCGGGGCCAGTGGGGAGAAATGAGCTGATTCACTCGCTGCCTTTCAGACACAATCCAACATTCCAGTTCTCTCTCTCTCTCTCTCTCTCTCTCTCTCTCTCTCTCTCTTTCTACCTCACTCTACCTCGCTCTTGCTCTCTGTCATGTTGCAGAACTTATGGCATGATAGCCACTGATAGCTTCAGCTTCTGTTTCTGAAAGCTAGTACATGCTGCTAGCAGCGCATTAGTTTACTGTTGATTATAAGAACTGCTTTGGGAAAGTATTGCTATTTGTATTCAACTTAAAGACACTTATAGATTTTAGGCAGTCCTGAGGATCAATGGTGGGGTGGATGGATTGATTATCCCTGTGGGGCCCAAATTTTTGTCCAAGGATATGAATGAAATAGCTCATTTAGTAAATATTGTAACACACTTGCTAGCAAGAATTTAGTATTGCTCAATGAATTACTTTGTCCATGTATGGAGAAGTTGCAGCAGACTCGGTGTGTTCACACCTCCATTTTGGATGTTAAAATAATTTTAGATGTTAAAGTATAGTTTCCACTAGTTAAATCCATCTGATAGGATGGAGGGGAAGGCTATCGCTTAGGCCACTAAGTTTAGTCTGTCGGAAGATTTGCATTGACCCCTCATTTACCTCTCATCTGTGTTACGCCTTCTTTAACTTTCCTCTTCAAAGTCTCTTTTCACGTTCCCTTCCTATTTTCAGTAATTAGAACTACAATTCTAAAAGTCATTCAATAATAAATGACTTTACAGCATGGCTTAAGGGAATCTACCCTCTTAGCTCACTCAGTAGATTGCCATCCAAAGTGGTGTTGTAAACTACAAGTTTTCTATGCAGTGCAGTATACAGTATATAGTGTGTGTGTGTGTGTGTGTATATATATATATATAGTATGGTGTAGTGTATATTGTGTATTTTGTGACGCAAAACTATCACGGCAGTGCAGCAGATGCTTTTACAGAAATGGTTTGGTCTTACTGGTATAGGTTTTAATTTCACCACATTTGGTGCATTGCCCCAGTAATAGTAATGGCTGTTGTGGAGGATACTGTTGTGGAGTGTTTCAGATGTGACAGTGGGGACTCTGGGGCCTGTCCAACAGCAAGCTGAGTCAGCAAAAATGATGGAGTGGAAGTGACTCGGGTTATGCTGAGTCAGGCTGAGAAGCTGTGGAAGCAGGTTGATGTGTTCTGTCCCCTTCTGCTGGCTTTTCTCCTACTATTGTTCCTCTCCTCTCCTGACCTCTTTCCCATTCCTCTTCACTTTCTGTTCTTTTCCCATCACCATACTCTCCTTTTCCCTCCTTATCACTACTTTTAAAAATTTTTTCTCCCATCTCTTTTTTACTGCTACGTCATTCTCCCTTCTCTCTCTCTCCCTCTCTCCTCTTAGCTTTATCTCGCTTCTCCTTGGTTTTGCATTGCCATCCTTCTCTTCCCCTCCCCTCTCCTGCCCTCTTTAAGTCTCCTCTCTCTTCTTTTCTGTCTCCTCTGCTGTAGCAGCAGATGCCAGTGTCCTGTTCCTTTCAGCAGGCTCCCATGGTACCTTCACTGTTTTCTTCCTGCCTGCCTGCTGCTATAGCCACAGCACAGTGACTCAGCATTCACATTATTCTGTGCCCCTAAACAACCTTGATAGTCAGTGCTTCCGATTTACTTACATACTTTTTAAGATTGTAGTCTGTATTCATCAGTGTGCTCTCTATGACTCTCCTGACTGTGCGGGGCTTAATAATGCAATGCTAGTTAATTAGATCATACTCCAGAGTCACAGGTTTGACCCCCACTGTGTACCTGGCAAAATACAGTTAGCTAAGGCTAAATAATTTGATTATAAGTGCCTGTTTTACTCTTCTCCAACACAGATTGATGCAACTGTGATTCAGCTTGTAAACAGTTTTTGAAAGATTTTACTTTTGCTGTTCTAAGCACTGATAATCAAACAGGTCTTTTATATGAACATTCTTCAGGGGATCCTCACAGAAATGGATGTATTTTACATCATAGGAGGCAGGCTAATGAGCCACAATGAAAGCCACTATGGCTGAAAAGGCTAAGAAAAGAGCAAGCAGTTGACGTACAGGTGATCTCTGAGAAATTGAATGCAAAAACAACCCAACAGTACAGGCTTACTGGCTAATTTAGTATAACAGGAATTTAAATGAAGTTTTTCTTGTGAGATTAGCAATTTAGAAAAGTATGGATTTAGTCAAGTTCATTTGAGATATATGAAGTGCTCTTTACATACTGAAACACTTTTGCTGTTTAATTTTGTCTTGGGTTTTTTTGGACAAAGCATTATAGAATAATTAGCAGAGAAAGTGAAGGGAGAACCATGTAGGTCAGAATAACAGATCATTCAGTGTAGGAACAAGCAAAGTGTGGTTAAAATCTAGCACATTAGTGGCAAGAGAGACAGAAGAAAGATGAAAGGTATTTCAAGAGACAGAATGTGCAGTTTATGACCTACAAAAACAAAGAGGTGTTTTCCTTGCCATTAAGACAAAATCTTGGCACCCTTGGGGGTTAGCCTGAGGGCTCACGAACAGACACACACACACAGGTCACAGTTGAAGAGATATGAAAAGACGGTAACAAAAATGAGAAGCTCTGTAAAGTTCAGCAGAGGTTATACAGCTTCTGGTCCTTTCCAGGTCCTTCAAGACCTCTAAAGGGCATTCTGAAAGATGCTGTACTAATGTCAAAGCATACTGGTTATTGGAAGACACAACACAGTGTTCAGTGAAGTAAATGTTTAACTTTCAGATTGAAATGAATGCATGATGCTCAATTAATAAGGACAGAGAAAAAGAATCGTATTACACCGGCAATATTAGCTTTTTTCGCTTCCTGCAGGTTTCAGTTGCTGCCTTTCCTGTACATTTGTGAATGTAATTCTGAAATCTGATACATTGAAACGTTCGGTCAGCAACGAATTGGTACAACAGATCAGATTTATCGATCAGACGGGGGAAGTCACCTTTGGATGATATTGTGTTGATGACATATTTTTGATGCCGCTCATATCATGTAAGATGAGCTCATGTTTGCACATCTGCTTGTCTTCTCAACAAAGAAGGTGATACCTCACTGCTGCAACTGTGCCCATATTATTTATGGACTTCTATCCAAACACACTGGTGCTAGAAGTAAATGGAGGTAGAAGAAGAATATCTGGGTCAGTTTTATTCTGGGGGTGGTGGTTGNGGGGGTGCATCTGATGGTAGCGGAAGAATGTCACCTGTCTAACCCAGATAAGCCTTCTTAGCCCTGGGCACTTACCCTACCTATGACCCCTTACTTTGGCTTGCTTTCTAGTAAGAGTTTCTCTGTGGATTGGTTTGTTGTGTTGTCTTTCTACCTTTCCCTCCNCTTTCTAGTAAGAGTTTCTCTTTGGATTGGTTTGTTGTGTTGTCTTTCTACCTTTCCCTCCATCTTCATTTTTATTTTTCTGCTGGTTGAGGTGGAATGGCACCTGGATACATTAGCTTGATCAGTCCATGGCTTAACCCCTTATTACACTGCTTATAAGAAGGCAGTTGCCTGGATTGTTGATGTTGACCTCGCATGGTCTAACCATCTAATGTGGACAAGCACCAGCCTCCCCTGTCTCATGCCAGGATTATACTTAATTTGAACTGTGCATATGCTTGTGTGCATAGTCGCACACAGTTGACTCCTGTACACACTCACAGTGTGACAGTGGAAACTGAAAAATAACTTCTGATTTCACTCAACAGTATAAGCAAAGATGGCTCCAGCTGAGGAGATCTGCATTTTACTTATGTTAGAAAGGCAAAATGCTCCGTCAGCAGCTCTTGAAAATTTTGAAGCATTTTTCTGGTTATCATGCTGCACTATTGATGTGATAATAGTTGACTTACTACTTACTACTTGTGAATTTTATAGGTATTGCATCTTGAAAATGTGACGGGCACAACCAAGCACAACAAACAAATCATGCAGGAAATGCATGAAAGCCGTTATACTTATGAGTGGGTAACATCAAGGCCTTAGCCCTTTACCATGGCAGAGGCTTCTACAATTCCATTTCTATCTCACACACGCACACACAACACACACACACACACACACCACTATGTATTTTTCCTATTGCACAATGTACTATAATTGGGATGTCCAACATAAAGATATCACAAGGCATTTGACAGTTATATATTATTGAAGAAAATCATTTAATTAGCCTCTGAAACACCAGCGTTCAGTTCTAATTTGTAACCAACTTAATTAAAATAAAGTCTTTGCAAATTAGAACTGAAAATTTATGTTTGGAGTGGTGAAGTTATACACAACTTCTCACACTGTGGACAATAAAAGCATTAAGCTACATCTGAAGGATCTAATATGCTATGCAGACTAATTTTTATGTAGGTTTCATAATGTGAGTTTCTCTTCAACCCATAAATGTCTATAACAGCAAATTATATTCCTGTTACCACCGTTGCTCTTTAATTAGAATGAGATGGTGAGAGTTCAGGGTACTTGTTTGTGAAGTCTATGATGGTAATTTTTTATTTTTGAGTGCTGTGGGACAGGAGAATTGTAACTTGAGCTTGCTTGTGCACTATTCACCAATGACAGATATTTTTTTGTTCACTCCAAGTTGGCTTGCTGTTTGTAGAGAATGGGCAGACGTCCTGGAGGCTTTCTCAGGCTACTGATGCTGACAGAGTGCGAGCAATAGTTGTTGTATTTCAACCAAAGCTTCCACCATCTATGAGAGACACTTTAAGGTGGTGGCAGACACTGTTCTAGAAACCATTTGTTTCATTCATTAAGTAGAGTTCAGTCTCAATTTATTGTCCAATTTTAATGTTCAGTTTCAATTTTTCAGTGTAAAACAATCAGAAAATTTTCTGAGATACTTGAGAAATTGTGGTTAGCCTTTGCCAAAGTAGTTCTAATTTGTTGGTTGACTTGATGGTGAATTCTTTTTTGGTGAGATTACAGATTTTCTGTGTTGTCAAGAGTAGAGAGATGGGTCATTTGCTACAGGCAAGTTCTTCTGTTTATCACATCCTGATCTAAAGTTGTTAAATTAGAACACAGCAGTTAATTAGATTAAAATTATGAGAATAATTAGCTACTTCCATTTTTGTGTGTGTAAGTGTTACAGACGGTGTTAGCAGCTGCAGGTAGCAAAAGAGAGGAGATGAGAGAGCAAGAGAGAAAAGTAAAATAAAGGAAAATAAAGTAGTTCAGTGCTGGCTCAGATCTTACTGTACACTTCCCTCCAGTATTACCCTGAAGGTTTTCCTGTGTGTGTGGGTGTGGGTATCAGTGGAGAACAGAAAAAGGAAAAGTCAGAGTTGAGCTCAGCAGTCACAGGAGATGAGCAGTTGCATCATTTCCAACTGTAATCTATTGCTGTAGATACACAAACACACTGACATAAACCGCTCACACACACACACACACACACAGATAATTTAAAACAGATTAAAACTTACTTCCTCATTATTATACTGTAATTATAGCTCATAAAGTAGACACACAACTCTTTTAGTCACTTGCTTGCCTTCCTCTATCCTCTCACTTCATCACTACACTACATTCTTCCCTTCATTTGTTGCATTGTAATCATCTACCCTGAATTTCCCTGTCTCTCTTGTGGCCTTAAGGGTATTAACACCAGCTCTAGGCCACAGCCATCCTTCTCTCTCTCTCTCTCTCTCTCTCTCTCGTGTTATTTTCTACTTCTTTCTTCATGCGTCGTATCCAGAGATTACCTACCTCAGCCTCTTGTGTCTTTATTGGACCTTTGCCCTTTGGGACTGAACTTTGACCTTGGAGTAGGCCTTAAGGGGCATTAAGAGGCAGCCTCTGAATGACAGGGTGTGGTAGGGGTCAAAACTCATAGGTCACTGGGATTGGAGCGAATAAGCCCACTTCTCTATTATTCCTTCACTCTCCCCTCTGTCTTCTCTCTTTTTCTCACATCCCTCTTTCCCTACTTATTCTTTTTTTTTTTTCACCATTTAGTTTTTTCTTTCCCGTGTTGCACAGGCTCTTCCCTATTATCTTCCTTTTCCTTTTGCTTGCATTTCTCTCTCCTTTTCTCCTTTCCTCTTTAATTATTAGGAATGCATCAATCAGGGTTTTTTTTTTGTTTGTTTGTTTTTGGTGAGGGCAATTTTGACTACCACTTTCACAGCTGTGTTCAGCAAGCATAAATTTTAAATACACAATGTAATTTATGAGATTGTGCATATGGCTGATGACATTGCTGGTCCAGCAGCACATAAATAAATGTTTGTTCAAACATAGTTTATCTGTTAATATGCTTTGACTGGTGCTTATTAACCTCTTTCATTCTGTAGAACATAAGTAGCAATGCTTTTACTGACATATTTTATTCACAACATAAATTAAATTTTCTTGATGCATTACAACTGTTTGTCTCTACAGACTGTGATGTGTTGCTTACTTGTATCACTAACTTTTACCCCCCTCCCCCCGTCTTCCCACACTGCCTCCCTTCTTTGTCTATTCTCTCTCTCTTCATCATCCCTTCATTCTGCCCACAGTCTTAAAGACATATACTCAAGAGACTTTTAAGTTCTTGGAGATTTGTGTGTGTGTTGGTTTGCATGAAAACATACAGTACAGTATGTGTTTGTTCCTGTTATAGTCTTTGAGTGTTTGTGTTGTCATCAGACACTTGTTGACCGCCGCTTAATATCATGCTCCTCAGGGAGCTTTTCCTGTCTTTCTCTCTCTCTCTCTCTCTCTCTCTCTTTCTCTCTCTCTCTCTCTCACACACGCCTGAACACAGGCACACTCACATAAAAACTTGCTGCCAACTATCTGATTAATGAGCAGACACATAATCTGCGAGATGAGACGTGGCTCCCGCAGGCTACTGAAGTATTATAATAAAGCCAAAGCCTAGGGACAAATATGAGTGTGGGTGTTTGTGTGTACAACAGTCTGACCATCTGTGTATTTGCTCTGAAGGAATGCTTAAGGATATAGTTTTGGATATTTGCAGGGGGGTTAAAATAAATCTAACATAATAGCGAGTGATGACTGAATGATGATATTCTAAGTATTGTAAACACAAGCAACTTAGGACTAAATTCATGACAGGAATTGTGCAGGTTTAGGTCTTGTTTGGATGTTGGACTCAAAATTTTTCCTCCCATTTTTAGAGAACAACGGGAAACTTTCATGTATTATTAGGACTAAAAATCACTCATCATATAATTTTATCATCATAATCATCATAATTTATCTTGTTGAAAAGTAACTTTATGATACAAAGTGCGCAGGTGTGTTTGTGTGTAGCTGAAGACCAGAAATACATAATTATTGGTGGATACAGCCCTCTAGAAAGAGCTGTTAATTGGAGTGTATTCATAGCTTCACATGGCCACAGCACATATTGTTTGAACACACACACAGATCCTTCTTTCTTGTTTCGGTTGTGAGGTTTTTCTCATGTACATTCCATTTTCTTAGATTACAACACCTTGACCTGCACTAGATCAAGATGTTCACTTTAAATTCTGTTATCAGCCTAAAACACAAAATATAAAACAGAAGCTTCCGTTCTCAATAAAAATCTTTCTTTTTGAGATCCAAAAAGGCTTTGCTAACTGCTACTTTTCCAAGGACCTTATTTTTGTTTCACTGTAGCTAAAACTTTTAAACATGTATGCAACATGTGAAAGCCCTCCATCACTGAGCATCCTGAGCTCATGAGGGCCAGGAAGCAGCAGAGGTGCAGAAGAAGTTTGAAAATATCTTAAATGAATCTGAATCTGTAGGTACCTTGTTCCATGTTAGCATTGTTCTGTCTGAAGTTGATGCAGCATTTTCCTTTGTGAACTTTGCTGTTTTGTTTTTTTTTTTCTGTTTTACATTCATATTCCTTGGCTGCATCCCAGGCAGTTCTGCATCTTTTGTTACTTTAAACTCTTTATCTACTTTCCTCCATCTGTTGGCCTCTGACCTTTCTCTGGCCTTTCTGCTACAGTCCTTACTGTGACAGTACATGCAGACACACAAACATGGACACACACACAATGAGACACAACTGAGAACCATAAAACTTTAATTTTGGCAGTTTAAATTATGTGAAATTACTTTTATTGGAAGACTTAAGTTGTTCATTATAATTTTGTTGGACCTCTTAAAAAGAAAAAAAAAAGGCCGATCAGTATATAGGAAATACAGAAACTCCATAACAATATATACTGTACATAACAGATACTTAATATACTTGATGTTGGACACAGCATAAATTATCAAGGCAAAACCTCCAAGTTGCTGCAAAAGTTGCTACTACTTTGAAGCAAAAATAAAACCCATAAATCTTTGTAAAATACACAGGATGGTTCTTCCACTCAGATCAGGCACTGCAGCATATGAGGGTTCATTCACCATTGCAATACCCCATATTTAACTTGTCTCCTGTGACATTGAAGGAGTCACAGGAGGCTGTACGGGTCTTTGAATCTGGAACATCTTTGATCTCAGTGATGAAGAGTCTGATAAGCAAACTGCACGTCCACAACTCCTGCCTACATCTGCTTGTACCTGGATAACATTGGTAAAGCCGACTGAATAAGAAACAGACCTTTTTGGGAGGTGATTCAGCTTCGTACACTTACCTGCATTTCATAAGACAAAAGTTGTAGTGGGAAGTATTAGTAATAAACTCTTCTAAAAATGTTTTGCTTTTCTGTGATTTTGGCCCGTTGGTCAACATAGTTGTTTAAGTGTGACAGTTACACAAAGTGATTCTTTAGTGGCATTACAAACTGACACTGGTTTTGTATTTAGTTTTAGAGGGTGTGTGAGTAATGTCATTATCTCAGCTGAGGCAGCCCTACTAATTCAAGTGTCAAGTTTATTTCATTTATATAGCACTTTAAAAGCAAAAAGGTTTTTGCACCAAAGTGCTTCACAAAGACAGACATATCTGTATACACATACAAGCATAGACACATATTACATAAATGAATAAGGCAAGATTAAAATAGAGACATGTTTAAACACAATTTAAAACCCAGGGAATCAGATAAAAAATAGAAAAGACAGGTTAAACACAATTAAAAGCCAGAGAATAAAAGTTGGTCTTAAATAATGATAATTTGTGGGGTTTTTTTTGTTTTTTTGCTTTTTTTTTTTTTNGTTTTTTTTTTTTTTAAGCCATATTATCTCTCACAACATATCTGGATATTATTATAATCTTTATGTTTTCCTTTCCTCACATTTTTTTCTCCCCACATTCCTCTCCTCACTCTCTCTCTCTCTCTCACCTTCTGACTCTACCCTTCTGATTTTCTCTCTCCCTTTGTCTTTCTCCACCCTTTATCTTCCCCCACATTGTCCCAGTAGTAAAAGTCTAAGCAGTGCTTTGTTTTGAGTGACTGACCAATACGTAGAAGAAGGATATGAGGTGGCTGGACGGGGATCAGAGTCTTATCGAGTGAGCTAAAATAACAAATAACTTGAGCAGCTCTCATTGTCATTCGTTGCTCTCTGATATGGCTCAACCAGGAGATTACACGTCTGCTCCAAGACATTTTAGTTAAGAAAACATAACACTTAAAAATGACCAGCCCTCAATTCATCTACTAAACACACTTTGTAATGTGTCAAAAGCTTAAGCTCAAACTTTTTGTGAAATAATGATGATGTTCATGAAAGATTTTATGGAGTAGGCCGTATTTTGTCATTGAAATACTCTCCCCCCCAACACACACACACACACACACACACACACACACACACACACACACACACACAAAAGTAGAAGTTCTTATTTTCTTGTATAATTTTTCTCAACATTATCGCAAAACTGTTCTACTTTTTAACTATTTTGTTTGTCTAAAAAGTTGAATTATCAAAAGATATATATCTTTTAGAGCTGCAATTTTACCGGTTCAAGGTTTTTAGAAGTGTTACTCAGTCTAAAGTTGTATCTAATCACCTCTGTCTGTTTTTATATTATTGTTCACAGATTATTTTAACCTTTCCTCCATGATCCTGAAAAGTCAGATTTTTAAAGAAACAAAGGAATATGTTGTGTTAAGTTTGACTTTGTTTGCTTCTGCTGCACCGCCCGTGTGTTTTTGTCCTTGGAGACTGTGTGTCAATGTCAATGACATTCTTCAAGCTGATATCTGTCCAGTACAATGTGCTTTCTGTCCATCAACCCTAGAAAATATCCATCCTATGGTATAATTCATGCATATTCTAAAATAAACTGTCTTCCACGCTGCAAAAGTAGCTGCTGAAGTGTCCATAGTAAACACTGCATTTAGAGACGCAGCCTCACATCCTTAACCCTTGTAAGTCTGCTTTATTAATCAATTATTCTTACTAAATTTGGTGCTGTGTATTCTTTACTGTAGATAACAGGGATTAACCAGACGTTCATAATTTGCAGCTTTTCTCTCAGAAACTTTCTGACACTGTATCTTAGATTGCAGGTTAGCAGAACGTCTGCTGATACAAAAATGGTGCTGCAGAAATCAGGATGGAGTTTTAATCCTCAGGTTTGACCTCCACTAAGTAGCTGAACTTGTGTTGAGAGATACCAAACTTAACTGTCACTACAACATTTTTAAATAGTAGAAATATTATCCATTTCAGTATTTAAGTAAATACTGCATAGCTCTCCTCAGTATTAATTTTTTATTGTGTGCAGCAACCAAACTACTATGCGCTGGTATTTTTTTATTATCCATGACATTCTCTCACACACACACACACACACACACACACTCTCACACTGGCTGTATCAGTGTGTTACTCATTTTGCCCTTTCACCCTAGAGAGATGTCCTCCTTTGTAGCATTATTCTGATGGAAACCCTAACAAAACAAATCTGATTCCAGTCCCTGTAACTTAAGCTCAGCATGCTGGACTTGAGCTTCTCTGGTGTTCATTCCAGTCAAGAACACATGAGAACAAAACTGAATGCAGGCATCAATTCTGCCCTTATTTCATTTTGTTACACTTGGTTTTCCAACCTTTAGAACTCCTGCCTATCAAATGCCAACATCTGTTAAACCTCTAAAATCTTGTTTTCATGGTTTGGTCCTTTTTTGTTAGCTTGAATTACACTCCCAGTTCTTGTGAACAACCCCACAGTTTGGAACTGGGAGAGACTTTTATTTTGGCAAGGCTGTTTGGCACCACCTGCATTTGAATGGTATTGTTAAACAAACCATAACATTGCATATATATATAATTTTCTCCTTCCCGACGATTGGATCATTGTGGACTTGAATCTTTTGATTTCTCTTCTTTGTCATTCCCTCTTCTATTCCTTCTCCCGCAAGATGTTTTCTCTGTCCTTTCAGTTAGCATCTCTTTCTATTTTTTCTCCCCATCGCAACTGATCAGCACTTCAAAGCTGCCACCGAGCAATGGTCAGTGAGAATCTGCTGAGCCCAGCCTTTACATTAGAGCTTATTCAATCCCAGCTACAGGTGTTGCTGCCCCACCAACTCCCAAAGGACGAC
The DNA here is from genome assembly GCA_014773175.1 of Lucifuga dentata. Lineage (NCBI taxonomy): Eukaryota > Metazoa > Chordata > Actinopteri > Ophidiiformes > Bythitidae > Lucifuga > Lucifuga dentata. The sequence goes on from VXCM01000928.1 coordinate 146,175, forward strand.
AGGAGCTTCAAACAGACCAAAACACAACCTTCAAAAGGCTGCATGTCATCAGCATTAATTCCTGGACACTGAGGAATCAGCAGAGTACTCTGTCATCTGAAACTGTAACTTTGAGAGAGACACAGACAGACACAGAGAGAGAGTGTGTGTGTATGTGTGTGTGGGGGGGCAGTAAAATACACACTGTCATTCATACCTTCTCATTATATCCCTGAGTCATAGAGAAACCCCGGAGCTGAGCTCACTGATGCTGACATTCTCAGCTCCTTGTGTGTGTTTTGTGAAGACCATATTGTATATTTTAATGTAGGAGCTCCACGTTACATCATCGCGTCGGTGGATGTCTTGTGTAATTTGTTTTCATGCTTTGGCGACTGTTGATGCGTACACATTACGCATGCATGGAGTATATTTGTGCATGTATGTGTGATAAATCAGACCTTGAGGCCAACAGAAGATCTCTACAATGACGGGATAATGTTTAACAGTCTGACGTCATCCAGATCTGGATCTACTGTACCCTTCCCTGCAGTGTAAAATGTGCATGTTGTGTGTGAATGAGTGAAACGTGTGAATAGCCAGTGTGCTTGTACGCATGCATGTTTGAATTTTTTGGGTGTGTTGACCTGTTAGCTATTAGTTGATTCTCAGGTTTGGTGATGATGTAACATTTCAGTTATGAGCATAGAGCAGAGGTACTCAAATACAAATCTTAAAGGTCCACAAAGAAAATTTTCAATAAGACAAAGGTCCGTTTATTAAGGTCATTCAAGCCAGGGTCGGATTGGGATTCCGGGAATTTAAGGTGATAAGGGATAAGGTTGGGGGGGGGGTGATGATAAACTAGCTGCGCTGTCAACTCTCAATGAGCCCAACGCCATGTCCAACCAAAGCAGTTGGACATTCGGATTTGCTTTCTCCGCTGCAGAGAAAGTGGAGAATGTTGACTCATTGCGTAGCAGCGATGTTTCGCAGATAATACAAATAATAATATGAAAAGTATAATTTGCTCAGAATCCGGAGACAGTTGTGGTTTGGTCCGGAAATGGACCGGAGTCCGGATTTTGAGGATGACTGGCATAGAGTATATACCAGTTTCCAAACCTGGTGGTCCTGTCTGACTACTGACATTTCACCACATAAACACCTTTTGTCCCAGATCATGGTTTCATATTACATTTGTGCTGTGTTACTGCTCTACAATGCTAAACAGCTTCTCCTTCATTGTTTAATCGCTTGTACTTACATCAAGTACAGCAATTCCCTCATTAGTTATGCATTTTGAAAGTCACTGGCAGATGAGTTAAACTTGACTTTGGTTGAACTTTAAGTGCAGCCATAAAGTGGTGAATCCAATCGGCACAGGTCGCTCAAGATAGCACGGCCAAAAGACACCGCTCCAACTATATTGAAAAGAATGAGCTGCCCAGTCACGTAAGCGATTTGCACATTGCTCACATGCCTACACATGGAGCGCTCAACCAAAAAGTGACATTTCAATTACAACCAGTGGGTATATGATGATGATGATGATGATGATATATTCAGTCTCATGTCAGGTGATGGTAGGATTGTACCGCTTTGGGGAGAGGCCGCTTACTTCCTTACATGTTTATGTGGAGACAGAGAACTCTGAGCTGTCTTTAACCAGCCACAATATTGTATTTGGAACGCAACACTCAACCAGGAACCTCATCGGCACCAAACTCTGAGGTTTCTCCCATTCCTCCCAGTTACTGCTCTGCCATTTTGCTCTGATCAAATTTCAGTTTGCTCTAATCAAATGTCATTTCATGTTTTCCAAAAAGCTTATGTCTAACCTTGTCAGAGAATTTGACTAAAATGGTTTTCCTCTGACAGCCATCTGTTTAAGTTTGTTTTTTCAGTGCTTTCAGTCAATTCCAAACAAGTCCTGGAACAGAGAGCAACATGTCAGTGATGCTTCATGGTGCCATAAAGTAACCTTCAAATAATGACCTGATGATAACTCGGTTTAAGATTTATTTTTCCGTTGAACTAATTTTGGGAGGTGAGACCTCTTTAGAGCCCTGTCTCAACTAAAGTTGCCCTCATGAAATGCTTTGTTGCCAAAGGCTTTGCCAACTTGCCTTCAGTCTCAGCCCTGTCATTACTGTAAAAGGATTGTGTGTGTGTGTGTGTGTGTGTGTGTGTGTGTGTGTGTGTGTGTGTGTGTTTTAGCATATATCATTATAGCCTTAGCATGAAAGGCTAAACATCTATTTTGGTATCAACTGTTTAGGTGAGCGATTGGTTGAGGCTCTTTGTTACACTTCTTTTATTGTCTGACAGCTGTCAGGCATAAGCCTGCGATATGTTGCTCTGCTAATAATTCAAAGATGGCATTAAGACTTAAGCTCTCATACCTGCTATTTTAGGCTCTTTGGCCTGTAATATACATGTAACACATATACTTTATAAAATATTATTTTTTAGCCCCTCCACCATCATAAAGTACTTTCCTTTAAAAATTTCAAAGCAGCGGCTCACTTCAGTGTGACTGAACAACCTGTCCTATAACGAGCTACAATTTGTTTGGGAACATAATTTTAATACTTGTGTGATCATGCAGGTTGGTTATGTTACAGTTTATGCTGAAAGGGGTCCAAGATCAAGATTTGTAATGAGTTTCATGTGATAATTTGGATCTTTTATAGTTTTCACATATTGTAAATATTGTTTCTTTTCAAAACAAGACATGCTGCTGCTGTTCTCATCCAGTTTGTCTTTGGGTGGCTAATGGGAAACATGCTGCGACACGTTTGTCTTTTGAAGCTGGTGTTTGGCTGTGGAGGAGAGCCTCTCCCTCTGTCTGACAGTGATGGAGATAGATGGGTGGAAGGGAGAAAAGGAGAAAGAGTCATGAGGACGAGAGCCATGGACTATGGGAGGGGGGAGAGGGTGTGCCTGGGAAATAAAGTTGTTTTAACATCAAAGATAACACAACTCCAAAAAGACCTTGCCAGGGTCGCTCCGCTTTATCATTGGCTCTTCCTGTTTGGAAAAAGCCTTATCCTCGAAGCTTGTTTTAAAACACTGATACACACTGTTACAAATTGTAAGTCAACATCACCCCCACCTCACCCCACATGACCCCAGTAGACACACTGGCTTGTGTTTTACCCCTGCTTGGGCCTTGTTAGACAGATTTGGCAGACTGTAGACTTTTCAAAAACATTGGAGATTGTACAGACTGGCCCAGAGATATGTTATTTAGTTATATTACTTGACAAACACACATGGCCAATAATGTATAACCTTAATATGAAAGAATAAAATGATCCAGTGTGATTCAAAAATGCTGTAGGTTTTTTTTTTTTTGTTTTGTTTTTTTTTAAACCAGTAGGTATGTTTACATATGCGTTAAAACTTTGATTCTAGTAAGGTAAAGGAAATAAGTCAGATTTTTTTTCCCATGTCATGTAAACACCATAATCAGATTGAATTCTGCCTAAACTGACATTGGTGTACTCAGAGTAACAGTCCTAGTAGCATGTTAAACACGTTAGCATGTTACAATCTGCATACATATGTATTTCCCCACCTGTTTTAGTTCCTCTCGTAACCTAATTAAAGGACCATACCAGTGATTTTGCATGTGCATGAGCACAATAAGCACAATTCATATACATGTTACACTACCAACAACCATTTTCCAAAACATCTTATTGGGGCAGTAAGTTTTAGAATTTTCTTCCACCCACCTTCCAGACTGCCATTGATTTCAGTTCATTCCAATATACTACAGTATAAAAAACAACAACTTGCAGAGACTTGAAACATACTTGAGATAGGTAATCAATCACAGCATGTATTAAATTTTTAGTTGAAGTAAAGTAATTTTAGCTCAGCATGGAGCTACTCAGAAGAAAATATAATTCTCTGAATATAGTCTCAGGAGAAAACTGCTTTTAGAGAGAAATTAAAACCGCTGTGCTGTCTGCAATGTGGTGCATGTATGTTAGGTGAAACATTGAATTTTAGGGTGGATGTATCACCTGAACATTTGATTTTGAAAGATTACTGGTTTTGGTAATAATAAAATAATTACTAAAACTAAAACATGGTTTTATGTTTTCGAAAATGGTTGGTCGTATATAATGTGTATGCAAAAATCACTGGTACAGTCCTTTAAGCAGTGAGTCATGTATTTTCAGCAAACACTGGGAATCCACTAATTTCCTCCATATATATGGCTTACTCTGCATTTTTGCCTTAATTGCAGTACAGAGAAAAATTGGAGCGTAGCGTACTTGTATGTTTTTGACATTGTTTCTGGTTCAGTGCAGCATTCCTGTACAGCTGAAATGTTAGTCTAAAAGTTTTTAGGTAATTGCTCGCAAACTACCCTTTCATTTATTACTTGCATCTAATAAACAATTATTGCATAAAATTGTGATGATCACTTGCAGAACACTTTGAGACCACACTGACCAGCCAAGTGAAAGAAGAGAAAGAAAAGGAAAATGAGCCAGACCCTTCAGAAAGAGATATGGCAACTGGGAATGGTGAGTGAGTGAATCCTGTGTATTCTTAACGTGTGCATTTAACAATCTCTCTTTCTGTCAGTCTCTCACCCCCCACATCCANCCCTGTCCACATTAGCCTACGCAACAGGCCTAAACCTCTCACACCCATATATCTTAGCCAGACTGCTGATTTGCCACAACTGATACAGGGAAATAAGAAGTCAGACAATAAATCACGATTAATTTAACAGGTTCATGAGATTGGAGAGCCCGACACAAAAGGTTGTCATTAACGAAGACGGAATTCTCTGACAAGAACAAGCCTGTCTAATAGAGTCATTAAATCATAATTCTTTTAGAGGAACGATGCTTGGTGGTATTTTAACTAAACTGTACGACACTGGACACGTTAAAAACTCACAACCAACAATACGGTTAAGTGGAGCCTAATTGTACAATACGAGGAAGCTTGTTCAGTTTATTAAATCACTCTGCATCAAAATTACACCATCTGCAATGTTGCCTCAGGTCAAAGCTGATAGTTTGATTGATCTCCTAAAATGTTTAGCCACTGTACTGACAAATTCAGTTTACTCTCACAAAAAAAAAAAACACTNAAAAAAAAAAAACACTACCAGTAGCTTTGTGTTATTATATTTTATGCAACTCCAGATGCAAATTGTTATTTGTGCTTGTGATTTACCAGTGTGCAGTTCTGCACAGACTACCAGGGTCTGCAGAAAAATTCCCACTAGTTTTCATAAACTTTTTTTTTTTCAACTTGAAAGTGGATAACAATAACTATACAACATAGCAAACATACACAATACACAATAGGATACTGTATGTATTGGAATGAGCTCCTATTTATCAGTATGGTATGAGATTCTTAGCATGTTCTACAGTAAACTTCGCCTCTAGAACTACATAGAGGTAAAACACCATGTTGACTGCTCTAATAAGCAGTGAACCAAAGTTGACCGCTGAAGCTCAGGAGGTGACAGAAACTGTTGTAATGCTAATCGGTGTTAAAGTTTGACTTTATGTCTGTGAGTGTATTCATGTGTGTGCCTGTACAGAAAACATTGACAGCACACGGTATAAGTAAGCTTTTGTGTTCACAGCTTGCCTAAGCAGGCAGATTCGGCCCCCTGAGTAAATATTGTGAGCCAGTGATAACATTCATTAGTGTGTAACAAGGACACATTCACACACAAATACACACACTATTCAGCGGGGGTATGCCTGTAATGAAATGATAACTTATTTGGTGCATGATTTAAACCATCACACAGGGTTGTTCCCAAGACTTTGTAACTGAGAGGTGCTCAGAGACTGGATGTCTGCAAAACAGCGACTGTGATAAGACTGTATTAAATAACATTGAGATTTTGCATGTTTTTACTTTCTTAAAAGCAACTTTGCACATTCTAGGGCACTTGAACACAAATAGGCTTTGGATAAAGAGATTTTCTCTGAGCAAATAATCCAAAAATGCTAAATCCTGTAAGTTTTCTATTTTCTGTTATTGCTGATCCATCCGCCTCACCAATATCTGATTTTGATGTCTGCCACCCTCCTTATCTGTCCATGAGTGTATTATATTTGGACTGGGTGGAACTTTTTTCTGATGTAATCAAAATAGGCATAGTTTTTCTTTAATGGACTACAGGAATCAATTGTCACCTTTATAGTCTGTGTAGCTACATGACAACCACGGATTGACAAGAGTACGATATTAGGCAATTTATCTGCATAAATGAAACAAGCAGTGATTTTAATCATCTTAAATCTGACATGAGATCATGGCAGATTGTGTGGATTTCTTATATTTAGCCTCTCTTATGAGAAGTATAGTGAACTTATGGTAAATCATGCCAGTCTAATTCCCCATACTACTATATTCAGCTTGGCTTCATCTATTTAGATTCCCCTTAAACTGCCTTATAAATGTAATTCCAGGACTACTTAAGATACTGACTTTCTTCTTTTGTTTTTTTTTTTTAACCCACAGATTCCGTAACTGGAGCCAAAAGTGTATTTTTCAGGGTGTTTTGCCTGGCTCAGCGGTACTTTTTGGGCCCAATGGGTTTACAGAAGGTTGAAGAGAAGAGCTCACAGGCCAGGCCCAGACATGACAGCCCTGCAGCCAGACAAGTCTTCAAGAATCAGACCTCAGCTTCACTAACACAAGCTCAGGTAAAGCTTGCTGGGTTAGTGCAGTAGTAAACACTGTCTTGGTACTTATTTTTCTGTGTGTATCTTATTCTACTCAAAGTTTTGGTAAAGTGAAACTGAATATGTAATCGCAGTTTCCAAAATAATTGATTCTTGCACTGCATAACAGTATAAAACCATAAAGCCACGAAGCATTAATATGATTACAGTTTAGTCATAGCTACATATTTATGCTACTATGTTATAGTTACAGCTGAGTCACAGAAGTCCAAAAGACTGTTTTGTTCCCATATGCAGATACAGACATGACTAAAAGTATTGATGCTGTTGAATTTTCTTCAAATAATGTACCAAAGACAACAAAAGTGTTTAAATTAAAAGATGTTTTGACATGCAGGTGTGCATGTCCACACAGTCTCTATAGTCATAGATTACAAAGCAAAGCTTAAAAAAAGTGTCCCTACCATGAAACATGGAAAATTTCCAGTGTAAGATGTTTTGGGGGCTGCTTTGCTGCTTCATGACCTTTCAAAATCAAAAGACTATCAAGGTATTTTGCTGTAGAACATGCAGCTCATTGTGAGAAAGCTGTGTCTGAGTGCCAGGACATTCTTCCTGCAGGATAATGATGCTAAATATATCTCAAAAAGCACCAAGAATGGATGAGGATCTGTGGAAAACATCTGTGAAAAGGGCTGAAACTGGCAGTTTGGAAAAGGCGTCCATCACTTTTTGAGCAGTTTGCTCCAGAAGAGTGGTCAAAGCACTAGTAAAGAAGTGAAGAAATCTCATTCAGAGTTACAGAAAGCACTTGATGGCAGTGCTATGAAATATTAGGGAAAGGATCCCAATGTTTTTATCCATACCATTTAATTTGTTTGATTTTTTTTAATTTTTTTTTTTATTTTTTTTAAATAATGTGTTAAGTCACAAATCAAAAGCAAAATTTGTTGTATTAAATGTTTTTGCCTTCTGGAGAATGTCTCAGACTGTATGTTGAACAGTAGAGAGTTTTCTTTAGCTATTAAAGAGATCAGGATCCACTGAGAGCCAGCAGCCTGAAAGCCTCCAACAAAGGACTAAGTGTCTGGCGAGCTGGGTTTCAGCAGCCCTGTTAAGATGCAAAATCCCTCCGCTAAAACCAAAGTGGGCAGCAAGACTCAGTAAGCTGACATCTGGTGTAAAACCATTCAGACACAACAGAGATTATCTGCACTCATACTCTGTTGAGTCTTCTTACTAATGTTTGGTAACAAGGTTTATTTGAAAGTTTGACTACAAGTGCTTGTGTTCTTACAGTTGGCACAGTGTCAACTCCATCAGAAGACAGCCTTGGGAGAAAGAATAGATTTAGAACAGATGTAGCTCTTCCTGGTGTATCATAATCACTGTGGAGGTAAGAAATCAAAAATGTAAGTTGGAAGTATTTCACACATGCATGGTTTTGGTTGATTACCTTATTTATTCCCCTGCTTTAGAAATAAGCCACAAATTTTTCTTATTGTTATGGCTGTAAATCATCGGAAATGTTTTCAACACTGACTGGGGCATTGGCAGAGATCTTTTTTTTTTTTTTTTTTTTTTTTTTTGCCTTAAGATAGAAAAGCATTTTTGGCATCTTGTGTCAGTAATTAGAGCAAAACATGTTTGACAGTCCAGGTTTGGCTTTTGGGAGAAGATGATTTACATTTATCTCGTACCCTCATGTTATCTACCTCTTTGCTTCATTTCTCTCTTTGTCCTCAATTTATAACCTCTCCTCCCCTTCTTCTTCCCATCATCTCCCTCATCTTCCTGTGTATCACCCACAAAATGTTCACACCTGACACTCATGATAGGAGTGTTTGGTTTTTTTTAATTATTACTGTATATCATCTACATGAATTAATTTTAAATTATTTTCTAATTTATTCTAATTGTTTTTCCTGAAAGGATTTCTATAGGCCAGGACACTTAAAAAAAACATGAGAAAACACACAAATACATACAAATACTTGATATGATCATTTCATGATCAAAGAAACCCTGTAAGCATTGCACAAAATTGCCAGAAGATCAGCTCACAGACAGGACCATATGACAGGGCTGTTTATTTTTTTTAGAATGTTCCTAAATTAATCCTGCAATGGTTTTACATTTTTTTCTCATTGCATTTTACTTTCTACACCTGCTCTTTTTTTTTTTCTCCACATCCTACATGCTGTCAGTATCTGCAGGATTTTCTCTCGTTGTNCCTGCTCTTTTTTTTTTTCTCCACATCCTACATGCTGTCAGTATCTGCAGGATTTTCTCTCGTTGTGTATCCAAATATAAATTTATCTAAGCTCAGCCTGTTTCTGTAGAGGACATGTCCCTGTATCATCAGTGACTTTTACAATCTTCTCATCGAGACCTTCTGGGGAACTTCTGCTTAAATTCAAATAAAAATCTACTGTAAACATCACATTCTCTTTATTTTCTCATTCAGATCAGATCCAGGAGGCGGAGCCAGCGGAGACATGGATCCCACCAGCCAGCAATACAGGAGACTAGTAGTGATGTCACTGTGACCTTTGGAACTGTGACAGACACAACCGCTTCCGTCAAAACGGAAAGGTGAGAACAAAGCTTAAATATCTCTTCCAAAGAAAGAAAAATATACTTTCTTATATTTACAAGGAGTGAACCATTTATGGGCACACAAAGAAAGGTATCCAGATTAAGAAAAGATTAACAGTCAGTAATGCACACACACCAGTCAACACATTCTGTGCAGTAATCACATGTGTAAAGTGATTTTTGGCTTTTTACTCACCTGTTATGCTAGTTTTGAAAAATACAAATCATATTTTGGTCTCTTCTTCACCATCATTTTCTTTTCCTTTGTTTACCTCAGACTCGTTCAGTATCTCTTTGCTCAAAACCATTTTAAGGGATCTTTGATTTCATATTTTCCCTACAGCGGTAGTCAGCAGCAGCCAGCTGCTCTTTGTATATTTGTAATTTAATAACAAATTGGAAACTGTCTCAGATTATCATTTTGTCCCAAGGGGTTTTGTCACTCAGTAATCTCCTTTATCGTCACTCTTTTTGTCAGAGCTTGAGAGATTTTTTTCATAACAAGATGCGCACGCAAACCTCTGATGTCGTATCCATATTCCATTTATTCCAGTTATCTAGTTATTTAATAATCTTCTCTTTCATCTTTTATGGAATGTGCTCCTAGTGTGTCAGAGATTTTCCCATGCATTTTTCAAAGCACGTGTACAGTCGGCACATACAAATGAGCTTGTGCACGCACACAACAATCATAAACAATTAAAAACGTGCCATAGACAGTTGAACGTGTACATCTCTCTTTCACAAGAACACTTTTCTGCACACGTGCTTCTTTATTTTCATATGAACATGTACGGTGACATTTTCAGTGTGCAGAAGCAGCAGAACAGTCGCAGAGCAGCTCTTTTGCTGTTGTTTTGTCTCTTACACATTGTCACCTACATACACCAACTGCTGCCTTCAGGTACTGTGTTTTTGGACAGTTTGTCTGGCAGCACTTACTATTTCACAACAGTGAAATTCTAACTAATCTTCTCCTTGTAATGTTGTTTTTCCTTTTACACTGCAAACAAACACTCTTGTGTTACTGGATGTGTGTGTATGCGAGTGTGCATGCACCCTTCTTGCATGGCTGTGTGTGTGTGTGTGTGTGTGTGTGTGTGTGTGTNACCCTTCTTGCATGGCTGTGTGTGTGTGTGTGTGTGTGTGTGTATTTCAAGAATACTTGTCATTCCTCACAGCTCTAGTATTTGTGTCAAGTGGTTGAGGTTGCTTGAACAAGGCTGGAGGTCAGCAGGGGTCACAGAGGTCACTAACGGGATTATTGTAATTGGATGGCAAATTGCTGGTAAAGGACAGAAGTGGACAATGCTCTTGTCCAGGTGTTGAAAACATGTCATCTTAACAAGAATCAAACCAACTGAGATTGTAATCGAGGCAAACGTGAGAGGTGGAACACAGTTTTAGCAGTAACATTTAATACTGAAATAGAAAATGTCTACTCTGTACATTTAATCTTAAGTTAGAACCAGTTTCTACTGCTTCTACAACCTTGTTTTTATCATTCCTCCAAATTGTCTCCACCATATCTTGCGTTTAATGTACTTACAGTCTAATCATCCTGCAGTCATGTCTTTCCCACATGCACACACAGATGAACAGGATTCTCAATCATCTACAAGTATCACACACAAAAAAAAACTTTGAGACTCTTTCACATAGCATGCTGTGGCTGCACTCTCCTCAGATCTGATTCATCAATAAACAAGATCCGCCTAAAGACGAACTCTGCCTCTTCAACTTTCTTCTCCATCAAATACTAACACTTATTTTGGATTTTAAAAACTTTTGTAACTACTTCAGGCCTTCTTCCTGAGTGATTTCAGGTCAGTGCCTGTCAATAGCTGATTGGGCAGGAAATGACGAGTTTAGAACCTAAAAGAGTTATGGACTTGAATCTATTTTAGAGTAGTGAGACATGGAAATGTACAGAGGCAAAGATAGTGAGGAAAATCCCCCCAATGACTGCAGATCAGTGCAGAATTTTACATAAATTAAGCTTGATCCAGATTTTCTGTACTTTTTTTCTTGTAGTTAAATTTTCATGCCAGTGTGCCGTAATGGAAAATGCACCAAGTCAAATTTAATGTTATACCTTCCTGTAAGCATTTCCTTAGTGTGAACAGGGTTCCATAAGTCAGGTAACAACTATTGTACTGTACAACTAAGGGCAAATGGCCACACACTAAAGTTTCACATATGATTTATGCCAGCATCAATGCAGCTAACAGCAGTTATAGATGTTATAGTTGTACATAGTTGACCTGTAGATATAACAGATCACACTGAGTTCTGTCTGCTTCGGCTCAAATGAAATAGCTAAATATTTTTGAACATCTTTTGTGTCAGTGGCTGCTTTATTGCTTTCTCTTCTTTTCAGTACAGAATTACTGAGTCCACACATGTGCATCACTGCAGCTACTGTAGTTGCCCAACATTTGTAAGTTGGAGCAGAACTCAAGAAACAAAGCTGTCATCGCAAATGTCAAAGAATAAACTGTCTTCATCCTCCTCTGGTGAGAGCTAATGACTCTCAGGTCATATCAGTCTTGACTGAGAGGGTCCTGCAGTGGTGAGGTCAAAGTTCAGGGATTGGGGCTCTTGTTTAACCCTAAAGGGTTAAACAAGACTACTACTTGAATACCACGGTCACTTGACATTATACCGCAACCATGTGACATATCTTTCGCTACTGTACAGTACTGTCCAAGAATCCTGACTATCTCTATGTCTCTTTCACTTGGGAATCCTGAACAGAATTATCGGAAGACATGTTGAATTTGAGAAGAAACTGGAAGACAAAACATGAAGCTACAGAATGTGAACATCTGAACAATAGTAGGAATGTTCTACGTTCCATTGTGGCATTTGTCTCGCTCAGGAATCCCCCTGTCTGCTACACACACCCATAGTACAGAGTACTACAGCCTGCCTCAGCAGGTTTGTCTGCACCATACACTCTTGAGCTGATATATTATATCTTCAGATCAGGACCCAAAATGTGTCATAGGAAGCTATTTATGGCTTTGAAATCCCAAGATCAGCTCTATTTCAGCATATTAAGAACTATATTTATCTTTTATATTCCGCCCGAATGTAAGGTTTCATATTCAGCCATTATGTTACATATTATTAAAATATTAACAGATGATTCAACATGGAACTTCTTACTTCCAGCCTTTGAGTCTTATTATCCCACCATCTGATCATCCCACGACCCAACTTCACCCCAGCTCCACCCTAACTCCACGTCTTCAGCAACCTGTCATTCAATATTTATGTGAACAACATGTTGCTCGCATAATATATATACTTAAACATTACCACACACACAGACAAATACTCTTTGAGTTAAAAGTTTATGCATTTTGCTTGTACTATCCTAATAATTTCAAGTGTTTACGACTTTTACTCTTTAATTAAATGATTTCCTCTTGGTTTGTTAACAGCTCCTGATTCCTTCCTGCCTGAGTTTTAATTTGACAGCAGTTTGATGTTTATGACTTTAACACATAGCAGAACATTTTGCCATTTACCTCAGTCTTAAGTAGTACTAGTTTTGTGTGTGTGTGTGTGTGTGTGTGTGTGTGTGTGTGTGTGTGTGTGAAACCCCTGTAACCTTGTTTGCTGTTGTAGGAAAATGGATCCTTTTAACCCTTTTTCTCACTTTCCAGTACTCCCAGTACCCACACCCCACCTCCACCATCATATGTTTCATCCCATTCCCAACCCCACCCACCCCTTCATGAGTTAACCACTATGCAGGTGTTTCCTGTGGTATATTGGCAGGCCTGCACCTGAGGATGAAGGGCAGATCACAACACAGTGGTAATGGAGTTGATCTACCAGCAGGGAAAGAGAGAAGTGAAGGCAGAATGAAAATATTGCTTTCTTGTTTGTTGTTGTTTTATTCTTTCTTTGGTGAGGTAAGGCAATTTAGTAAGCCCAGCAAAGATTTTTATGTAAATGACAAAAGTGATGGAAATCAATCCCCCTTTCAGTTAATGAGCCATTAACAACTTGCTTTATAGCCATTTGCAAAGCTGTCTGGATTTCCATAGATCTAGAATTCCATGTAGCTTTTTTTTTTCAGAGAAGTAAAACATTACAAGCCATGGTGTAAAGTATCAGTCAAAATACCTTTGTAACAAAGTATCTTTTAAGTATCTGTACTTTACTTATTTATGGTATTGTAAACTTTTTACTTTACTCCACTACATTTCCAAAATAAAATATGTACTTTTAGTTGCTACAAATTCTATAAAAGGTAACGATGTTTGTCTCCATATCCATAGAACTGAAGCACAACAGGCAACAGTACAGAAATGTGAACTTTGTGGAGCCCTCTAGTTTATTTTATTGTTGTGTCTATTTGAAGGTTGTAGCCATTCGGGTAAGTTAGAGCCAGTAGTCTATTCATTCTTTAACAGTCAGCCTATCTGGCCCCCAGGGGCCGTACGCCTCCTCTGCACTCCTGACCTGCAGTATACTGTAGAGCCTTGTCACGTTAAAATTAATGCGCTGTTTCTTTTTTCCAGATCGGAGTAAACCTTTAGCACGACAGGTACAGCACCTGTTGGCAAGGTGGCCCGTTGTTGTAGCAACTACAGCCTCGTCCAGCCTTTCACAGTCAAGTCTCTCCGCTTATTAAGGAACAACAAGAACCTACTGGCAAAGACCCCTCCATCTGCTTCTGTCCTTCCCTCGTCCCTTTGCTCTTCGACTCTTCCTCTGGCCTCCTCCAACCCTTCCTGCACTCCTCCATCCCAGCGCTCTGTGTCACACAAAGAGCAAGCAAAGAGGCAAGACACACCCAGGACAGCACTCATCAAGTAAGATCGCCCCAAAATAACACAGCATAGTATTACTTATTACTCTGTGGAATTTGTCACTGGACAAACAAAGTCACACCGCATGCAGCTCGCTCCATGTCTGCTACACTTACCACAGGCAATTTGAAACATACAAATTTTGCTGCAGCTTTGCAGAAAATTAATGTGGAGGCAACTCATGCTTAAAAAAAAAAAAAGCAGAAACATAAATCTACAATTATTAGCTGGTTTTATGTGTGGTTTTACGTTCTGTTCCATAAATTCTAGCCTGGTGTAAATTCAAAGGACAATCAGAGCAGCAGTTGTGCAGTTTCCTAAGAGCTGTGGGTAATCAGATGAGTTTTGCTATAAGAAAAGGAGAACATGAATGCAACTACATGGCCGAGCACTGTGAACTTCATTGTTTGATAGTATTCCTGACATTTGATCCAACCCAATTCATCACCCCTGTCTATATAAGCTTTCATTTAATTTGGTTGGCCATTAAATCTCTGTGGATTTACTGTTTGGTCATTGGGTGGCAAAATCCACATTCAGAATAAAGCTGCGACCTTGGAGGCAGGCAGACAGACATTACGAGTGTCTCCTTCATTGCCCACCTCACTTCCCTGTTTACATTCTCAGTGACAGTGGATGAAGGCTAGACAATTTATATACCCTGTATAAAAACCCCTTTAATTTGATATCACAGATTAGGAGGCGAGAATAGGAGGTTCCTCAAAATTGGTGACAGTGGCGCCTGTTCAGTAATACACCCACACAGCCCGAGGGTAAGGCATTAACATTTAAATTCCTAAACTTATTTGGTATTTCCATTTTAATTCTCCACCCATGGGGGCTGGAATAATATATCCGACTTTAAAAACACAGTCGATGCAGTTATTGTTGTGACTCAACCCTCATCCCTCAGGTAATTGTGGTACAGCCTGATTTGTGTCTTTATCATTCTGATCAATTGAAGCTCCGCGTAACAAGCTTATTAGAAGTCAAAGGTGCTAAGTCAAATAATATCAGTCACTCAGAGAATTAATGCTGCCTGTTGGTGCATATCAAACACAAGTATATTACCTTGTATCCCACTGATTGTAATCTGACCCCATCTGTCTTTACTTTAACCTTGACGATGGCAGCTTAGCTAGATTTGGAAGTAAATGTGTTTTAGTCTTGATAATTGCAGGGATCTGAGGTAAATAATCCTGCTGACAGATAGACTGACTCAGGGATGTTTAGGTGAGTGTGAGTGAGTAGAAAATGCTGTTTTGTTAACAAGTTTCTAGGCTCTACTAAAAAGCATTTATAAACAGATGATCAGATTAAATCTCAACAGTTTTCAGTAAAGATGACTGCTGAAAACACAAATGACCACTAATCACCAATGATTTATTTGGGGGGAGTTGCAGTTGGGCATTCAAACACTCACTCACCTACACACCAAGTATAAACAGTTGACATCATGTACATAAGTCTGCATTTTTGGGTGGATTTGCTGGCCATAGTGATGATTAGTGAGATTAAGCTGCCAAATAAACCCTTTTTACTGACAGATGACCGATGTACAGTATAAGGAAGTTGTGGTCAAGCTCAAAGTGAGTTTGGCAAACACAGCAAACCACTTCAAATATCATCTCACATTTCCACACGATCAAAACAACACTGTAAGTCTGACTTAATGTGGCTTTGAGTTTTAGTAGTAGGAAGTGTTCTTATTTTACAGACATTGTTGTGTCACTTTTGAAGAAAAGAAAATGATGACAAAATTGTCAACCCTGCCTTGCATTAAGGGATCTTTTTTTTTTTTTTTTTTTTTAAATTCCTGGATCTGCCCCTTGAGCTGGATGAATTTGTCTCATTTACTCTTTTGTGAGGTTTTTGTCATCAGATCAATGCTGATGGAACACAAGTGGATTTTTACACTCATTCACTCTGATAACTGCTTGATAAATGTTTGTTAAAGCTAAATGTCATGTTATACTGCATAACAAATACTCGGCTGGGCCTGTGTCCAATCTGTGAATGTCCTTCCCCACCTCCACAGCTCCATAGCCTGCAGAAAAACCACAGCCAGATTCCCGGGTGTTCACTGGCGTCATTGACTTGTGTCATGCCTGAGTGTAAACACCAGCGGGAATTGGATTATGCTGATGTGTTTACGGTCTTTCTAATGGGTTTACGAGTTGAGTGTGTTTGTGAGTGAGTGAGACAGAAAGAGATAGCCCATTCTGTTGTGTTTCCATATGTTTTACACCAGAGCAGGGTGGAGACACAGCAGCCCTAAAATAGTTCCATTGTTTCCTGTTGAGTAGCTTACACACCGTCTGTACAGTATGTCCCTCCCAAATGTGTCACGGGAGGTACATCTTGACTCCATAGATAACAGGTTTCTGTGTGTGTGGGGGGGGGGGGGNGGGGGGGGGGGGTTATTTACCTTCTGGAGCCAGCCTGAAATCCCTTTCTTTTGTCTATGACCTCATCGATCCAGGAGGACAGATTTTGTTTTGCTCATTAAAAAATAGAAACACATCTGGACTTTGTGTCCCTTTTCAGTTATGTCATATAAAGCAAATATATATAAATAATATAAACACACATGACAAAGACATTGTACCGTAATTACATGGTTGTGCCTTAGCTTGCTGAACCACGATGTCTTTTGTTTTCTAGTTTGATTTGTAGTGTTAGTTTTTGTTCCAGTTGGCGCTGAGTTGAGTTCTGAGCAGCTGTTTGTTGATCTACAGAAGCTGTCTGCCTCCGCTGTGTCCCCATCTCTCTTTCCTTACGTCTCACTTCTGCATTAAGACAGGCAGATGGAACATGGAAACAGCTTTATGACAGGTTAGCATATTTTCAAATCACAGTGCCAATTATGACTGACACAGTGCCAGATAACAAGCTCAACCAGTCCTAGTCACACACACACACTTTGATACTCACTTATACACTCACTGTTAGTGAAAACAGTTGTGGTCTATATTGCATGTGGTGTTACACTTTGCATGAAGGTTCTTTTGCATGTCTGGACTGCTTCCCTTTTAATTGCGACTTGGGTTGTAAAGTGTTTTTAATTGAATGGAAGTTTTTTCTTGCACGCTGCACGAACAGTGCACTCGCACAACAAAACAGAATGCAGAGGGTTCTTTAGTTACAACTAATCGTGACCACCAAAGTGTATTATAGGATTTCTTCTTAATCTGTTACATAGTAATGGGGCTGCTATTTTTTTTTTTTTTTTTNTTTTTTTTTTTTTTTTTCAGTTTTGATATATTATTTAGTGGTATAGTTGTAGTAACCTTGTGTGTAACTGTTTATATCTGCATTACACCACGTATTTTAGTTGTGTGTGTGTTTGTGTCAATAGTTTTATTCTTTAATATGTACGCTGTGCTGAACTTTCATTGGTTGATTTCACACAATCAGTTTTTCTGCACAATCTAGAACTTCAAGTAAAACATGTGACCCTCTACAGCTGCCCACTATAGAGGTATTAATGGCTACATGTAAGAGAGAGGGAGAGGGGGAGAGAGAGAATTTTGTAATGAGAGTCCAGCTTTTAAAGGACGGGATGAGAACTCTGTCCGGTCTGCTGGTGTTTGGGGAGTGTGTGAGAACGACGAATAGGCAGCTCTGAATCTGTGTCTTGTCTTCATGAGCTTGTGTGTGTGTGTGTGTGTGTGTGTGTGTGTGTGNGTGTTAGCTGAAGCTTGTCATCTGATATCCATGTGTTGCTGGCTGCATGTTCAGCAGTGTGGGAGCCACTCTCCAGTCCTGTACTCACCTCTCCCCGGGGACGTGCATATGTACATTTGTTTATCCATGTTTGCACAAATTTATGCATTTGAAATCCAGGTTAGCATTGACAACATTCAGTGAGTGATGATGTGTTAATGATTTTGTGTGTGTGTGTTTTCTTTGAGTTATGCATGCTCAGTTTTGCTCTTATGCATGAAAATTGTGAACTCAGGCAAACTCAGCACTGCATGGATATAACAGACACACACATACACACACTCAGCTCAGCCATTGTTAGGGGAATCATTAAGATTCAGGTGTAGCTATGTTATGTAACAGGATAGTGAGGACACAGGACAGATGGATGAGTGATCACACACACACACACACACACACACACAGGCCTGCGTGCACACATACACACACACTTGAGCACATCCTATTTAAAGAAACAAAGGCGCTGTGAAGCTGTATGCGGTTTATTTGATGCTTAAACCAGCTGAGTGACACATTCATTCGCCTGACGACCAGAAACTAAAGCAGTTAAAGCAAACAGAGAAAAGCAGCGAGCTAAATTCAGATTTAGTCATTTGATGCCAGCACAATCTCACTGTCAGTTAACATAATTTAAAAAAAAAACAAAAACGGTCATAATAAACTAAAAATATTTTGTCTTACATTCATCTTATTATGCAAAGTTTTCACAGCTTGAGGATTAAGAGTAAAAACAAGACTAAAAGACTAAATGATTTTTATTTGACAAACACAGTGATGAATGGTTATACATGTCAAACTGTGTTGTGCAAGTGTATTTTATGTGTGTGTGTGTATGTATATATATATCCATAGTCTTCAACTGAGACTTCTCCATATATTAATGCATTTTCTGCTTGTCATTAAAAGTGCATTCAGCTGTACATACATTGTGCACATTAGTGTGAAAGATTCTTTGTTTAGAAAGGCTGTACAAAGTCCACACAGAAGTAACATTCATAGCCTCACGCATCTCATACACACATACACATCACCAACACAGCAGAATAACTCAGCAGAACAGTAAGTATCAAAGGAGCAGATACACACACACACACACACACACACACACACACACAAGCCAAAACTCAGGACAGCATCACATGGATCAAAAGCCTCTCAAGTATTTGGGAGTTAATCTCGCGTTGCCACACCCACACTTCCTTCCCTCAAATGATGGATGCTTTGAGAAATGCTTATCACAAGACGTTTGATATTGAAACCTTGCTGAGCCACACATAGCTAATTGATTATAGCTCTGAGGTGATAAGGTGGGTTTTTGTTTCCGCCTGGAATGAACAAGTTCAGCTGAGATACTTTATGGTTTTCATCTGCTGTGCATTAGTTTGTTTCAGGTTTTTTTACTCTCTCTACCTCACTGGTACTTTTAGTATATCTAAAATACTTGACATTTGGTAGCTACCATTCTTGACAACTTGTTGCTGAAGGTGACAGCTGTGCCTTTTGTTTCTTCTTTCTCAAGTCTGGTCTGAACTTGTGCCATGATGTGCACTGGAAATATGAGCGGTTTGAATGATCACGACAGTTTATATCCTGCGTTGGCAGCCTGTAGCACACACTATATCTGTGTTTGTTTGTTTTTGTTTTTGTGTGTGTGTGTGTGTGTTTTCTTTCTTTCTTTTTTTTTTTTTTTAANTTTTTTTTTTTTTTTAAATCTCAAATTATAACAATCAAATCCAGTTTGCCCTCCTGATTAGCCTCTGCCCACAGGTCAGATCAGAATAAGTATGTAGACAGCACCTGCATAAGTCTTCTGGCCTGGTGTGAGCATTGATCCAATCCAGCAGACTTTCTGTCAAAGCTGACTATGCAACAACATACTAGCAGATAATAATAATAATAAAACATTGAAGTGGTCATTTTGGAAAAACTAGTTGTGCTGGAGTGGGTTTTGTCTGTTGTTTTGAGGAGATTGGCAGTATTCTCCAGCACTTGCCACTTCACTCTGTTAGACCACTAAGTGGGCGACAGGATTTGGGATGGTTTGCTGAATGTTTGGATGCAATCAAGATCTTTCTGTGGAAGAAAGGACAAGTCGACCTTAAACTGGAAAAACCACAAACGCTTATAAAACTTTCTATCATGCCACCCAAATGTAGCAGCTGAATGTTTCTACAACACTCAGCAATAGCAAGCAGGGACAAGGATCAAAATTAGTTTATAAAATTACCTTTAATTGTTTGTTATATTAAAAATCTTTACATATTTGGACAAAGCTGAGAAACTGTGCAGTAAGATGATAATTTGGAGTTTTGGACACACAGTACTGTATATGCGTGTCACTGTCTGAATGTATACATGGACATGTGATTATGGGGGTTTGAGTCTAGTTCCACACACATCATGCAAACACACATATTTTTTGGATGCATTCTCACTCTGTGTGGAACACTGCTCCCTTTGACACACTACACCACTCTAATCTTAATCATTCATGACATCACACCAGATTTCCCACCGATGCCCGGCTGTCGCTGAAGTGTGTGCGTGTTTAAGCTGACAGCAACCGCAGCAGGTTTTCCCTATGTGAATGAAAACATTCTTCAGGTCACACATGAGAGAAGACAACAAGACTGATATCCCACATCGTGGGGTTTGTTTGATCAAAGACCTCAAGCCACTCAGAGAACAGAGAACCAGCACGTTCACATGTGCTTACATTCACACGTTTTCCCGTTTCTTTAAAAGTGTCAACCCTAAGCCTGAAAGGTTTGAAAGAACTACAATGTGGTAACCGTGTGTGATAAGTTTAAACTCTGGCTCATTTTACTTTTTTAATTTTTTAATATTTATTTTCCCCTCATGGATTAACTGTTTTTTTTTGTTGTTGTTGTTGTTGTTGTTGTTTTTTTGGATTAAATTTATTTTTCTTAAAGATAATCTGCTGTTCCCAATATCATTTCACCTAAAGCAAATCTCCTTCTATTATAGCTGAAATGTAAAAATCTGTACTTTCATACAGCCTTTAGTACTGTTAGCAAAACACTGCCATACTCACCACATAATTGTACCAAAAACTGTACATGTATAGACAGAGTTCTCTGGGTTAAGTTTAACATCAGGAGAAGGTCGACCTCTGGGCTTTTCAGCAAAGGCTACAGCAAGCGTGAGTGGCAGCTTTGGTCCACGCCTCACTGTTTATCTAGGAAGGTGAACAAAGGCTAACAGGTATAAATGTAAAAGTGAGTGAACCATGAATGGACCACACCTCGCTGTTTTTCTAAGAACTGAATGAAAAGCCTGCAGAGAGCAGCCATGATGTGATAAATAGAACAGAGAGAAAATCAATTCTTCCGTGAGGTGAGCTCATTATGTTTGTAGCCGTGTAACCGAAGGAACTCTCATTACTCATAGACCCGCGCTGAGCTAAGGCTGTTGACTTTTGCAGGTGAATGGCTCTCAAGGTTAGCGTGATAGCATGATGTAAGGTCATCCACACATTGCTGTTGAGATCGTGCCAGACTAAAACACTCACCCAGTGCCAAGAAGAGATTTAAGCAGGTTGTAAGCCGTTGCTGAAAATTTGGTTTGACTGCTTGTCGTTGCAGTGAATTGAAAAGGTCAAAATTAATGACTGTGAGAGAAGAGGCCTTCTTAAAAGTATAAAAGTGAATGGCCCTGTGACATTCACTGTAATACAGATAGGTTAAAAGGAACACACAGGTTCTGACTGGTTATCAGAGGTAAGACCCAGGTGATAGGCCACTAAAAGAATTTACATATAAAAGCTAAAATAGTGAGCAAGGGCTTTTTTCCTTTTTTTTTTTTTTTACCTCAACTGAAGCAGGTCTTTTTGAGAGAGGTTATTACTAGAATTGATCTTGTAGAAGGCTTCATTTCCCAGTTGTTATTTGACTACCATGCTTTTATTTAAGCATTTACACTTTGTGAATTTGTATACTAGGCGGGCTTTTATGTTAAAGTAAAACCTCACAGCATCTTTACATAAATTTCCAAACTGTTAGCAGTTGATGTTTAATGTATTGTTTAGTTCCTGAGTGCTTTTCAGTCTCCAGTGCTTCCCTTCAAAACCCTGTTATGCAGACTGACATTATGATGGTTTAGGTTTGTGGCAGCAGCAATGGTAAATTGTTTGGATGAAATAGAAGAGCTGTGACACCACAGCAATGAGTAGTTCATGTCCATAAATAGAAACACATCTTTGTTTAAGTAAGATAATACACAGTGCAGCGCTTCCTGTGTCTGCTGGAGTCCACACAGAAGAAGAAGAAGAAAAGGATAGAGGAACCTCATTGTGTTTATGTAAGGATGTGATGAAGGCTTCTGTCCTGTGGCTGCAAGTATAGCGGGAAATAAACTGACTTGTGATGTCAGCACCTTATTAAGAACATGATCAAAGCCTTTTTTGTCTCCTGACCTAGAGATATATCATTAAAAATGTTGTGGTAAAAGTAAATGTTGTACAAGCTAACGTCACAGAGATCCTGTCTAGTGAACAGATACCATGACTTTTTGCTCACCCTTCTCTATGTTTCACTCGTTTTAACTGAAATGCCACGATAGAAGTCTTAAGTATCTTCCCAGCACTTCCCTTGGCCCATATCTAAGATTCTATCAGATGTCTGTGGTATCTTAGCAGTACACCTGCGCTCTCACCTGCTGAGGACAGGATGAGGGTGAAGGGCTATAAAGTTGCTGAATGACTGAGTCTATTGTCTTCAGCTGAGAAACTTAGAGCCTGTCACTCAGATGCCAAATAAACACACAGATTAAATAAGATGAACTGACCTGGCAGGAAAGCTTTGCCCAAAAAAAAAAAAAAAAANAAAAAAAAAAAAAAAAACATCTTCAAAGACATCATGATATAAAACATTGTGGATTTCAGCTTGCCTCCTCTTCCTCCTTCCCATTCTTTACTTCTCCTGCCCTTTTCCTCATCACAGAGGATATAAAAGTTCATCCTTCACCTTCACTCGTTTTCTCTCAAATCATGCACTGTGGCATTTGTTTAGCCTGAGTAACAGCTCCTGATTTAATTTAGCTAGCTACTGTAGCTTCATGGTAGCCTCCACATCCACGCAGTTTGAAGGACCATACTGGCGATCATGCATGTTTGAGCCCAGTATATACAACCTGTGTACATCTTATGTTACCGATAACCAATTTACAAAACATAAAACTGTATTTTAGTGTTCTGGTTATTTTTTCAAATCCCCAAATCTTTCAAAATCAAATGTTCAGGTGATGTATCCAACTTAAAATTCAGTGTTTCGCCTTCTAACACTTATGCACCATTGTGGCCCATTTAAAGTGAAATATATACATACATATATACTGGATATACACATACATATACAGAAAAATATCTTCACTTAAATAAATCTAACAAAACCAATAGCATCTGCTAGGCTTAGTTGCATTGCCACACTGCAGACTGGCCGCTTGTAAGAAGTCAGCTCCTTGTAGAGTCACATTTCACTAATCGTCTCTGTGTTAAGATGTGACTTAACAGAGAAAGATGATGTAACTGAGCCCAGTCTGTGAGACGTGCTGAGTCACTTGGAAGAAAATGGTTTTACTGGTGCAGCACATCCGTAGCTGCGTGTGTGTGTGTGTGTGTGTGTGTGTGTGTGTGTGTGTGTGTGTGTGTGTGTGTATGTGTCTGTCTGTCTCTCCAGTTTCCGTCTTCTCCTCACAATGTAATTGAATTTAAATTATGCATGCTGTACGTCTGCTGGACCGGAGAGGTAATAATCACTCTCTCTGCCCAAGTTTGTGCACACACACCCATACACATATGCATGTACATTACATGCACGTGTTTGTATGTACTGCACATGCTGCACGTCTTTTGTGTGTGGAAACATGTACTTTTAGTTTACCTGATTGGTGTTTGTGAACACACACACACTCTTACATAGCCTTTGAGAAACACAAGCAACCTGAGCTCAGTTCACCTGACTGATGTTACCTGGCTAACACATCCCCATTACTGTACCAGGCATACAATAGACTTTACATGAGTGTGTGTGTGTGTGTGGGAGGGAGAGACAGAGCTCTGTTCACCTGACCGATGTTAAGCAGCCACCTCAGCTAAATTATTCCAACCACACCAGCATGGTCCCAACTTGACACCCAGCCTAAATGTTTTAGCAGCTCCAGTTAAGCCCCTTATGAATGGAAACTATAATAACTCGGCTATTTGCAGTTTTCTATGACAGTTGAACAAACACAAGTGAGCTCTACATCAATATTTTATTGATAAAGTTAGGGTGATTAAAGTCATTTTGTCACAGCATATAAGGAAAAGTTATTTTGCACATTTTGCTTTCAGAGCTGAAAAAAATTCAACAGCACATGATAAACGTGAATGATGTCGTTCTTACTGTGATTGGCCTCTAGTTTGGGGAATGTTTTTCTCAGATGTAGAGATGATATGAAATGTGGCTGAAAGGGTCTATTGTAAGGCTAAAATATAGCTCTGGTTTGTGATTATTATCAAATGTTTTCACAGCTGGCAGACTAATCAGCAGACAGTATCTCCAGGGTATATTTTGTCTAAATGTCCTTCTGTCTTTTGTTAGTAAAGGATCACGTATGCAGAAAAAGTGGAGGCAGTGTCTGATTATCTGTTGCATATTTATAGATACAGTCAAAACAGAACTGCAACATCCTGCCAAAGCGTAACTTTTTTGTAGGAATATACATTAAGTCTGGGGATGAAAATAAAGTTATCCTTTAATTTGACTGCTGAAATAAAAATATTGTGTATTTAAATTATAATACATTTGAGATCAAATCCACATGGATATTCAATTTTTGTATTTTGTAATGTCATTTTCTTAATGAGATAATTTGTTGTAGTTTTGTTTTTTAATAAGTACTCCTGCATGCACATCTCTTTATTGTCCCGTGTTTTGCCAAATGTATCGAACTGTGTGCAAAACTGTTAGCCACACATACACATTGGTTTTCTTTTAGGCTCGAGCGCCCTTTTCATGCATTTGCAGGGTGTACTGTGAGTGATGGGTGTGATGGGAGGAATGAAGAAAGCCACTAGATGCTAAGAAACAATTGATATTAATTTTGCAAGTATAGTTTTTCACGTGGACGGGCTGAAGCTGCTCTCCTGCATCACCCCAATACGTGCACAAACACACACAAAACAACTCCCTGTCCGTGTATTTCCTGCTCCAGTGGTTGTCCGATTGCATTTCTGTGTGACAAAGATGTTTTTTGCTTGCGGCACTCGTCTGTGGGTGGGCAGGAGCTCCACACTTACTCCACAGCTGCTCTGTTTGGTCTTTGTTTGCTCTCAGACTTTGCTGCTGCCATTCTCGTTAGGATATCCATGATTATTCTGTGGGTATAAAAGTTCTTATGTTATTTCATTTAAAAGCTCTGGGCCGAATAAGACGAGGGGTCCACCTCACTGGTTCCCCCGTGGGGTTTCACCATATAGAGCCACACAGCATTTAAATAGCGAGTTCTTCCACTGAATTACTTCCATAGACGTTATTGTATGAAGGCCAGACTGAGAGCCAGCCAGAATGAATGGCTGTTTACTGTCATGTTGGGTCTGTCTCCAACCGCATGCAGCTAAAGCCACCATAGCTAACCTGCTCAGGCTAATCACAGCTCTCACACACACACACACAAATACACAAAGACAGTTTCACAATGAAAATCAGGTCAATTAATGCTGACTCATACACACACACACACACATACACACCCGAGGAACATACCAAAAAACATGCTCATATCTCGTTTTCAGGCACAAAACCTGTCACACACACTCTCTCATAACAGTGTACAGCAGATGTTATAATCTAAGGAACAGAAGGGGTGTTTGTCACATGGAGTCAAGGCAAGCAGGGTTATATGGGGTTGACAGAGCATGGTAAAACATGCTCTGACAAAAAAAAAAAAAAAAAAAAAAAAANTTTTTTTTTTTTTTTGCTTTGTGATGAAAAATTTAAAACAAAAAAAACCTCAGGTCAGGATAAAGAAGCTGCGAACCCGTTCACACACATCCGACTGATAGGATTGGTTGGATACCTTTAGGGTATGTTCACAGCTCAGTATTTGCTGTGGTTTATTTGCAATCTGGAGTCTTCACCACATTGTTGATGGTGGCAGATGATAGAATGTCATCAGAAATCCTGTGGCACCAAAGAAGGAATGAGATGACTGAGAATGCGAGTGTCGCCCAAATTCAAAGAACTGTGCTTCAGCTTAGAAGTGGAGAAATTATCTGAAACTAATACAGGAAATCCAAAATGCAAACTGGATTTCAGATATATCCTGCATGAATATGTGAATATAAACAACCTGAATACAAAAATGAAACAAAGTCAAGTCAAACTGGTAAAGCTGTCTGAACGTATCAGTCAGATTCCACAATGTGTCAGATTTGCTTCTGTAACTATTTGTGCGTTAAGAGCATCTGTTACTGCCTGCATTAGTCATTTCTTTGTCATATTTTCTGAAGTTTTTCCTCTTCCCTCTCTCTCTCTCTCTCTCTCTCTCTCTTTTTTCAGGGAGTTGTCACTCAGACATCAGAGTAGCATCCTGTTCAGGAATGCCAGGGAGTCGAAGCTCATCTGACACAGAAGAGGTGACACGGTAGAAGTAAAGGAGTAAAATGCACTAAATATTTACCTCACAGGTGAAACTACAGCAGTGTGTAAATACGTTAGTGTTATACTTATTTGGTCCGGAATCCAAATGAGAATTTTACTCGAGTCAAAAATTTAAATCAAAGACCCAAATGAAATTGCTGCACTTGGTGGTCTGAAATTGTAGTTGAATAGCTGAGATTACGTAGACCGAAACCTGATTTGTTAGTTTCTGGAGATCTGGTGCACACACAGTTGCTTTGTGCTTATCATGTTTTGATGTGTGTGTGTGTGTGTGTGTGTGTGTGTGCGCGCGCGTGCGCGCATGCACTCATGCTGATTGTAGGCCCACATCTATTTCGATGCTAATTGCACAATGGAGCTGTTTATTTTTTGTCATCGACCCATAAATCCTTAACGGCAACTCTGGTTTTATTGTCTTACATAGTTGGAACTAATAAAATATTATCTTTTTTCTAATGGTGACTTATTTATTTGTTTGTTTGCTTACTTATTTGTTTATTAGCATATATATCCTGGGATGCTGTGCTATGCTTAAAGTGGGAGTGTGGTAGCGTGTGTGTTTATGCATTTATTACTCAGGTTTTCATGAGGCTTCAGTAATCAGAGTCAGCATAGTGGACTCATCTCAGGTAGGTGGGAACTTTGTACATTAAATAACTCCCAGGTGTATTGACTTGACAGTTCTCATAGTATGTTAATGTCTTATTTTTCACATGTTTTAGTCCGTGAGAATGTTTTCTGCCACTGATGCTGAAATGTCAGTTAGGTGGTATCTCATTTAGCACTAAATTAATTCATTAGTTTAGTGCTAATACACTAATTCATTGAATGATTGAGCAACAGAAAATTAATCAACAGCATTTTGAATACGCAGGTAATAGTTTTAATCAAGTAAAAAGGTCAAACATCTTCAGATTCTAGCTTCTCAAAAATGATGATTTTTTTGCTTTTCATGGTTTCATTTAACTGTAAATTAAATCTTATGTTTTCACTGATAACATCAGAAGATGTCTTAAAATTCGATGACGAAGACTTTGTTAAGTTGCAACAAGCATCTGTCAACATTATTTGTAGAAAATAATTGTTAATCTTGAGTTTCAGCTCTAATCTCCTCACTAACACTTTGTAAAGTTTGGCATAAACGTGGTAACATAATGGGGGAATTCATAAAACACAGCACCAGATAAGGGTAAATATCGTCACATAACCATGTTTTTTCATTCATGTCATGTATTGAAAGAGCCGTTATTACCGCATTTCCTTATTTACATGTCAGGGAAGAGTTTAAAAAATACACCATCACACAAAAATAAAACTGCTGTATCTCTCACACACGACACACACACCACACCCACCTCCAGTGCACCAGACTCCCGGTGTGTGGATCTCTTATCTTTATTTCTTTCTTTACAAATGTCAATCTCTTAAAATGCAAAGCTCCAAAGCAGAGGATTCCGCTTTCCTTTGCTGATTAACATGTAAATTTCACTTTGACACCAGAGAAAGCAGGATAAGCAGTAAGATAGCTGTTGTCTTCTCATGCAGCCTGCTCTTTTTTTTTTTCTTTTTTTTTTTTTNTTTTTTTTTTTTCTTTATCACCTGGATATTCAAGCATCTCCCTATTCATTTCCCCTCAGGTTTGGTCCTGTGACAGCAGAGCTTGATTTAGTGCCACTATTAATCTATCACACCAACAAGGAAAGCACAGTCAACTGGATTTGCACTCATACGTGGATGTGTGAAAAACACTGATACTTGGCTCAATGACTGAACACACAAAGGCTGTGCAAAGAATGTGGAGGACAACTGGGATTTAGAACAGATTAAGGGAGAAAAATCTGACTGATGTAATTTCAGTTATCTGGATGGACTCACTTAGGGCATAATTAGGTTTTATCAACCTCCTTTTTCCATTCCATCACACAAGCCAAAATAGTCTTTATTTCAACTTTTTTTTATCTCTCCCCCCCCCCCCCCCNTTTTTTTTTTTCTAATCTTTTTTTATGTCATGTCTCCCCTGTGTGTAAACTATTTACAGTAGTGACCTATTAAATGCTGTGGAATGTTCTGAGTGGACCTTCTGACCTTGTAATGGTTTGACCCAGTAGTTCAGGATCAAAGACAGACTACACAACCTGGCCAGAGAAGCGGGGGAGTAGGGGGGGAGGTGGACACAGGGGTCACATACCTCTGTTCACTTACCCTGCACAGTTTGTGTTTCCCATAGTTTATGAAAACATGAAGCTCTAACCTGCTACTTAGAGCCTTGAAATCATTGCAATGTGTGGCAAAGTGTATGTTTCATAACTGGAATTACAGGAAACTGAATCTGTTTGTACTTGAACTACTTGAGGGTTTTGGTAAGAGGAAAAACCAATGATCCCATATCTGTCCAAGAGTAATTGTGATATTTTATTTACAATTCCCTGAAGTCCCTAAAAACTATTGTTATCCTGCAACAATGCTTTGTATTTATTTTCAGGAGGTCTTAACACTTGACAATCACTTCAAACAAGCCAAGCTGTTGTAGGATTTTTGATAAAATATGGTGATTAACAAGAGTGTATTTTTAGTGTACATGATCCGTTTTCTTTTTCAGGAGGATTTACTTCACCATTTTGCCTGGTGATTTTTCACGAGGATCTAGGAAATTATTGTTTGGGACATCCTGGGAGCTGAAGGATCTAAGGCAGGTGACATATTTTACCTGAGTGTGCTGAAGAGTTAAACTTCACTGTAATAGTGAGGTTAAAGGACAATACCAGCAATTTAGCCTGATATACAGCCCACATTCATGTTACGTTACTGACTGCCATTTCCCAAAATACACTACTGGAGCTGTAAATTTTAGAATTGTTTTTCCTACCTTCCAGTCTGCCATTGGTGTCCATTCATTCCCGTATGCTTTAAAAATCAACTTATAAAGACTTGAAATGTGTTTGAGATAAGTAATCCATCACAGCAAACATGATGTCTATTATGTTTTCCAACCTGGAAGGTTCTGCCACGGAATATAGTCCCAGCAGAAGACAACTTTTACTTAGAAATTAAAATAGCCGTGCTTTCTACAATTGTGCATAAGTGTTAGCGGCCGAAACATTGAAATTTAAGGTGGTGTTTCATCCGAACATTTGATTTTGAAAGATTAGGGGATTTGACAAAATAACAGGAAAACTAAAATGTTTTGGAAATTGTCAGTAATGTAACGTGAATGCGAGTAGTATGTTGGGCTTAGACATGCAAAATTGCCAGTATGTTCCATTAAGCTCATTTGCAGAGCCCATTTCTGTTATTTGCAGTCCCACAAAACCTTTCTAATCTTCTGTTTATCTCTTTGTAGCTTCATAGCTTCAGCATTCATTACTGAGAGTTCAAATTTGGGTTAGAGCAGAATGGTGTTACCTTTCAGACAATTTGATAGGTTTATGACAGCACAGCCTGATATTTACTGTGCAACCCAATCAGGTCAAGTCACTATTTAACATCAGGTTTGGGTTTCTGTATTGACAAAATAATTGCCCTATTTATAAGAACTAGCCATGTGTCATGCATAAGAAATTAAGTTTGTTAGCATCTGTCACCCAATGTCAACCAAAGTTTACCACTATCAATTTTTATGTGCATATTCTATGTCTATGAATTGGCAGAGTGAAAACAGACATTAGCCTAAAAGAGACTAACAGTTTGAGAAAGAGAGGAGGAGATTTTATGTAAGAGGAATTTGGAGAGAGAGAGAAATAGCTGGATAGGAACCGGAGGTTAATGATTGCCTCCTGTTTCCTAACATCCTCCCCGTTAAGCTAATCTACAATCACATTCTTTCATTCCAGGGGAAAGAGGAGGAGAGAGGTGAAATGCTGACGCCCCTGCAGCACAGTGGTTAAGCGACGTGGTTTGTTAACATGGGAGTGTTTCAGTTTGACCTCTGGCTAAAGCTGCACTTCAGTACCTGATGATAACAGTATGTATAATTATCTCAAGTGTTTCCAAAGCATTTAACTATTAAGAAGCAGTGGAAGACAAAAGCTGTAAACACTACGTTCTAAATTATTTAAATTAGCTCTAGTTACATTTATTTACATGGGTAATTCTTATCAAATTATCCAATTATAAGTAATTTTGTTCTGAGCTGATCCATGCGAACATTATAACAGGGTCAGCATAACTTTGTTAAACTCAACTGTCATGCCCATTAACACCTTGTATTAAAATGTGACTCAGTTTTAGGATAGATTATCTAAATAATGACATCTGATATCAGGATTTGCACTTACACCCTGCATTCTTATCATCTGATTCTGCCTGCATTGTGATTGGATCTCAGTAAGTGGGTTGTTACGCTGCTGAAGCCCGTGTTTCTTCATTGCTCCATCCATTTTTCTAAAATGAATAAGAACTTGTTTGCGTGGAACGGTGCTCTGCATGTTCCAAGTGCAGATGTCCATTAAGAAACTCAAAACTCTCCATTCAAAATAACTTTATTAATGAGAGCAGCCTGAAGACAGGGCAGGTGATGTTTTCATCTAGAGGTGGATTTTATCACGCAGTTGTGACTGCGATCTGATCACAATGCAAGCCAACCATAAGTGGTCTGGCAATATTCATTTCTTAGTCCTTTCTGCACACATTTCCACCTTGCATTAAAAGACCCATAACGTTAGTGACAATCATTTCCCAAAGCATACTACTGGAACAATGAGTTAAAAAAATAAAAAATAAAAAATTCCTACCTTCCAGACCACCATTGGTTTCAGTTAATTCTGGTACGCTATTAAAATCAACATGTTGATACTGGAAACATTCTTGGGATAGGTAATCCATTATCATGAACAAGACATATATTTAGGTTTTCTCTAAGTTTTGAAATTGTAGTGTTTAAGCACAAGAAAAAGCACAGAGTGAATGTATGTCTCCACCAGGGAATATAATCCCAAAAGAAGACCTGTGTTTATTGAAAAATTTTAACGACGTGACTTCATAATTTTGCCTGACTATTAGCAGGCGAAACATTGATTTTTAAGGTGGGTGTATCACTTGAATATTTGATTTTGAAAGATTAAGAGATTTTGCAAAATATCAGGAAAGCTGAAATACGGTTTTATCTTTTGGGAAATGATTGTCAGTAACGTTATGTGTATGAAAACTGACTATATTAGGCTTAAATATGCAAAATTGATTGTATGGTCCTTTAATGAGTGTTTTTCCTTATCTGGATTACACATCCGAGTGCAGATCTCATGTTAATGCTAGGTGAAAATGTCATGACTAAGCTGATTTCCATATTGCTAAGGGAGCATTACAATCTGACCTCTTGAGGCTACTTAAAAGTGATCAGCAAACTCTTGAAATCAGTCTTTAATGCACAAGTTCACTGATGCTTTTGCTACGTTGTCTAAGTTGAAGGCATCAGACAAAATTTTGAACAGAAATATGTGAACAACTCAACATTAAATTTCTTTAACATCCATAATTTTAAAGATAATCAGATTTTCTGTTCATGTACTGCTTTTCTGTCTTCCATTCCATGCCTTTATTTTGCCTCCTTAACATGAAATCCTGTTCAAAACAGAATTAATTTGCTTGCATGTTCAACTCATGACTCGGTGAGCTATACATCATTGATCTGTAAGATATGGCCTTAAACATGTTGTAGTTTTAGCCTTTTGTATGATGTTGTGACAGCATATACATGGATGAGCCTAGAGAAAAAGCAGGGATTCGCAGTTCACCAAGCAGAAAGTAATCATCACACAAACACACATTTTTGGATGTGCTGATGAAACTTGCACAGCATAAAATGGAAAGTCGGATCTTTCTTGCCATCACACAGATAGAGAGCAGAAAATAGACGGGCAGAATTAGTTGAGAAGAACACGTGCTGCAGAGGGAATAGGAAGTGGCAGACAGGAAAGAGAAGGCAGCATCTGTTTCCCTCTATTCATCTGCCAGTGATGATGATGATGGTGGAGCTGCAGTTAGTGAACATCCTGCATATTGCTATACCGATCGTGTTCTCTCTCTTTCACTCACAAACAATTCACTCCAGATGTGCAGCCTTACCATTGCTCTGTTCAGCATCATCTGTAGAATCACTCTGTGTTGCTCTGTGTGCACTTAGTGTGTGTGTTTCTCCTAAAACAACCATAATACTGTCTGTTTGGTTCAGTGAACTGTAATCGCTGCATCTGACCCACATCTGCATCCGTGAGTTTACCTTCAACCAGACCAGAGTGGAAAAGTTAGCTTGTTTTTTTTTTTTTTTTTTNTTTTTTTTTTTTTTTTGTTTTGTTTTGTTTTGTTTTAAATATCGAATGTACAGGCTCATTTACATTCCTTTTGCTCAATTACATATGATCGAGGGCTTGTAAACAAAAGTCATCTGCACTCACACAAAGTTCCTGTACTGTGCTCAGTCTTAAAGGGCCATATTGGTGCATGTTTTAGCCTAATATATAAAACCTGTCTACACGTTATGTTACTGACAACTGAAGCAATAAATATTAGAATTGTTTTTCCTACTGTATCTTCAAGACTGACATTGGTTTCAGTTCATTCCAATACACTATTAAAATCAACTTATAGAGATTTGAAAAGTGCTTGAAACAATCCATCACAGCAAACATGAGGTCTATTATCTTTATTTAACTGGTCCAACACAGAGCCGAAAATGTCTCTGCCAGGAAATATAGTCCCAGGAGAAGACAGCTTTTACAGAGAAATTAAAAAAGACCATCTCTTCTTTAGTGTTAGCTGGTGAACATTGAATTTTAAGATGAACATTTGATTTTGAAAGATTAGGTATTTGACAAAATAACAGGAAAACTAAAATAAAGTTTATGCTTTGGAAAATGGCTGTCAGTTATCTAACATGTGTACAAATAGTATTTATATTTATTGGGCTTAAATATCCAAAATAACTGGTATGGTCCTTTAATCTGTCACCTTAAAGGGGATTGGGAGAGTTCTTTGCAGTCACTCTCAGTAAAATGTTGTCTATAAAATGTGAAGAAATCATATGATGTCACTTCCTCTGACAAGGCAGTAAGTAGATAAAGATTAAAAAAAAAAAAAAATGATTGTCCAATCAGAGCTGGAAATATTGCTTCTTTCAGACCTAAAGTTCAGAACTAAATTAGGAACTATTTTACCGTCGGAAGTCCACAGTTTCGTGTTTTTTTCCATCTTTCATTGTTAACAAAACAATTCCAACTGATTCTGCACTTTGTATTAAGGTTGAGAAATAAGACACACACATTAAAAAACAAATACTCTCACCAAAATATACTAAATACCAAATCTCCAGATTAACACTCCGTCTAGAACATAGAGAGCGCTAATGTCATATGTATTTCAAGTCATTCACATTGATTGTGGTCAAAATCAGCTGATTTCAGATGTTTTTCTTTATTTTGTAATATTACATATATGAGTACTGTAAATATTTCAGTGATCAGATTCAAGATCAATGGAAATATCTTCTCTCATTTTAATAACTTTCCTCGCTTGTAGCATAGTTTCAAGAATGTGACACCAAGTCTGTACGCCCAATCAGTCTTAGTAAATAATTTATGGTGTCTTTTGTATCAGTTTGTGTCATTATGTCATTAAGCTGCTAAGTAGACAATTACTGTACTGAAAAATCATTGGCTATATAATCCCACCCAACCTTGACCCCACTGCGCAATGACAGCACCACCCTGACATCTTGATAGTAAATGGGTGGGCTTGTTTCAGTGCCTGGGGTGGCTAATTTTGTAACACCTGGGTGGTGCAATTTAGTTAGGATTTCCTTAGGTACATTTTTAGAATCAACTATGAACATCACCAGAACAGTTTATTTTTGCCTTTCAATGTTTTATAAACAGCTTCTAAACATCACATTGCATAATTTACCCTCCAATTCCTAATTTTACTCATATTACGACAGAAATCACAACAATATGTGCAGGATGATATACTGTTGTCCAGTTTTGTAAACTGAGCAAATGTAGTTTTGTTGTGATAGAAAATGGGCATAAAGAAGGGATTGGCAGACATATCCAGTGCCTTTTCATGTCCTTCGTGAAGTGGAAATAAATGAGGAATATTTTTTTAGAAGCTATATCTTTGGAATCAAGGCCAGAACATATGCAAACTCTTCTAATGTGAGGATATTTCAGTAGTTCTTGTTTCTCTTCGAGGTTATTTTAGGATTTGTTTTGAGGGGGTTTAAAATAAAAAAATACAAATAGAATCAGATTTGAGTTGTTAAGATTAGGCATGCAATTGTAAGAATTAAGATTAGGGAAATAACGTGTGTGTGTGTGTGTGTGTGTGTGTGTGTGTGTGTGTGCTTGCATGTGTATAAAAATGTAAGACATCATTACCAGTCTCTAATTCCAATGAAGGATGAATGATATGTTTTTGGCACTGACTTTGTCTTTGATATTGTCTATCATCCACCTGTGGTAACTCCTTTAAATACCTTCCTGCACGCACACAAACACACACACACACATACATACACTTTTTTAAAAGTACACACAATGCTGCAATCTGTTAGTTCCCCTGCTGGCAGAGAGAAGAGTTTTGTATGTGTATGGTCAAAGTTGACAAACACATACAGTACATGTGGTAAATGTCACATGACCCTCACAGCTCTGTCTTTAACAGCAGAGAAACGTGAGGTCAAGTCAGTGTCAGGAAATTTGTGTGTCTTGATACCTGGCTGATGTTTAATCCAGAGTTTACATGACTGGGTGGAGCTCAGTCCCCTCACACAGCCAGGCCACCACAGGAACTACCATTATTAGTAGTATTATTATTACCACTACTACTTAATATAAGACTAATATTCATTCATTCTTGATTCAGTCTAATCAAACTGTACCATTTATGATACAAGGGAGTTTTGGTCAGTTAAATAATCTGCATGACATCAGAGCTGGATGACACTGACTAATGTATCAAATCTGTTTGTTTGAACAATCTACAATTAATGCAGGCCTTCATTACTGTTGATATTTGTATTTTTTAGTAATAAACACTGATGGCTAAAGTACCTGAAAGCCATACTTGACTAAAAGTAGATATAATCATTAAAAAAAATGGACTTCATTACAACGAAATTGACCCATTAGAAAAAGTACTAAACCATTGTTAATTTTTCTTAAGTATTGAAGTACTTTTACAAAAGTATTATTTTGACAATAATATACTTAAGTATTTAGAGTATAAACTCAACCATAGATTTGAGAGTACTTATCAGGGACATGCACAAACATTTTGAGGGGCAGGGACTCAAAGCAAGTACAGGGCACCCCCCCATCCCGTCTGCGGTTGTGTTCATACGTGTATTTACCCACCCATACATAGATTTATGATGTAGATTAATGTTGTTAAATTATTACTACATAACATAACTTATATGGAGTGATTTTGATTTTGGAGAAGGACTTTTTTTCCTTTTGTGAACAGAAGGGAAAAAAAAAAAAGTGGAATTTCTGTCCATTCCCCTCACATGATCTTACAGCAGACTGCATGGCATATCATGTCTGAATGGTCTCTCTCTTTCTCTCTTTCTCTCTCTCTCTCTCTCTCTGTATTATGTCATCAATTTAACTTTATTTTCGATAATTAAAATTATTTAGATTAACCTACATTAAAAAGAAGGTTTCTTTCTTTTTCAGAGCTTTTGAAGGAAAACTGTTCTGTATATGGAATGTCTTTATTACCTTGTCCTTGTTTATTGGAAAAAATGAAAACCAAATGACCATATTAACTACTTATGTAAGTTTAAGGGCTGATCAAAAAGAAGAAATTTTGCCAATCGCATGTCTGTGCAAGGAACTTTGGAAATTAATTACTCCAAAATGCTACAGTAAAAACTATTCATAATGTGTGTGTTTATAGTCCTGGAAGTGCTGAATCCAACCATGAAAGATTTATTAACTACTTATGTAAATTGCAGTTTTTACAGTTGATCAAAAATGGGAACTTTGCCAATCGCATGTCTGTGCTAGGGACTTTGGAAATTAATTATTCAAAACTGTTACAGTAAAAGTTATTCATATGTGTGTATATTGCTGGAAATGCTGAATCCAACCATGACAGATTTATTAACTACTTATGTAAATTTAAATTTTCAGGGCTGATCAAAAATAAGAAATTTTGTCAATCGCATGTCTGTGCAAAGGATTTCGGAAACTGTTTACTCCAAAATTCTACAGTAAAAATTATTCATAATGTGTGTGTATACTCTTGAAAAATTTTGCCAGCAGTTTTGAGAGGAATGATCATCCTGGTCTGTTAACAACTGTTTCTTACGCCACTAACGTACCATTTAGCATAGCCAGTGACAATATACCAACAAACACTGCTAGGTTTTTTAGAATTTATTTTGTAGTAAGTAATGAACTGGTACTAAAAAGGTAAGGGAGTGAGATTATATATTTTATTTTGGA
Source organism: Lucifuga dentata (assembly GCA_014773175.1). Lineage (NCBI taxonomy): Eukaryota > Metazoa > Chordata > Actinopteri > Ophidiiformes > Bythitidae > Lucifuga > Lucifuga dentata. The sequence goes on from VXCM01000928.1 coordinate 183,098, forward strand.
AATGTAATGGAGTTAAGTGAAAAGTTTACGAAAATATAACTACTCAAGTACAGTACAGATGCTCAACAAAACTATTTAGTAAAAAACAGTATTTTTACTTCACAATTTTACACCACTGGTAATAAACCCATTGATGCATTACCTCATATACAGATATTCAGTTTCTTTTGTTCTACAGGATTTGATTTCCTCTGTCCCAGATCTGTATCTTGTTAGGCAGATGATTATGCAGCTGTTGTGGAACACTGACCCGCCCTGTCCTGGAAACTAATGACTAAAATAGGTGAGTGCACTTCCTCTATGATTTTGTAGTGAAGGAACAACTAATAATTCTAATGTTGATGCCAGTTTTCCAACAGATGATGCACTGACCTTTTATCCGATTTTTTTTTTTTACCTTTATTTATTTAGAATTAGTTCACTGAGCATCAAATGCTCTTTTCTGGAATACCCTGCTCACATTCACACCTGGAAGCTGCCCAGTACAACCACAGATTTCTCTGCTGGCACCACTGACCAGCTCCACTGGAGCATTTGGGGGGTTAGGTACCTTGCTCAAGGGCACCTTAGTGGTGATAATTAGAGGCAGATGCTGCTCATTCACCTCCCCAAACTAGATTTCAGGGCTTGAACCGGCAACCCTTCAGTCATGAGCTCGCTTCTCTAACTTTAGGCCACCACTGCCCACCATTGTCTCTCATGCTCCTGAACACCACCAGACAATTCTGTATTATCGGTGATTCCTCGTGGTAGGACTGCAACAAAATTTCATTTCATTTCAATGTATTTACATCCTCAGAGGACATATTGAGGAAGATCCTTCATTTATATATCTCATATTTTCTTCTGATACCTGTGCACATACATGCAAACAAGCCTTTAGTTTTTGAGACAGAGGTAAACAAAATGCAGCAACGGATCTAAATAACACAGAAATAATTATTCAAGCTATTGCTTTTCAAAGCTGCTTTAAAGCTCTGCAAAAACCAAATTACATTGTAAGGATATTTTAAGGAAGAAGGATTACAGCACTTGTTGCAGCTTATACACATGCGGCAATAATTGTTGCTACATCATCATACCTGGACATTTTTATGACAAGTTGGAATGGCAAAAAAAATTCTGATCTATGTGGTTTGATGACAGTCACGCTGGTAGATAATTACATACCAGATTTATTTGCATATACATGAATGTGGCCCACATGAATCTGAGAATACCAGATTGCGTGTTGGCAACACGTATGTGATCTGTGCCACGTGAGCAAAAAATCAAAATTGGGTCATGTTAATAGCAATCCGATCTTACGCTTTGTTTAATTCTTCTTTATTTCCCTTGTTTAACGGCGCCGCTACCACTCTGTCTGTCTGGCCGAGCTGTTTCTGTGAAATATTGGTCGTGTCTCCGCCCACTCCGCCCTTATTGGCTTTAATGCAGAAACAGCAGCAGAGATGAGTGAAGAGCAAAAGAGAGGTGAAGTAACAGAACCGGCTCATCAGGCTCATAAACGTCAAGGCCTTTTCCCGTCCCCCTCCTCTGTAAATCACAGTGTCTGACCTCTTGTTTATCAGCTGCTCTCACACTCCTCATATTTCCCACCACNACCCCCTCCTCCCTCCCCATCCATCTCTGCTTTCTGGGTAATGAAAGACCCACCAAATTTGACAGACCATTTTGACATTTTGAGGGCAACATGATAGAACTCTCCAAAGCAAAAATGTTATGTTGAATTACATGATACATTTTGGTGTACTTAGCATAAAATGCAAGTGCATAGGCAAGATTTTATATTTAAAAGAAATCAGGTTTACCCGCTTGAAGTATAGCTTGAAGTTCATCCTTTTTCCCAATTTTAATTCTGTTGTTCAATCAGGAGTTGCAAAAACAAAAACGCAAAAAGAGAACAAAAAAAAAAACAAAAAACAAAGTTAACTCATTATCTGTGCCCTCTCCATTATAACTACTTCTATCCTTTATTATTATTTTTAAGTATGGTGATTGTCATTTGCCTTGTGCACTTTGTCTGCATTGTTAGCACTTTGTAACTCTATTATTATTATTGTGTGTTAAATTTGGCTATATTGTTAAGCACCTTGTAACTCTGTTTTGAGAGGTGCTATATAAATAAAGTTATTATTAGTATTATCATTATTGTTATTATTATTATTAAAAGAAGCTGTCTTTCCTTGTTGAGAGGAGCGATTTTCCTGAATATTATTGCTGCTGCATCTATTGACTTTTGGTGCAACAGTTAGCTTGGTTAAATCCTATGCAGGGCTAAAGCTTTTTAAAGAAAATTATCCACCCTAAAACACTGTAATGTGAAATATTGCTCTGTGTTTTATGAATTCCACCCTGTTTATAACAACTAAACTCGTACCAAACAGTAGTTTAATCTCTGTGATCGGGTCTTGATGTGTTTTGGACTCTCACAGGACAGGCTGGCTGTACATGCTGTGGCTGGTGAAGGAATAAGGAAGAAGCAACAGGAAGCTCAGAACACAAAGGTAAAAACAAATTCTAACACGTGTCTTTTGTTTTTGTTTTCTTGTCTAATGAGACCTCTGTATTGTTCGTCTTCCAAAATATGACACAACACAGGACAAAACTGCTAGTTGTCAGTGTGACGCATATTACTTCCTACACTCTGCCTGTGTCAGATCAGACTTTATGGAGCTGATCTGATGCCAGCATAAGGCGGCGACTTGCTGTTTATTGTCTGGAAGAGCTTGTTTCTGCTGTTGCTGTTATTGCTTTCTTCACCTGCAGCAGCCTAAAGCGGAGTTAAAGTCCTGTAATTGGAACCAGATTTAATAGATTTGCTTCTAGCATATGATGAGTAAAGTCTGAAGTTGGCAATATTGACTGAAATCAACAAGTGGCACACCTGTTCTCTGGGTGTTGAAAAGCATTCTGGGATATGAAGGAACTCATTAATTGAAGATGTAAAGGTTCAGGGAAAGTGCAGCCCAAAGAAGTAAACTGCATCTTGCACAGCGATTCACTACTCTGTTTTTTTATCGTGTGTGTGTGTGTGTGCGAGTGAAAATTAAGACTTCTTTAAAAGTATGAGTCTGTGTGCAAGCAAACAAACAAATCTTGACTCTGATGACAGCAGGTTCACTTTACTGACAGTTGCCTTGCTGATGGCCAAATAATAGAATCTGTGCTGTGTAATCATGCTGTCGATTTACAATAGAAAGTATGGCAGATATCTTAGACACGTAACTTACAGTAGTATCTCCAACAAACAAAATACAACATGCTCTTTGTTGTTTGGTTGGCCAACTTTGACATTTAAACATATTTGCTGATAGTGTCAGATTTGGTTCTAAATGCTCATTTTATTATGCTTCTGATCTCTCTATGTCTTAGTTATCACCTATATATTAAAGTGGATTTTCTGTGGAAATCTGAGTTTCCATAGGTGGCACACTTTTCTCGCTCTCCTATTTGATCTTTGCAGTACATCATAAAATGAATCCCTTCTTGTGTCCTCAGGGATTCTTTAAGGAAAGAGCTGCAGTATCAGTCAATCAGTGTTTAGGACAGCAAATGTGCAAGACATTTTTTATTTTATTTTATTTTATTTTTTTATTTTATTGTCCACACAATAAAAAAAAATTCTAATCGGTAAGAGTCAAACAGCACAGGCTATATAGTCAAACATGATGGAGTCAAATGAAACAAGCGATACACGGAATCAAACAGCAGAAATGATAGAAACCGCGCAGACTCTCCACTTTCCCGCTGTGTTCATTTTAGCTAAATTATATGTTGACCCATCTTACAGTGACCTTTGACATGCCCAACCAATTAAAGAACAACTGAAGAACAACTGGAAGAGGGCAATTGTTACACCAGTCCCGAAAAAGCCAAGTTCATGGGAAAACAACGATTTCAG
>VXCM01000929.1:0-67957 GCA_014773175.1 Lucifuga dentata
GGATCTGCAACACAGGAGAGAAATGTTAGCGATCCAAAAAGAAAAAAATTACAAGCAGACACTAAACAGGTACATTACTGAACATAAGAGTGGCATTCTCTAACAGGCAAAAATCAGATCTCCAGACTCAGACTTAACGAGTTAATGAATGAAGACCATGTTTCATTAAATTGTAGTAACTGGTTTTTTGATGAAGCAGATATTTTTTCCATTGATATATATTCTATGAGAAGATTTAACCAGTGATTGATATTAATAGATTGTTTATTTTTCCAATTCAGCAATATAGTTTTCTTAGCAATGGCTAGCGTTACGAGTGTGGCTTTGGATTGTTTAGTTGGAAGATCAATTGCAGTTAAGTCTCCGAGTAAACATAAGTTAGGAGATAAGGGGATTCTGCAGCCCAAGATGGAGGACAGTTTCTGTGTGACTGTAGACCAAAAAAGTTGGACAGATGAACATAGCCATACGGCATGAAAATAGGTATCAGTGGTGTTTAGATTACACTGTGAACATATGTCAGAGTCCGAGAAACCCATTTTATTCATCTTATATTGCGTAATGTGTGTTCTATGGAGGACTTTATATTGAATGAGTTGTAAATTGGTATTTTTTGTCATTGAAAATGTATTTTTGAAAATCTGCATCCAGAGGTCAGGGTCGGATACATTTTGAACTGGGTAAATATATAGAAGTGTCTATGCATGAGCTGCAAAGACACTAGCAGCTATGTCAGAGCTGCTTTAAGGCCCAGCTTTCATGCCAGGCAGTCTGGTGTGACACTTTGAAGAGTTTTGTTCCAAAACAGCATCTGGTATAATTAAAAAATCCGCAGCTGAGAAAATGATTTTGGGAAGTAATATGAAATTTGGAAAAGAAATGAGTCTTAGATGTCCAGCTTTACACTAGACACTTAAGGCTGATATGAGAATCAGACTGAGTTGGCCGTTGGTTTCCATATCAGATTTCCTCTTCATTTTTCTCATCATCTCACTTACTGCAGAAACCTTATTTTCTGCAGAAATTGGATTTAAATTGGATTTAAATTGAATTTTAAAACTGCACAACTCAATGGAGATTGTAATTTATACCATTAAAAAAACTAACAACAAGTCCTGTATTTTAAAATAAGGCTGCAGTTTTGTTCAGATCGCTATATTTTTGTTTGGCCCAGACGAAACATTGTGTAAAGAAGTCTTGACAGTACTCTGTATTATCGCAGCTTGCCACTATGTCTGCATTGTATTCCCAGCGGGGTGTGGGCTTTGCTTATGTAATTCCAAACATATGTAACATGATTGGATAAAGCTGCACAGGTGTTAGCCTGATGCTAAATATGCACTGGAGGAAAAAATAAAGCACACATAAGGAACCCTGCTGCTCTGATGTCCACTGTTGCCCCTCTCTGTGTTTGGTGTTGCTATAGAAACGGACCCTGCAGCAGAGATGAGGGCTTAGTGTGGCTCTGGGACTTTGCATGGCCTTTGCATTCACTAAATGACAGGGTCAATTATCAGGCTATTTTCTGATGACCCAATAACATTTTCCCTGCTGCCTCTTATTTAAGACAACTGAGGCATGTCCTGATCAGAGGAAAGGGGGGCTGCTGATGTCACGGTGCTGAAAATGTCACTGACTAGAGAAAATGCACTCTGTGACACTCAATTTACTCACTTTAAACGTTAGAGGACAGATGGGGGAAACATCATCTTTAGCGTGACTTGTGCTAGCATAGCTCTTGTGTTGCTGTGGTGGAGTGAGGGATTTGTGTTTGGCAGCGGAGGTGCAGTGGGGCATCTAAAGCCCATCAAGGGTTGAAGGAGGGTATGTTACATCGTCTGCCAAGTGCCAAAGCCACAAGAGTGCTTTAGATTTTTACATTCAAGTTGTTGAAAGCATGTGTGTGTTTATTGTAAACAGCCTTACATCCTGTCTTTTGCTGTTTCTCCATCTTCACACTTGAAGGGAGGCTTCAGAAAATGATCCAGTGGGGGATAAATGCTGATCATGCAGCAAGTCTGAGCAAACAAACAGCAGAAATGCAGCAGTGCCTGTAAGATTCAATTTTTCAGAAAAGAAAATCCGATTCAGCTCGCGGAGAAATGCAGCACAGCCACACAATATTAACAAAAGTAAAGTCAGAGGTAAGTCACACAAAAGTCAATGATTCAGCTAAAACTGTTGTGTAGCGACTGATAATTTGGATTTGTGTGCCTCTGTTCGTTGCACTATTTGGTGTTTTTGAAGGACATTCAGCTTAATTCCAATACATATCCGTCAAATGTGGGAAGTATTAAGTAAAGATGCAGAGTTGTCCAGCGGAACAGAAGTAGCATATTAATTTATTCAAGCATCAAAGACTTAATTCTTTCTCCTGTGGGGCTTTGGTCTGACTCTTTAATTATAATCCTTTAACTAAGTGCTGGGAATTTGGATAATAAACGCCCGACACCCTCAATTATATCATAACAACACCTCATTGATTTGCATGATCATGGAGAATATGGCAATTAATAACACTCTGATGTAAAGTCAATCCTCTAATTATAGTTTAGATGTTTCACTTGTAAATAAGTCAGGGTGTGATTCATCATCTTACTGAACAGGCTGCAGGCAGGATTATAGATTGACTAATGGAATAAAGCTAAACAAAGTCTCTGTTTAATCATCAATATATCTGTCAAGAGGTTTAATAATGTTTACAGCATACTGAAGGTTCTGACTGGATTAATATTTTATATATTTTGGATGAGTTCTTAAAATTAAACATTGAAGTTAGATATTTTGAACACAGTACTGATCATACTGAGTATGTTTTAGGAAATGGTTGTCGTTAAAATAACGTAGCATGTATGTAGGTTGTATTTATTTGGTTCAAACATGCTAAATCACCAGTATGGTCCTTTAAGTAAGATACTTGAGTCAATTACTTGGTTACTTTTCACGTGTTGCCTGCATGGTGCAAACAGGTACCTTCAACACTTGATAAAGTAAGTGTGTGATGTTGGAGGACAGATGTCTTGTGGTGAAGACAGCAGCGTACAGTACAGGTCCTGGTCCAACACCACCAGCTTCATGTCTCAGCTCAGGGGATTGGATGACCCCTAATTTTAGCCATGGGTTTGGACAGAGTGGATTACAGAGTGGGGTGAGGTGCAGGATGGAAGCGATCCTACCTGACCCACTGTATTCTGTCTAGCATGCAGGCCTGGGCCTCAGACATAACAAATATACCACCATGCTATTTTTCATTAATTTGTTACGTGGTGATTTTTGATCAAATATCACTGTTTTCTCTTTGGAATAATTTGGAATACCATCTTTCAGGGGCGTTTGTACCTGTTGAAACTGGGATAATACTGGGATTTAACTAGTTTTGTGCAGGAAAAACTACTCCAATTATCAACAAGTGCCAATTTTCTCATAAGTGGACAGTGGGTTTAGGCTACACATTTTAGTCCAAGTCACTAACCAAGCACCTGGAAAGGAGGCTTCCACATACACAGTCGAGTAGCATTGGTGTGTTGAGGCACAGAGAGCGTGCAGACCAGCAGATGGATTACTGACCCTGTAATCCTCTGCTGTCAGTCCCATGTCACTACAGATGGATGCACAGACTGGGAATGTGCATGCTGGTATCTTTTCTTTTTAGGTCTTTTATGGGCATGTTGCCTTATAATTATTATTATTATCAACTTCATGTTATCAGTTTTTCATTTTCTCCTCTAATCCCTGATCTTTTTAAGCACTAAAATCAGTTTAATCCGGATCGTTGAGGGAATAGACCTTTTCTCGTGTCTTCTTTCTAGTTGTTAATGTCAGTCGATGCTCTGTGCATGAAGGGTCAGAGGTTAAAGCTCAGCTAAAATAGACTGAAAACAGACATACGTACACTCGATATATTATTTAGGTAACAAAAGGTGAGAGAGGGCCACATGACTTCCAGGATCATGTAGCTTAAAGGTAAATACCGCAGAACAAAGTGACAGCCTGCTGAGCATCTGGTGAACTATCTAATCTGCTGGGTACTCAATCAGGTTTGAGACTCACTTTAAAACGGAGGGATCTGACATTATAGCTCACAGGAAGTCTGGTTTTCATTCCAACCAAACACGAAATAAGATGGAAGTTGCTACAAAGCTAAGATGACCTTTAAAATTATGCTCATCTTATTTACCTCAAGATGCATCATGTCTTCAAGCCACGAATGCTGTCGTTGAGGCTCGCCGTTATTGCTTCTGCTCATTTTCATTCATTTGTGAATTTTTTTTCTGGCAATTACAGGTGTGAAAAAATGTCTTGCTTGTGATTTGGCAAAGTATTTCTGAGTTTCATTTGTTTTGTCAAATGCTGATGTGCTTTGCGTTTCCAGGAAAACCTGATTCCGGCTGCAACGCAACCTGCTTTGAAATCCTTCCAACTGGTTTTCCATCGCTGCCGTTATCACAACCGCAAACTTCACCAAAGCTGTCCCAGAACTTTAATAGGCACAACAGCACAGTGATGAAGAACAACGGAGCAGAGCTACATCATTTAGGTGCCAAAAGCTCCACATGGGGAACGAGTCACCTGTAAAAAGTATACGATTGCTGCCCTCTGCTGGCCAGTCAAAGCTGAGGCCCCAATAAAACCTTTTAGTTATTAACAACACCAGATAAAGAACGCCATGACAGTGGACATGTTAAATAACTGCTGTGGCGCTGTGCTGGAGTCAGTCCAGACGGGTAAGAAACCTGAGATAGCTGTGTGTGTATGTGAGAGCTCCCATCATTCCTCAGTGGGTAAATAACTAAGAATCAAGCCTCAAACATCTGAAAGCCTTTTTTTTTTTTTTTAACAAAAACTGTCAGACTGGAATAAAAAAGTTTTGAAAAATCCTACATTCAAAGTGCTAAGCTCACACAAAAATTTAAGTAATCCAAGTAGTCCAAGCTACAAAATCAACATGGATCCTGCATCCATACGTCAGATTAATCTCAGTAATCCTGCTGATTTTTGTCTAAATTGGCCAACAATTCTCCAAAGTGCAGCCATGTGTGACATCAGAAGCTTGTAAATCTCCTGAAAGCCTCGTTTACGACCTATAAATAGCTGTAGTACCATCGGTAAAGTGTTTGTATGTGTGAATCAATTCCCATAACAGCAAATGAAGTCATGGAGCAGCACCGGCTGTGGAATAAGTGACTAGCGGGGAAAAATTCCATATTAGGAAGAAGATCTGGGCCTTGATGACAACGTTTGCTAAAACAATGAAGTTTTTGTGCCTCATATTGCCACGTGTAGCTGTTCTGTTGTATCATCAGTGCAACATGTGTGTTTGGGGTGAAGCAGAGAGGATGTTGGGATTGTAGGTGATTTGTCTTCGGCCCTGCTGGTCTCTGTGCTGACAGGCTATTTAAAATATTCACACCTTCCTCCCACCAGATCTGGTGGAGCTGCTGTGTCCCGCTGGGCACACCGGACCCTCAAAGATGAAGCAGGGGGACACAGGAATACCAGGAAGCAGACATGGATGTTTTTAAACTGCTGCCTAACCACGGAAAACTAATACATTTCCCAAAAGGGTGAAATGGGCAAAATCAAGCAACTCCAAGACAAACTTTTGATGTACTTATCCAACAAAGTCACGTTAGCATCAGAAATAAAACATAAACCAGACGACCCTTCACTTCTGGTTCTTATTTGTTCACCGTGACACACAGGAGGGTGATATTACCACCACCCACCAGCCTCTGGCCAACTCAACCCAACCTCAGACTTCTACTTCTCATAATCACCTGCTGCAAAACAGACAAGGTTACAGTCTGATGACACCGTGTGTGGTGCACCTGCCAACGGGTGAAAGGCGATAAGGGATATTAAATACGTTGGGCATGTTTGGGACATGTAACGAGGCTGACGCAGGAGTCCACATGGCTAAACATAGAATGTACAGTCCAGTTTTGTGAGTGGAAAGAAAACAGCAAGAGAATGTGGTTCCGTTTGTGTGTGGCGTCAGGATGTTTAATCCAAACAGCCCGACTGCCACTAAAACGTCATTTTTGTTTCAGCTCTGGTTGAAAGGTCGCCAAACTCCTGCGCTGTTTGAGTAAACCTGTTTTGTTTTCGCCAGGTTGACTTTATTAAATGTTAAATGTGAAGGATAGGATGAGTTCTGTGCAAAATGCAATTGTGAAGTCTCTAGTACACAATGAAGACCTACACATGCACAATTAAACATGATACACATGCATATACGCACACCCACAATATAAAACATCTAGAGTCAGCCATGAGATCATGATTGCTCAAAAGCAGACAAACAACCATACAACGTGATTACGTGTGTGTGTTTGTGTGACACATTCTCTACAACAAGTGAGGCTAAGTGCACGTAAGCTATGCCGGCTTTCATGGATTAACTTCACACTTGGCTTTCCTCCCAGACTGAAAATGCCTTAAAATGTAAATACTGTAAGCATGGATCCTCATTCCTCATCCAGGCTCTTTACACACATATTATGAGCATTTAAACAAGAACTAATTGATTGTGCCAAGTCATTCCAAGACAGAGATAACTGCATGCATGAATTATTAAAGTTCGTGTTTTCTCCTTATTAGACATCATGTGATTTAGTATCATCACTGCTTATCTTGAGCTGAAAGACTATCACGGTGCTCGTTTCATAGAATTGGATTTGGAAATGCACAGTGGAAGTACACACTGCCTGAATATGAGTCTCTGTCCTCGCAGGGGAAATGTGTAAATCTGACACCGCTGCAGTTTTTGGCCAGTCCAAACATTTCCTGGGATTGCATCATCTTAGAGGAGGCCTTTTGCAAATGTGCAGCAGTGATCTTTTTCAGCCACTAAGGTGCATTTTAACAGCTACAAGCCCTGCAGCAGTAAGTTACTGTCATATATACTAAATCTCCAAAATGTCTGAGTGCCTACATCTGAGCTGAAACATCTCTTTCTTTGCCTGATCATCTGATCGGACCTCCTCAGCCATGCTGCTTACGGCCCACGGCCTCAGTTTTGGGCTACTTCAGTGCAGAGGAATTCCCAAACAACTTCTCTTGTTGCTTTACGGTCTAGCAAAGCTCATGCTAGCAGGGAAAAAGCTCGGAGGTTTTATGGCACCTCATCCAACTGAGAGGCTGGAGTGCTGATCGCTACCTGTTGCCACGGTAACCCCTCCACTGTTTGTAAACAGCTGACTGGATTTTGGCTCGACGATGGAAACCCCTCCAGCACGGCACGTTCCTCTCTGAGACACCCTGTCATTGTTTGGGTGCTGTTACCATGATTGATGCATTTAACACAGTGAAATAATACTCTAAGTCGAGAAACACGATACCCATATTTAGGCTAAATTTACAGTGGAAAAATACTACAAACCCTGTAACTATGTAACTCTAACAGCTACATGCACAGGATTCATAGAAAATGTAATAAATTAACTCTTTTATATTCTTATCAGGCTTGTTTCAAGATGTATTCAGTTTGCCAAATAATTCCGAGCCTCATATTGAGCCAAAAGGAAAAGGTAATTTTGTTTTGCAGAGATTTCTGACCTCCTCTGGCTCTGAATCTGTAAGTTTTTAGTGTAATCATGACTGACATTCAATCCCCAATCACTTCTCTCCCTTGTTCTTCGGCTCTTTCTCCTTGTGTGTGTGCATGGCCTCGCATACATCCCCACACATAACCATGATTGTGAGCAATGACGTGCATAAGATACATTGTAAGTGCATGCAAGCACATGTACTACAGGTCTGCTAGGGCTGCACGCTAGCCAACAATACTTACAAAGTATACCTTGGACTACATCCGATCATCACGACAACAGAGAAATATTGCCTTGTGTTAAGTTGATTCCAGAGACCAACACGTGGATGTGAGCGTATGTCCCACCTGAGCAATGCTTTTTATAGTGAGAAAAATGTGCAAAATCTGATCTGATTTTACAGTCTTGCTCCTCGTGTCCCACTAACCTCTGATACTGATGCACGACTTCTCAGCATCAAGTCTGCGATAACATTTCCCTCCATTTTACAGCAATTTTTCATGAGGCACCTGGGATTTTGTGGGCTACATATGAAGCCCATATTTTATAAGGATTTAGCCCTCTAGCCAGTACATTAATGGAGGAGGTGCTTTATATAACAGATTATAATCAGCCCTCTCTCTTGATGTAGAGGCTTTTTTTTTACCTTTGTCTCCAAGCTTCACACAACACTGAACCAACGATGCAACTTTCCATTAAAACATACTTAAACAAGTGATTATTTGTTCTACAATCAGACTAACGTGACTGATCATTAACCATTTTTCTCATTTCTATGCATTATATTCGCATTTTGCGGCAGACGACGAGCAGTCAGTCTCTCCTCATAACATACTGCTCCTCCATCTTTCCCTCCCCTCTCTTCCCTTTCTCTGCTTCTTTTGATCTGCGTTTCTCTTCCTCTCAATCATATTGGCAGGGCCATGATGTCAGGCTGCAGGAATTTACTCTGTAATTTGTGCATGTGTGTGCGTGCAGCAGTGAGTGTGTACATGTGTGTGTATGTTCTGTGCATTTCTGCTTGCGTTTTGCAGGCTGGTGTTTGCATGTGTGTGTGGTGGAGAAAAGGAGTGTTTTTTTTTGGTTTTTTTTTGTAGCACACCTGCTTCCTCACCTTTCAACCTCGACTTTAACGGCCCTCCTTCTGCTTCACTTCCAGCTCATGAAAAGTGAAGTCATCGCTGCAAAGCCTCTTTTTTAAGTTTTCCGAGATAGTAAGTGTTCATTGTAGAGGATCCTGATGTTCTAGTGAGAATGTGTTTAAAGATATATCATCATAGTTTGGTGACGGCCTGTGAAATAGTACCCTTAACCGTAATGGTAAAAGCATTTGTGTGTGTGCACGCGTGTGTGTGCATGTGGTGAGGGTGTGGTGTGGATTATGAGTCCCAGGAGTCAAAACAGAGATCCATAATCTCCAAAACCCAGGGAAAACAATAAAGTGAATAGTTTTTGATGCATTCAGATATGGAAATCGCTTGCTAGTGATTATGAGAGAGTTTATGAGGGTGTATGACTGTATGCCTGTACGGCTGGCTGGCTGCCTCGTGACTAATATAAAATCAGCCCACTCTTTGAATGAATGAGCCTTTTGACCTGGTGGCTAGTTTGAGAAACCTTGGTGGTCCCGGCTAGACGAGTCCAAACTGCCAACTGCTTCCAGTAACAGTTTTAGTTTTGGCTTCAGCCATTGTCTTCGCTGCTTAATGAGAGCGCGAGGTAATGGAAGGGCCTCAGGGAAAAAGAAAGGGAAAAAGAAAACGGAGAGAGAGAGGGAGAGAAAGAGAGAGAACTTATGAATGAATAATCAAGCGTCAAAGCAAATGTCAGCCTGCTTTCACAGTTTTGTTCCACTTTCTAAGAGTTGGTGTTGCTCTGTATCCACTTGCTAAAACCCTGATCCTCTTACAAAGCAATTACAGCAAAGCTACTGTGTGTACATGTTACATATCCAGATATGAATGCGTGCATACCTTAAATAAAAAGTCACGGGGACTCCTGCACCAATAATACTATTCATAAATTCCCCTGCTCAGGCTTGAATGATTATTTGCAACGCGCTGCCTACATTTAGCAAAGCACTGAGTGGAGCACCTGTTATCATAATATCACCTTTTGGCCCTGATCCACGCTCGCTAAATGAAAAATGACTGAGGTTTATACAAGCTGTGCTGACAAAAACACTCGATACTGCACGCTGGTATTAGTGAGAGTACAAATCACACGATGAGTCACCGCTGGGCAGTTTTACACGTCACACACTCATTCATTCAGGCTGTTATTCTGCAGAAATCAAGACGTATGATCACTGCGTTAGAAACAGGTACAAACATGATCTTAATTATCATAGCATTAAAAGTTTCTAGTTAATACATACATGTTTGAATCAGGATGAAAAAATAGACATTACCATCAAATATTTATTGATCTATTGTCATTAATCCATTTATCCCTATTCATGGTTACAAGGGATTGGTGGCTATTCTAGCATGCACAAGACGAGAGGCAGTTATTAAAAAATATATTTAAAATCTAAACTTTTCATATTAAGGTCATGCTAGTAATTTTAGGGAATAAAAGCTCTGTATTTAATACATAACAGACCAAAATCAAACCTTTAATATGCAGTCTGCTCTTATATTAATGATTAAGGGATTTGGAAACTTTACTTTAGCACTGTCCCCTAATTTTACAAATTAAAGGAACTTTGAAAGATCGAAAGGATCCTGATTTTAATTAAGGGGTTTGTGTTTAGATATAATGATTACTAAGCCATTTTGAAACGTTTTTAAGTGATATCTGGTAGTCATTTGCATTTCTGCTAACCACCTTTATTTATTTTTTATCCCTAATGTATAGCATCATTATTTTCCAGCACAAATTCAGCTCTAATTTTGCTTCACAACTTTGGTTGAAGGCCTACGACAGTTACAGTTCTTTTTGTCCGACAATAATCAAAATATAGTGACATTTACAGTATAAATGTATTTGATTCTTTCAATGACACAAGATTATATGTACAAAACTTATTTTCACCAAAACAATGAGGGACAATGGATATATTCCTACTCAGTATAAAGACGTAAACCTGTAAAAGATCTGAATGTGCACTTGCAAGAGATTTTATCCACTTTTTTATGTTTGTGTTGCAAGCCATAAGTCATTCATTAAAATATTAGAATAAACTATTATTGAAAGATGAAATTCCAGAGGATTATTCGTGTACTTTTGCCATACATTTCCAATTTTATCTCCTAGCAAATGTCCTACAAAGCTCCGACATCTCGTACGACATGTGGCGCCTAATTAACAACATGCTGCAGCAGTTTTTCTTTTTCACACATTCACCAGTCAAGCTAACAAAAAACATAACGCGGTCATGGAGAAAGTATGTGCACAAGCACTTTAAGAGTCTTCGTCTACTACTGCAGTGAAGGACGAGCCAGAGGAAATTTCCAAACATCTTTTGGCATGTAGACAGACTTTCTTCCTTCCAAAATCTATTTACATCCTTTTTTTTAATTTAGGTTTGGACTGTGTTGTTGTAAAACTGATAGCTCGTGATCAAACTGTAAAACTCAACATTTATGACGGACAAATTAACTCAGGTTTCATCACATGTCGAGTAAGTCATGTCTAAGGCATGAGAGGAAAATCATATTGGGGCCAAATCTACTCAATCAAAATGAGTCTTTTGTCTACAGGAGTCTATTATGAATATGGATCTCTGAGAACCTGAAACAGATCCCATTAGTCTTTAATAGTTAGATCCAGTAGAATCCTATAGGAATGACTTTTTAAAATTTCAGATCCAATTCAACAAATGATTTTCACATTAAACTGTGAATAAAAGAAAATCAGCCTTCTTTGTTGGGTTTACATTGGACTTCAGCTCACTATTCCAGCATTTCCAAATGACGACTTTGCTCCAAGTTTCCAATCAGAACACAGCACATGAAAACGAGGACCATCACTCACCGCAGACATAATACTGATCTCAAAACTCATTTATATGCCTGAGGACTCCCACCATGACACAAAGAGTTACATCAGATCCAAAACCAAGCTATTTCTCTGTACCCTCAGGGAACCATTTATGAACTATGTGATATATTTCTGAATCATCTTGGAGATTTAGCAGATATGTGATACTTGCACATGTAGGAATCCCTGAACGGCTGTGGTACATGTCTATGACTCTTGGATTTGTTGCACAATCTCTGGTATAATCTGTATTCTCCAGCGATCGTTGTGTTTGTGGGCCTTTTGTTGTTGTTGCTAACGTCGTTGCGTTACGTCATGGAGTTTCTACATTTCACCAGGGTGCAGTTGTGCTTGGGTGACTAATAGCCTAGTCTCATCATAGCTAATTGTGTGTTTGTTGCAGTTACTCATCGGAATGGTACACACAGTACCAATGACACTAAAGGTACAATTACAAACACAAACTGAAAGATATCTTTCATATATTGTGAGTAAAACTGTGTTCAAGGACATGGATATAAAGTAGCAGCTATAAATGAATGCATACACACACACATGATACACACATCTTGATGAGTTCTGTGTATCGCCTGTAGGCCGGATCTCTGAATTACTAGATGTGGACTCGGTGTTTAGCTGCAGGGAATTACCTCAACTCCGAATCATGCGGCGCCATGCCTGGAGTGTTCACAATGCAATCACGCAGCCATCTTTCTTACTCATAAACTGTCAGAGGGCCTCACACACATGCTGGACACACACTGCAGGAGTCACGGAACAGATTGTTTCTATCAATTAGGCCGTCTCCTGCAAATTCAACTGGAGTGCTGAAATTTTCATTATAATCATCTTTTTTTCTCTTCCTTTTTTAGGCAGATAAGAAACAAAAGTTTCAAACGTGTGCATGCCACGTTACATTGTGAACTGGATTTGTGAAGTTTTGACGTGATCTGGAATGCTGTGCAATTGATCATGGATTTGGTGAATGGAAAATAAAATATGATTTAAAACTGTACTGATAAAAATAAATTTATGAGCTCAGCTAATAATGCCTCTTGTTGTACTCCAAAGCCAGAACATCACACAGGTCCTTAATTACCAGGAAGCCTCAGAAGTTGAAAAACTTCTGTTAAAAGTGAGACCTCCCACATACAAACTGAAAAGCAGAACTCAGAGTACATCACTGTGAAATATCATCTTTAGTCGGGACAGAAATATTTGAGTCATTTGAACATTCTGTAATATTAGTCAGGCCTGATGAAGAGCTGATGATGTCATGGCTCGGGGCAGATTGTTCTTTATGAGATCAAACAGGCAGGAATCAGTCTCAGCATGTTTCACTTCCTCTTTTTGGATATATTTACTCGAGCTGTGCATAATGCTGAAAAGGTAATAAATTACATGACAAAGGAGATAAAAGGACATTTGTCTATGAGTCTGTACATTACATCATTCATTCTGATTTATCATAGTCACTAAGTCTGTGAATAGGCCATTCATACAGCAGACTGAGGCACACTGTATACTCCAACCAGGCCTTGGTAGGTAGCCATGATGCTTTTATTCATAGCTCAAAGTCGTCCGCACTGATGTTAGCCCTTTTTTCCAATCAAAGTAGGTACACAAGAGCGCCCACGGGTGCCAATCCTAAATCCTCTGGCAGACTACAAAATTTTCAAGTTGTGGGAAAAGTCATCAGCTGTGAATGACGGCCGGCAGCCTCAGGTAATTTGCTGTGACAGGACTAAAGTTCCAGGTTCCAAAAACTAACAGGCTATTTCAGAAAATTTGTGGCAAAATTGCATTCTGTGGCTAGTGGTACGATGTGTTGGTGATGACTCTATTCAGCTGAGTGACTAATAATAACACGGCAGCCTATGATGACATGCTGCTGCTCTGGTACAGATGACAAATGTGGGACTGGAGGATTCAGTCTAGTTTATGGCCTAGTTGCTGTTTGATGACAGAACAAGTTATATCTTGTACAGTGTGAGAAGATCCTATTGCACATTCTGCAATACATACTAAATATGTTCAGAGCCGTACATCTACAAGGATATTAAAGGGAAAATATACCTTAAAGCACTCCAACAACTATTGGTGATGTACTTTGGATTGTATTTTATCCTATTTCCTGTTTGTTAAAGGTAGTTTGAAAGTGTATAAAACACTAAAAGAAGTAGAAAAGTAAAGTGGCATCCATGTCCATGAATGCTATAAAAGCGCTTGGCCCAAACAGATTAATTATATATCACAGTTTAAGTGCATCAAAGCACAGATTCTTCCTTTAGTTCTTCTAAGTCAACCTCATGGATTCCAATAGATTTGTTGTTTACTACACTGCCTTGACTCAATGCAGAGGGATATTAAAAGTAATCTAAACATACACAGCAAAAATAGTACAACCTCAACCTTTTCCACTGATCTGACCATCAGGTAGAGAAACATGCGATCCCGCAGCAACAGCCTGGAGGACGCAACTAAGACGAAGCCGGTGCAGCAGCGACCGGATGCGCGCCGGCAAACTGCAGAACAGGAAGAGCCCTCGGGAAGAGCGGAGCGTCGGAGCCGACACAGAGAGGCAGCAGACGACACCGGCACCGTTCAGAGGAACCACAAGATGGCCAGAAACATCACCTGCGCTGGTGGGAGCAGCAGCGCCAGCGGTGGAGCAAAGGGCAGCCGGAGGGAGAAGAGCAGGGACCTCTCCCGGGATGACCTCGTCTTTCTACTTAGCTTGCTGGAGGGAGAGCTGCAGGTGATGTTGAGTGTGTGTGTATGTGTGACTATAACCTTCCACCAAATTTAAGTGTAGTTTGTAAAAGAAAAGAAAAACATATTTGAGATGTCCTGCTAACATGTAGGCAAACAGGCCTGAAACATAACGTGCACGTAAGAGGTAATTAAGGTCACAGGAAATGACTTGACCTGAGCAAACTTGGATTTAGCCCTGGGAAAATTTAGCCGTTACAACACCAGATAGGCCTGCAGACATGGCAGCGGCCCCACTCGGACATAGATAGTCAGGCCCAGTGGATCAGTGTCCAGTGGGCACTCAAGATGGACTAAAAGCTCCTGTTAATGGACAGAGAACAGCTGAAGTGACTTCCTGTTATTCCTGCAGTGGAGTTGGGGAATCCCTGGTGGTGTTGGCATATGATAGTAACAAGGCTGCTTTATTGCTAAAGTCAGTGAAGCTTGGGACAAATAGACAAGGCCGAACAGATCAGACAAAGAACCTTTGTTGCTGACTGTATCTGTACAATATCACTTCAGAAAACATTTTGGCAAATTTGGAATAAGTTGTTATAACTAAATCCTCTTTCGTCCCCCGCTACAGGCCAGGGATGAGGTGATCACAGTGCTGAAGGCAGAGAAGATTGATCTGGCCCTGCTGGAAGCTAAGTATGGCTTTGTAACACCACAGAAAGTCCTGCAGGCCCTGCAGAGAGACGCCATCCAGGGCAAGGCAGATGTCTTCCAGGAGGACATCTATGAGAAGCCCATGGCAGAGGTAATCCCAAATCTAATCGTGAAATCCCGATGACTGTACCTGACTAACATGGAGCAGCAAAATCTCTGCTACTCACACGTTTCCTATACGCTCCCCTCCAGCTGGACAAGTTGGTGGAGAAGCAGAGGGAGACGCACCGACGGATGCTGGAGCAGCTGCTGATGGTGGAGCAATCCCACAAACAAGCCCTCTACAAGCTGGAGGACGAGAAGAGGAACCACGGCGAGTTCATGAAGAAGAGCGACGAGTTCACAAACTTGCTGGAACAGGAGCGAGAGAGGTCAGTGGGATTTGATGCTACTTGACAGGTCATCAAGAAGAAAAGCTATTTATCCTCTTCCTGTTTTGATGCAATTCAGTCTAACATTGCTTGTGCTGGACAGGTGAAATTAGATGGTATTTTGAGGCCAATAAAGCAAACAAACGAACCATTACTGAGAAATCTACTAGATTTTATTGTTGTTAGATTCTTTAGAATGCTAATTTTATTACTGGGTTGGAAGGGAAACATTATTTTTATACAATACTGAAGTGGTAGAGATGCTGATGACAAAAGTACTATAAATATAAGGTAACAAAACACTTACACTGACCAACCATGAGCTGTAATGGTGACGCCTTCACTGCATGTCCCATTAAGTACCAATGAGCAGAACAGAAAAAGCACTTAATGTCAAGAGATGTTGGGGTGATAAAACACTTTAAAGCCCATCCATCCATTTTCTGTGTCTGTTTTTCCTGTTTGGGGCTGCGGAAAGAGCCGTCTTGCTGTGAGGCGACAGTGCGAGCCAGCGCTAACCATGCATGCATTCAGCCACTAAGTGCAGGAAAAAAACAAAGCCAAAATTACACCTGATCCCGCTTTCTTATTTGAGCAATCTGTCATGTCTAATTCCCTCTCCGTCCCCATGGTACCAGTGTCTTTATCAGTCAATGTCAGCATGTTCTTTGGAGTTAGAGGGCCTCTCCAGTCATTTCAGCACGCAGACAGCAGAAGCATGGAGTTAAATTATACAATATTATACTATTTTATGCTACAGGCTTGTTGCAGAAATCTGTCTGAAAATGTGACCCATAAAAAGGTGAGATGAGTAGGAGAAAAATAATTTTGGAGGTTCTGCTTAGCGTAGACAGAGTTCTGCTGGAGGCCTGAGCTGAAACATGGCTGACAGACGTCTTCTGAAAACGTCATGAAGAGGGCAGTGCTCAGCTTGCTCAGCTATCACACACTTACGCACAAGAACTAGGTTGCAACAGGTAGGCAGAACACACATCCTTAAAAAATTACACAACCTAACTAACTATGCACCCTAAGCAATTCATTTTGCAAAGGAAACACATCTGGACGTTGGCCCGTGACCTATTTGGGACGACCAAATCGCTGCACTTCAGCTGGAGCAGAATGTTTGAGTTGGATGGGAGGCCAACATGACGACGGTCTGCGCTTTGTCACCGAGCATTTCAGGAAGGACAGGCTGCCATGAAAAATATCCCTCGTGTCCACGGCTGAGCTAATCACCTCATGAGAAAAGGCGATGGATTTATAGAGCTGAGAGGAGAACAAAAGGCTGACCGAACGCTGCTGAGAAGCATCAATCACACTGCGTGTTCGACAAGATGCCAGATTACCATGGAAAGAGTTGATGAGGGTGTATTTTTTTTTTTTTTGACTTGAGTTTTCCAGCGTACTCGAGTGTGTATGAGCATAAGTGAAACGGTAAAAGGAGGCTGCTGTGGGGTGTGTGTGTGGTGTGTGTTCAACATCTGCCGTTGTCATCTATCTTCAGTAGTTGGACACGGCCCTGTTTGTGTAGCTGAGTGCTCAGTTATGGTTGTAGGTGCGTGTGCGTGCGATGTGCAAAGTAAATGTGTGTGTTGGGAGGTATCCTCTTACTTCATTCTGTCCCTGAGCTGTTTGTCCAGACAATCCTCACGAGTCATTATATATTTCAGTGCCGTTGTCCAGATAACTATGAGTTATACTAAATCAAATTGCTGTTTGTGAATGCACGAGTGAATATGGATTTGGGGTTTCAATGCTGTTAAGTACAGCCCTGTTTGGTTCATAAATAAGGTGCCAAGTAGCATTCGTAAATTCTACAAACTTAGTTTTGTTCTATAATTACATATAAATGATAAAACTGATGTAGCATGTAGCATCAATCCCTAAAACTAACTTTTAACAGCACATACAGAGGATCTCATCCGTTGATCCTGTAAATTGTAACGCTAGCCGTGTCAACGTGACGGCCTGAAGCAGGAGGAAACAGACAATCCCTAAGGAGCTTGACTAAATGACATTTTAGTCCTTCGCCTGAGCAAAAAGCCCAGAGTTTGTTCAGAGGCTTCTGTTCTGCTCTGCGCTCCTTCCAAAACATTATTAAAAAAACCCTAAATACTTTTTGGGAAAAGCCACTTATCGCTTGCTTGAGCCGTAACAACTCTAGGTTATGAAAGCTGCAGCATATGTGAAAGGTTCCAGGCTTTCTGTTCGCTCTGCTTAATCTGTTTGTTGTATGATGCATTTTAGTGGGGTGTAATCACTTCCTTTTTCGGTGCTTTGGAAAGCTTGTGATTACATCCCAGCGTTATTTCCAGCCGCTTTCCCTCTGCAAAATGCACAAACACACACACAAACACACACATGCTGCAAATTTATAAACTATCTCCTGCTACCTTTTTTATTTGGGCCTTTTTTCATAGCAGGAAGCCTCTGACTGTTGAGTGACCTTCTCTCTGGAAGCCCTGAAATGCATGTAAATCTGGGCAGGAGGTTGGGGATAAAATCAGTCCCCCCCCCAGCCCCCCCTCCCCGATTAATTGTCGATTGAGCAGCCATCCATGAGTGATGACCTCATTGTACCGGGTACTGCAAGAGCAGCAGGGGTGTGAGAGCGAGAGCGGCATTCTAACCATCAACAGATGTTACTTATAACATGACTTCAGCACTCAGACACACACACACACACACACACACACTGCATACTACTAGGCAAAGACAGGCATCATGCTCTCTGCCTCCTTTGTTGTTTTGCGTGGAATTGAAAGGCAGGGAGTGAATTTTGCAGCCATCTGTATCCTTTGGTTTCACGCACAGTGTAACTCTGCAAGATGCTTTAATCCCCGCTCACGTTTGGAACATGTTGAATGATTTCTGTGTGAGTGGTTCAGCTAATGGGGGCACGTAATGTGCTGAACCCGGCAAGACAAACCTCCAATTCCTCCTGTTCTCTTCAGGATTTAGCTTGTAAAACTCAAAGCTACATTAAATTTCAACTGATGGCAGGAGGCATGACAGATTTTGAACTTTAATACCTAGAAATCTTGTGACGTAATGGTGGTAAAATGCACACAGCACCCGCATGTTTACCAGTCCAGCTGGTCTGGAATCAGTTTATACCAAAAGATGTCAAAGGAACCAGAGAAGCCAGAGATGTAGTTTTAGTGAGTCCAGATACTACAAATTAACATGGAACAAGGGAAAGTTACAGAAACCATAATGATATATTCCAAACAGAAAAATCTTATTAATCAAGAGTTACATGGCTAATAAAAAAACCCTCAGCACAATGCAGACTGGAAGACGACTAGCCTGCAACTACAGCCAAGCATTGAGCCGTATGTTGCCATCAATGCCCTGAGCCATGCGACCAGCCAAAGCCTAAACCAGCAACACTGAAATCAGATGTCTGCCAGACAGAATAGATATCGTTGTAAAGTCACATGATGGAAACAGCCTGCGGGTAAAATGAATTAAAGGTGTGCTGATGCATTTAAAGGTGCATTAAGTGAAAGGTGCCATTCCTGCTATAAAACTCGCAGATTAAAAGCACAGTAGCTGTAAACTTGACACCGCATGACCTTCCCCCTCCTCTTAACGATTTGCAGGGCACGCAATTATATCTTCATGCCATCTGGTTGACTTAACTCCAGCCGTGGTGACATCACTCATGTGGATCAGATCTAGAACATTCTTCAGCCATGCCATCATCATCGCCATCGCTGAGATGCTTATTATCCAGACTTGCCCTGTTCTTTGAAACAGAACACAGCTTTTCAGTTTTTACAATCTGGGATTTCTTGTAATGAATGACTCGTGCTCCTTTGCCTCAGTAGTTTCACCTTGAAGGCAACTTGTGAACTTTGCAATAAAATTAACACGGTGTCTTGTACTAATGACATAATGCAGGATTCACAAACCACAGTGCCAGTTTTAACGTCGATGAGGGCAAATATCCTCACGCAACCATGTTCCCTCATTCATAAAGACCTGTTACTGGCATCTTTGAAAGAGGCGTTACTACGGTATTTCTATACTGACGCATTGAGGAAGTGATTAATAAAACACACCATCATGCAAAAATTAAGATGTGTTTCAATCTGGTCATAAATGTCAGCGGTATAAAATGAGAGAGAAATTTTAAATTTAACTGTTTAATGTAAGGGAAGCTTTATGAATGAGCTTATCTAGTGCAACGCTGTGTAGGTAGCATAATTTGTTTTATGAATTCCACCCATAGTGTTGTCAGGCAGCTGTTGCCCTGCATATTCCACTACATGCACGAGTCTTCAAGAATGCATCCTTAAGATTTTATCAGTACTCTGTTAGAAATCTAACTCATTCATCAACTGTAGCTGCCAAATATGAGGGCTGAGCTCTTGGCATGAGTCGTTTCGTCTTATTAGACTCTAAGGAATCAAACACCTGTATTCCTCCCAAAAACCTTTCAGCCCCGTGCATACTATGCATTCCTGCTCAAAGCCAGGTTGGAGGTTTTCTGTGATGGATGAGCAGATAAGATATATGATAGATGTTTAGAAATGTGACAGGAACTTGTTCTGTCTATGTTTTTAAGCATTAAATGCTGAAAGATTCTCAAAAAAAAAAAAAAAGNAAAAAAAAAAAAAAAGTAAAAAGTGATCTTGTTTCTCAATTGATGGTACAGGGAAGAACACGTCTCTGATATGTATTTTCCATGTCAAACACTTCCTTTTATGGGAAAGAGCGGAATTCCTCAGGCTGAATATGACGTTATTCAGATGTTTGCAGTTGGACGGTCTGAAGCACCACCAGCGTGCCCCCATGCTGAGGTCAGGAATCACACACATATGACACATTCAGGGACACCCCCTAAGAACACATAAGACACACAAACGACCCCCTTACACTCTCAAAACAAATTCTGCCTCATCTCCAAATACGTCAGAACATCACTGGGCTTCATTCCCTCGAAAATTAAGAGCAAATGGTTTTAACTTACTACTTTGTTTGGTTTAACTTCAGGAGAACGTCATATAAATTAATTTAATCTTTCTACGTTATAAAAACAGCAAGATTAAAGGCCCAGTCAGTCATTTTTGACCATATTGATGGGAAACAATCAGTCGCCACTTCATTAGAGTACAGCAATCCAGCACAATCCAACACAACAAGAAAATCGCTCAGATTCGGCTTATCTATTATCTAAAAATAAGATTATTTGGGAAGCTCGTCACTGCATCACTCCCACTTTTGCTAAAGCGTCATCGGAAAAAGTGAGGGCTACTGACATAATTCAGGCTGGTCAGCCAACACTCCCTTCTCCTTGGCCAGATAATGAGTCGGCTGCTCCAGTTTCCTCCACCTCAGGCTATCTGAGTCTAATAAGTTTGATAATATTTAGACAACATTACTTACTAACCTTAAAAGCTGTCATATTTCACTGAAACACTGGAAAAAAAGACTATCTATGCAGAGATTTATTAGCTTTTCTCACTCTGAAGTTTATTTATGAGAATTTAATGGGACAAAAAAAATGCATTTGATTTATTTTTAGTTTGTAAGGATTTCCCATAATCCTTTAAAATTTAAAAGTCATACACAAACTTTTATTAATGAAAAAAAATATTTCCCTTCTATAATAATGCTCATTTATAATACTTTATACTAACAAAAAAAGCCTTTACCATGAGAGAAGTCAGCTCATACGTTTGCATTGTGAATCTGTGTTCTTTGAGGCAAAGATCTGTGGTCAAAGTGAATTAATGACAAAATTATTTATATTTATTTAATTTGGAGTCATCTGGAAGACAAAATATCTAGTCATTTAGTCTATAAATAGATCCTAGACACAATCCACGACACATGCCCCGAGGTTTGATGATACACTGCAGAAGAACAGGTTTGCATCAAGAGGTGTTAGCAGACAGAATTCAGTAACGTAAAACAGACACTACTGACATGAAAGCATATTTCTATATGTCCTCAAGTGTGTGAGGCTGTCAAAATGTTACTCCGCTACATCTGTAAACTGGATGGTAATTAGGCCCAGAGAGCCGTCAGAGCATGGCGTAATGTGATTACATCTCCCTGACAGAATGCAGCGATTAGACCTCACCGACCACAGGACCCAAGAGTCGCTGCTCGTATTTTTCCAACTTCTTCAGGGTTTCTGAAGAAGGTCCACCCTAAAACAAAATCTACAGACCGTGTTGCTCCTGCTTCTTATTGAGTGAGTAAAACTCCACTGCAAAGCCAAAGTTTCTACGGCTTCGTAACTGCTAATGAAAAGGAAGTTAAATTTTTTCCATGTTAATTGAGAAATAGCTATGTTTCTGCTCAGACCCGCCAATGCTATTGTGAAAAAGTATGGAAAACTTCAATAATATTAATGAGAAAGACCTTATGTTCAGCAGTAGTTACATAACTATCCAAGATCTTGAGAGGACCACATGTGAAACTGTTTTGTTTTAGGGTGCATTTCCCCTCTGAAGGGGTAACGGCCTGAGAGGGAATACCTCAGGGTTTACGTATGGGACTGGACAAGGTTAACAGACTTAATGGCGTCTGCTTAAAGGCCTTCCTTCAGTCAAAGAGGGGATGAAACAAGGGCAGAAAGAGTGGCAAGTGACGTAGTGCTTTGTGATGGTAAAGGTGGCACCCATGATTTTATCACAACCTGGATCATGGCGGATGCCGGGAGATGAAATATGTAGGTTTCAAGTCTTATAAAAGCAGCCTGATAGATTATCTACCATCTGTCAAAGTAAAAAAAATACCTGAATGATCAGCTGCAAAGAATTTGACAAATGATTACGGTGCCTATAGGAATCTACAAGAGTGATGTATGAGCTAATCTTCTATTTGTGAAAGGAAATAGCACCGGAGGCAAGGGGTCAAGGAGGAAAAAAATGCAGCTAATGTCGAGGTAGCATGACATTTCTACGCTTGCTGTGAACCATGCGTGGCCTCTGCCAACGCCGCAGACAGCAAATGACAGCCAGACTCAAATTGCAACAGGCAACAGAGAAAATCCAAAGAACGACATGTAAACTCGACATGGTTAGAGGATACGTTTACCGGCCAGCAAGGCTAATCTCTCCAGTTTACCTTCTTCTCGCATTTGTTCGAGCAGACACCGTCTTGAGTTATGGCTTGGCAAAACACGGCAAAGGGAAGCAACAGGACCAGTTTTTTTCACCGTCCTGTCAGGCTGGAAGGAAACGACAGCAAGAACTTTGCACATTACGTCCTTGTAGCTGGCAGCTGCTGTGTCTGAACAATGAGACGGTGCCCGGTCTCCTGGCCAACTCCATGTCGAGATAGTGAGTGAAATATGAGGGGAGGAAGGAGCCCGCCTGGATCCGCCAACTGAAATGTCTGGTTGTGCTGAATGGGCTCTCTGGATGCCGCCACGATGAACAGCGACATTTTGCCCCATCTTTTTTTTTTTTTAAAACAAGGACAGGACAAAGACAAATCATATTACAGCCTTCATCATTACTGTAGAAAATAGTTAAAAGGAGCATACTGGTGGTTTTGCATGGTTTTGAGCCCAATAAATACTACATGCATACGGATTACATTACTGCCGTTTTCCCCCAAAATACTCTGGAGCAGTAAATTTTCAAATGTTTTTTCCTACCTTCCAGGCAGCCATTGGTTTCAGTTCACTTGAAATATGCTTGAGCAAGGCAATCCATCACAGCAAACCACACGTCATGATTACTTTTTGTCAAAGTTACTTAACTTAACCAATTCAGCAGGAGCTGCACAGAAGAAAACGTATGTGTCCGCCAGGGAATATAGTCCCCGGAGAGGACGGCTTCTCCAGAGAAATCAAAACCACTGTACTTTCTACATTTGAAGGTGTTTTAGCAGGCGAAACACTGAATTGTTTTTCACCTGAACATTAAATTTTGAAAGATTAGAGGATTTGGAATAACAACACAAAAACTAAAACACAATCCTGTATTTTGGAAAATGGTTGGCAGAGTAGTATTTACTGAGCTCAAACATTCAAAACCACCGCTACGGTCCTTTAAAGCACAACTGTTGGCCAGTCCCTGGCAGATGAGTCTTCTGAGGAAGTTGCAGTTAGCACAGATCGTGACCTCATGTCCTGTCCTGTTTCGGCCAGACTGATGAGGAGTTGGTTGAAGCAGGCAAGAAAACACCGTTGGACAGACTGAATTTGGATAATTCTGGTATGGAAAAAGGCTTTTTCTCCCCTCGACTGGAGAAAATCTCACCCCACCACTCATCCAGGCGAGCTGTGAGAGATAATCCAGCACCGCCCTGCTGCGTAAAAGACACGAGAGAAATATTTTGTTGTCCATTAAATGCACTCTGTGTAGTCAGTGTGTTTGTGTGTGAGCCGACAGCCACTTGAGGAATTTTATGGGGTTTGTGTAAAACTGAAAATAGCTCCTGTAATGTTCGCAGGATGTTCAGAAGCATCTGATTTTTAGGTGGTGACTTGTCAATTATTGATGTTTACAGCCTCCTGGGGTTCATTTACTTTTCCTTGACGAAGTTGTTTTCACTTTCCTTACCCGCGTGAATGCAGTTCTGTAACTGGCTAGAGAGATCGAATTTTCTTGTGTCGGACAATGAATTATCTCACAATCCTGTCAAATGAATGTGTAGGTGTCGTGTTTGCGATGTTGGAGATCCTCGTGAATTCCAGGCTTCATGCTTGAGAAGGACCTGTCAAGACTGAGATGATCGGGTGTCAAGTTGTGATATGGAAACCAAGATTTAAAACTTTTGGGACTGACTGTTTTTGGCGAGGAGAATAGCGAGCTGTCAGAGGGACCACCCTGTCCCAGTGCATCCTAGGTTTTGACACGACTCACAGAAACCAGGAAATAAGAGCCATGGTGGAGTCTTAAATTTCTTCCTCTGCATCTTTTGGCTGAGTCTGATGCAAGGTGCTGGGAATGACTGATGAACATTTTCCTGTAATATTCCAAGGTTAAGAGAGCGAAGAATAGTTGGCACTGGTTGTAAAGATTATTATTTCAGACACACCTTAACATGAAAATTACACTAACACATTAATAATGAAAGTGTGAGTATTGGTTTAGTAAATAATTAATAGAAGGAGTGCTCAACGGTTTAATCTTTTACAAGCCCACCAAGTCTCTGCAAAAACTCTACAGAAATGTAATTTAACTCTGAAGAATATGCGTAACTTAATATAAAAGCAGCTGTCTTTATATTGGAGGAACTCAGGAGATTAAACCAGCGCCATACTAATTAATACAACAGCACAGCAAATCCAATGCTGCAATGGTTATTAATTTCTACTCTCAGACAGCAGAATGCACAGTGCAAAATACATATTTTTGGTTAA
This sequence comes from Lucifuga dentata, assembly GCA_014773175.1. NCBI lineage: Eukaryota > Metazoa > Chordata > Actinopteri > Ophidiiformes > Bythitidae > Lucifuga > Lucifuga dentata. Next base: position 24,666 of record VXCM01000929.1, read on the forward strand.
TGGCGAAGCAAACATCCATGTTCCTACACCCAAAACTCTGAACTATACTCTTCCTAGAAATCATTCCAGAGTAAATCGGTCGTTTGATCCCAGCCCAAAACTTGATTACACTGCATTCTGCCAAGATTAAATTATGCAGTCAATTTACTTTCAGGATCGACTCAAAACTCTCCTCTCCTCGTGCTGCACTGACCTGGTGAGGAATGCCAGCGAGACGTAATTGGGTGACAATTCATGTGATACCTCTGTATAACAGAAGGATGAAGACAGATAAGGTTTTGATGAGGCTGCAGCAGGATTTTGAATTCCCTGTGACCTTCACTTTCAAAGATTAGGCTGATGAAAGCAGACTTTTGCTAAGTCCAGGGGCTGATATCTTTGGACAAATGTTTTGGGCTTGAAACTAAGGTAATCGTCCTGGCAATGACAGAGGTGGGGAAGGGAGGAGGGGAGTGTGACTAAAAAGGGTTTAAAGGGGTCTATCCAGTTTCAGGAGCCTCACATAGCATAGTGAAAAGCAAAAAAGAGGAAGTATTCATGTCAGAGACAAGACTAGTAGTTTAGGCTTTACCAAATGGCCAAAAAATTTCTAAGAATTTAACAGAGAACACCAGAGTACCGTACCGTCTTACTTCATGTTACCGATAATCTGTGTGATAGCATCCAGCAATTCAAGAAAAATTCCTGTAAAGCTGTATCGTGCCAAGCAGGAGAAGGAGGAACAGTATCTGTGGTTTGGACAGAGAGCAAGCATGAGAGAATCAGAGGAGAAACGCTCTGCCTGGATCTCTCTAATTTAATGTAAGTATAGCATGAGCTCATTCTGAAGGCACACGTATTTTCTTTCCAAACAAAGAAAATTATGAGCTCACATTTTGAGAAGCCATATATTACAGCCAGTGTTACGCTCAACCCAAAATAAGATTAAAAAAAAAAAAAAAAAATNAAAAAAAAAAAAAAAAAAATTACATCGCAGCTGTTGTTTGCTCTGTTGGGCCTTGGCTCGGTTATACAATATCCACGTTTAAATATTACATGCTAAATTCAAGTTTTTTGATCAAAGGCATTGTGGGATCAGTTGAGGATAAGACAAAAACTATGTTGGAATATGTATGAAACAGAGACTGAGATACAGAGCCACTCAGCAACAGCAAGTAAACCAACAAAGAAGAAGAAAGCATGAAAATGCTGAAAAAATGCTGCATTTGACTATGATAAAAAATAAAAAAACACAGTAAAAACAATACAATAGAAGTTTATAGTGCAACTATGGAAACAGATTCTTTTAAAGTTTTATTGTCTTAAAAGCTTCCCAAAAATAATCATATGCCAGAGCTAATTGCACTAAAAAAAAAACAAAACAAAAAATTACCATCAATCCTCATCATCACTTAAAGTCATAGGACAAAGCTAAACCTCATGGTCCTCGCTGCTAAAATGCCTTTCTGGCCTCTCTCCAGATGTGAGCCATCTGTTGCGTTCAGTCACTGAGGTGAGACCAGTCGTGTCCGTCCAGACGGTGACATCACCCAGAATAGAGACGGGCTCACGTCCAACATTCAGGGCTTTCATTAATAACGCTGCTGATCCGAGCTTTTCAGGCAGACCCTTGATGTGTGCTAAGGTGTCCCGCTGGTGCAGTTGATCAGCATTATAAGCGTTCTGCTCTGAGGAGTCCAATGCAGCCAAAGGACCAGAACACACAGAGGCTCACATATTCCTTTCTTGCACGCTTCCCGACACGGTTTCAGATTTTATGAACTGGCATAAAGTAAAAGCTGAAACTCTTTGTCAAAATCTGACCAGAAGCATTAAAGTACATAAATATTCAGATGTATTTCTGAAGGATTCTCTAGGGACAATTACTCTTGCTGCACCAAACTGCTCATTTTGAGCAGCAACATCACACATTTCCAGAATATTTTAGAATTATTTACTTCCTTACATTCTTTTTTCAACCTTTTTTTTCAGCATTAAAGGACCATACCACCCATTTTGCATGTTGGAGCCTAATATATTCAATTTTTATACACATAAGGTTACTGACAATCATTTCCCAAAGGATAAAACAGTATTTCAGCTTTCCTGATATTTTGCAAAATCTCTTAATCTTTTAAAATCAAATATTCAAGTGATACACCCACCTTAAAAATCCATGTTTCGTCTGCTAATAGTTACACTGCATTATGAAGTCACATTCATTTAAATTTTTCGATAAACGCAGGTCTTCTTTTGGGACTATATTCCCCGGTGGAGGCATACATTCACTCCACGCTTTTTATTGCACTTGAATGCTAAAATTACATAACTTCTAAAAAAAAACCTGACGCCAGGGAAAAAAAAAAAAAAATCATGGGAATACAAAGTAGCCAACAAAAAATAACCTACTCACATAGTTGCCTCATAATGAAGAGCCCACATTTGTATTCCAATGATTTTATGATGTTGAAACTCAAGCATCCATTGATTCATCGGTCAACAGAAAAATTAAATTAGATACATTTCCCCCAGTACAATGTTCTTGTGCAGTGGTGGAATAACAAAACAACAAGGACAAAAGGGGGACACACTGCCAAGGCAAACATATATTTTAAAGGATAAAACTACTGGCACAACAAACAGAGTTAAGGGATGACATACAGCAAGCTGGAATTGAAGCGATGATGTGGCAGCGAGACGGTAAGAGCCTCAGCCTGCTTCTCCTCGTTTTAAGTCTCTCCCAGACAATATGAGGCTGGTTGCCAAGTAACTGATACAACGTAAGCTCAAGGCCTTGACAGGAATGAGAAGACAATAGAAAGAGTTTCATCCAGGCTCCCAAACCACCTCCGAAACAAGGATCTCATCCCCTCTAAGGAGAGTGATGTCACCCAGACAGCACACACTCATCTGCAGACTCGCAGACGCACAGTACATCACAGCTCTGTCTCGCTAAAGTAAATTCCACTGTCACGCCCCGCATCCCCAATCACTATCATTTACATTCCTGTTGAACACAAAGAGGTGAAGGTCTTTATCTGCGAGCAGCAAGTGGGAGGATCCGGGGCGAGTGAGCGGTTGGCTGGCTGTGATGGAAACGCTGAGGGAACGGCGGGGTGATAAGAGGAGTAAGAGAGGAGGAAAGAGAGAGAGAGAGAGGGTGAAGAGATGAGGATGAGGAAGGAGAAGAGAATAAAAGAGACAGACAGGAAGTGGAAGAGGAAGAGGAAGCGTGAATGGGAGAGATTAGCAGACTTTTTGTTTTCTTGTCGGGCGACTTTAATCCCCCATATGTGAGCAATTATTTCAAAAAAAAAAAAAAAAAAAAAGATGTGTCATCTGAGGTGTTGGTCTTGTGAAGTGAACAGAGTGTGAGTGTTATGAGAGAGTTCATTTAAATGACGAATGAAGACATCTGCTGAGTTTTGTCAGGGGTGTGTCCTCCACAGAGAGAGGTAGATGCTGAATAGTGTAAAAGAGAGGGAAACGTGGGAGGGAGAAAGAGAGGCTGGGATAGAAAAGGAGAAAGAAATCAGGACAGAAGTGTGTATTTACAAATGGTTGGTTCATATTCATTTCTATCTCATCTCCACTTTCAATACATATAATCAAAGCACCACACCCTGTGGACCTGTCCCCTTAGTCTTACAACAGCAATGTGATGACACTGTCAGTAGAAGTATTTAGCAGAAGATTTTGGAGCTTTTTTTTATTTTCCGTGAATGCAGTTGTGAAAGAATGGCCAGATTAGGAAATCCATTTCCTGTGTTTAAAGATGCTGGACAGTGTTTGCAGATAAGTCAGAGAATGAGTCAGAGACAGATTTCTCGGTAGGAGTTGGATACATAACACCGACTGTCGACTATCCTGACAATTTCCTCTGCTGCAGGCAATGTATTCCACAGAAAATTTATTCTCCCCCACTTTCCAGCTCAAAGGGGAGATGAATAAACTGGCAGGGATGTGGATGTTGCCCCTGGGTAACAAACACTAAGAGATTAGCCAGGTTGTAGCATCAAGCAGCAGCTTCTTCGTACTATTTCATCACAAAAAAAAAAAAACCCAGTTGAAGGCTGGAATTCATCAGCCATAAGTGGAAATACAGGTTTAATATCTTGACAGACAGATTTACAAGCAGAGAGATGAAAAAAAAAAAAACTGGCGTGGAATATTTGAGGTGTAATTACTTGATAATTTGAGAGAGCTCAGCTCCTTGAAATCTGATGAAAGTGGCCGTCTTGTAGACCTCCATGGACTTTTCGAGATCAATACCAATCCATCAGGAAACCATCAAAGAGTCTCCGGAGGCGGAACCACCCTGTTCACCTGACAGCTGGACAGATTAGTGTGTGTGTCTGTGTGTGTCTGTCCTTGGGTCTGCACCAACATCTTAGATCCATGTTCTATTGTTCTGGTACTTTCATTGCTTACTGGTGGTTTTGCATGTTTGAGCCTGATATATATACGTCCCGCTTACATGTTACGTTACTGACAACCATTTCACAAACATGTTACTGCAGCAGTAAACATTAGAATTGTTTTTCCTACCAGACATTGGATTCAGTTCATTCCAGTTTGCTATTAAAATCAACTTGTAGAGACTTGAAACATGCTTGAGAGAAGTAATCCATCACAGCAAACATTTACCCAAAAATATTAAAAAGACCATCCCTTTCACATTCAGACATACCTGTTAGGTGAAACATTGAATTTTAAGAGGGGTGTATCACCTGAACATTTGATTTTGAAAGACAACGCAAACTACCAGATAAACTAAACTAGGATTTTAGTAACGCGACATGCATGGGGTATTGGGCTTAAACATGCAAAATCACCAGTATTGCCCTTTAATTGAACCAGCAACATGTTGTATTCTTGTGGCAATAACAAAAAAGTCGGTGTTTTCAGTCACTTCCATTCTTTTTCCTGACAGCGAATATCAAAGAACATGACAGCTGCTTCCTTCATGCAAAGAAACGGCAGCAGCGGCCTGACAGACGTGTAACACGCACTCACAGAGGTGCGTCACGCCGTTGTGATTTAGTAGCGATTGCTGCTCATTTCCATTTTCAGGTCTTTGGCTCTGAAATGAAACTTCACCGCACTAAAGGCTCTCTCTATGATCCATTACGTTGGAGCTGGTGCCAAGTTCTGGCAGCACATGTAATAGCTGCTGGTTGATGTTTGGCTCCCCGAGACCTTGAAATCCAGCACGTCTGTAAAAACAGCCATCAGAACATCCTCCTTAAGTGTTTGCCATTCACATCAAAGTCCAAAGTGCTCGAGAGGTAATGATTATCAGCTGTACCAATTGAGGCCAGCAGACACATGCCTACTGTGCACACACACACACACACACACACACACACACACACACACACACACACACACACACATTTAATTTCTAACTAGAAGTGTTATCCTTTGTTAGGCAAAAGCTGTTGTTAGCTGTAAATTACAGCTTGTTCCAGCCCTTCAGCCTGAAGATTGATACCTGCCGATAATCTCATATCGCTCCACAGTGTGATGACATGTTTCCACCATTATGCAACTGGACAGAGGGAACTATTTGTTCTTATAGCTGAAGTGGAAAAAAATAAGAAAAATGAGCTTCCCTATATTCCTATTAAAGGAATACTACACCCAACATATTTTTGGGTGTAGTAGCCTCGAATGGCAAGAAAGAAGGATAAATACTAAACCTGGAGCTACACATTTTCTTCCAGTCATAGTAAAAAAAAAAAGAGCTGCAGTATGTATGGTTTTCTATGTATTGAGGCTGTGAGTCAGTTGATTCCTTATGTAACGGTGAAACTGAGATATGGAGGCAGGTACAGGCAACACGAGAAGTCATCAAAGAAGAATGCATGGAATTTGAATTTTTTTCTGTCACTGTAATTGTATAGGTTGATGCAGTCCGACCGCCAGAGTCAAATGTCTTGTCAGCGTCATTGGCAAGCCTTGCTGAAAAAAAAAAAAAAAAAAANGAAAAAAAAAAAAAAAAAATGGAGGAAAATAGCCCAATAAATTCCAAAATGCTTCTTTTCTTTAAGTGGACAGCAGATGTGCCTTTACAGTGCTACAAACCTCCCTGAGGGTTACTGTCGGCTGAAAGGAGAGGTGAAAGGTCAATGTCATTTATCCTTTGCAAACACACACAAATTCCATAGATCCTTTGTGCCACAAGGTGACACACACACATTCTTCTGAAAACCAAGTTGTGTGTGATATTGTGTAAAAGGGGTACAGAAGAAAGTAAGGGAAGCACTGATGAATTTTATCGCCAAGAGAGAACACATGAGAAGAAACGGGAGTTTTAGAAGCACAGATGAAGTCCAATTACAGCTATTTAGACCGCACAACATACAGTCACAACAACGGCCAAAAGGTCTTTAGCCAGAGAATGTCTATAAAAACATATTTTAGCCTTAAAAGGCCAGCAAACGTCCACAAGAGATGTTTTTCACCCTAGCAATCAAAATCACGTTCCACTTTAACAGCAGAGCCCACGCTGAGGCCCAAGCTGAGATCAGAAACAGGAGTAAGACATAAAAAAAAAAAGAGAGGTGGTGGATGAAGATGAGGAAAAGAAATGGGGAAAGAGGAAAAACAAGAGGGGACAAGAAGTGAGACAACAAAAAAAAAATGAAAAGAGAAATGGGGAGAAGGAGCGAGAGGTGGATAAAAAAGTGAAAGAGTTTGAGTGAGAGGTAGAGATAGAGAGGGGAAGGAGGGAAGGAGACATATGGATTTGATTACAAGCCGATGATGTCATGTATGTATGTCAGGTAATCAGCCTCTGGGCTGTGCATATCACACAAGCATGTGTGTGTGTGTGTGTGTGTGTGTGTGTGTGTGTGTGTCTCAGAGTGAGCTGAGACTAGACATTATGTGATAGCGGCAGAAAGGTGGTTCATCTGACGCGCAACAGAAATGACACACAAATGGAAACACACTAATTACAGAGGGTGAGTGTGTCTCTGATTTTACAGACGCCTTTAAAAGACGTTAACCATTCAGCTGTGCCTGCAGCATTTATCTTGCTATTTTCTGTGTGATAAATCTAGTTTCCATCTGGTTTGCACATTAATGCTTTATCAGACCTCCACATATCAGGTACCACCGTTACACATGCTAACATGGGTGTCTCTGCACACACGCAACCTTTTTTAATGCGCTAGATACGACAGCTGTACTTTTCGTCACGTTCGGTCAGAGATGGTATAAGTTAACAGAAATCAGGGATATCCTATATCATGTTCGCTCACATAACCTTAAAAGTAGAAGCCAAGTCTTTTTTGAAGTTTAAGGAAAGGAGTAGAAAGTTGGACTGGGACTAGTTTCTCCAATCAGAACTGGTGTTGTTACTTCAGAGACAGACATGGCAGATCCATCCATCCATCCATCCGTGAAGCCTGTGTTTTGCTTGCGGGGTTTTGAAGTTGACATGGAATTTCCTGGAAGTTCTAGTTCAGAGGGAAAGCAGCAGAGTGCGTTTGATGGGCCACTGCATGGCGACATGGTGACACGCTGGAAGACCGTGACTTGGGTTCTAACGACAGCCTTGTTGAACCGCACACGATACACATCCAAACCAAAGCCCAAACCTCTGCATTCTTTTTCGGCGCTGCAGTCATCCCGAAGTCATTATGTAACATCTTCAGCTCACCGCTATCTGTCATTTAGAGAGGCTTGTCACAGCAAAGACGTCCGTGTGGCCTGCTCTTGTGTTTGATCCCCCACATCTGTTTCAAGTGTACACTACTCAGAGCTGTGGATATGTCCAGATCTACAAATAGAATCTAATTTTGGATGACCGAATTGTTTGTTCCAAGAACAAACAGTTTGTTGCAGGGAAATGGGAGAGAGAATAACCCTAAAATACATCATAGTCTGGAGCTGAAGCAGTGGCAGCTGCTGGACTCTGTGATTATAACTGCAGATTGTGAAATATTGAAATCAATCCTTTTCCTCTAAAGGTGCACAACAGCCCCTATGGCCATGTTGCAAAGCATTACAATGCTACAATAAGGACTTGGGATTGCTGGAGAGTGTCCAGGGTTTTCAGTCTCAGCAGGGAACTCTGCACTGTAATTTCATCCTTTCAAGCAGAAAATGAATGACAGTACAGGTATTGAACAAGTATCAGAAAATCTTTAAAGCGTCACCAGGCATGTCTGCATGTTGAAAGCCCCAAATTGTAGTGATGGGTATCCTAACAGTGTAAATTCCAAAGACTTCACGAATGAATTTGCTCTTTTCCGTGTCCTTCTCTGGCGAAGCAGCCGTTTTATCACACTTTAGCTGTTTGGAGAAACTAAAAGGATAACGTGAGGCCTTTTGGAGCTGAAAAAAAGTTTTGATTGGTTGCTTTCTGTACATATAGATTTCATATCAGTGTCTCCGTTCAAATATTTCAGCAAATCTCTCTTTTCCTCGGCTTGCTTGGCTCAGCTCATAACGTTTAGTAACAGTGACCTCAGCCATTGTGAAGCCATGACATATTTCATTTAGTGGGCAGGAGACAGGAAGAGTCTTGCCCTTGTTATTGCCTCAAACTGCTGGAATCACTTAAGGCTGCAACTTACTGCCTGAAAGTCCTAAGTGACAGAACACAAGGTTGTGTTTTTCGAGGCCGATATGTAGCGTACACAGTAGATGTATAATCTAATATCATGCACTTTCCACTTACACCAAACATCAGACTCTATTGTTCTTGCAGAAGTGTCACCAGTCCCAGACCTTAAAACTAAAGAGCATTAACATCAAAGGTAAGCTATTTTTCTACCCAAACTTCATCTATGCAGGAAAATTTATGATGGCATTCAGAAAAGTGTTACTGATTTCAGAGCAGAAGGCGTTCCTTGGCTTCAATCAGAAATAATATTGCTAAGAAACCATTTCAGTCAAACTATCAACAGACGTGTTACCCGTCTTGTCTTGTTCCTGTTCTCTTGCCTTGATCTCCATTACAAATCTCCATCCAGGAATTTCTAATAAAGTTTAAATAAAGGAGAAGGTGGATTCTTTTCCCTCTATCCCTGAAAAAAAAAAAAAAAANAAAAAAAAAAAAAAAGACTTAAGTTGACAAGAGCCAGAAGGAAACGCTGTAACTTGAACTTCTCATCTCTCTTCACCTATTGCTCTGCCTCCGGAGCAATGACAGCCCGGGCAGACATTTCACACGTTACATACGTCAAGAAACACCTTTCCCCCTTCTCTGCCACATCCTTTACTTAAACAGTTTCTTCAGGAGACTCGTTCACACACTCAGATGTACACACACACATCTACACGCCACATACTTGCACACACACGAGCAAGCACACCCCCTTCTTGCGAGCCTTTGCAATGCAAAGCTCCATATAAGGACATGCTGATGATGTAATGCTCCATAGGCAGGGAGCACATCCCTTATTGTTTGGTCTGACTGCAGGAATGCCCACATTACAGCTACTAAGAGAGAAAGAGAGAGAGACACACACACAGAGGAACATTGAGATCCGAGTGGCATTCGGCGGGATAATGAGCTTATGGCAGTGAGGCTGAAAAAGGCTTTGGCACAGGTAGGCATGCTGACCATTACTACAAAGCAACATTTGGGTTAGAAAACTTTGGAAACAGCTGTCGAACTCTGGCTCGGAGGCGTGCTGATATTCAGGACAGCATTATTCTATCCTTGTGTCTTGACTGGTGTTTAGTCATAAAGCAGTTTCAGTGTGATTTCAGAAAAATATCATCTTTTGAGTTGTTATATTTGCTTTGTAGTTAATACGAGTTACAAATGAAACTGTGAGGATCGGATCTTTGGAACAACCAGACAAGCAAATGAAAAGGTTGTTTTTTCTTGACAACAAAAGATGAAATATTAACTGCTTAAAAGACTGAATTTTTGTAGAAAAGAGACCTCAGACATGCCACATTATTAATCATGTAAAATTATCAACGTAACATAACTACAGAAATACTTTTTAAAAATTCATTCTACAGGGGTAACTGTACAACAAAAAAAAGTTGAGATTGATTTTCTGTCTTTATGCATTAAAAATCTAAAGCAGTGATTTATTAGCATAGAATCGAAGAAATACTCTGCATTTTAAGTTACTGAGTCTTTTTGATGGCACATTAATATCAGATGAATTCAGCTTTTTTTCCTCCTGGTGATCTGATTCTCATTCCACAAAGATCATTGAAAACTGAGATATTTACAATGTGAAAACTTCCATTTCTGCTTTTTCTGCTTTTATTAACTTGCTGTTACCATGATAATTATATTAATTTAAAGTGATTATAACTTAATAATGTTGAAATTAGGATATGTAGGAGTTGTCTGGTGGTAAAATACTGAATGGTGAATTTCTGGTAACAAACTTTCTCTTTATTTTTTTGGAAATCTAATTTTCCTACAAACACACAAAGCAAATCTGCTGTAGGTCTCTTTTAGTCCACTTTATGACCGAGTACCAAGACTGGGAAGTTAATAAATATCAGTCCTATATGTTACACATGCTGATTGCACTCTGGGGGCATATTGCTTAGCCTTTACACACAGTCCATGTTCTGCATTAGTCAGCGTCTCTTTTTCAAACTCTGCCACACATAAAGGCATTTGGTCTACTATCTACAAATCTGTTTTGCAGCGGAGAGGGTGGATGCATAGATGTCCTAATCAGTCCTGGTTGGGAAGCGGCACAGCAGTCCTGACATATGGAACATGTAGCGCAGCTTTAGGCAGAGGCTGAGCCAGAGTTTCCAGCATCGGGAGCCACATAAAGAGAGGAAAGCCCTCCGTAAAGCTGGTGCTGGTAATACGATGGCTCCCAAATGGATGTTTCTATTTTAATGACGTTTTTACTGTCAGCTTTGCAGATGGCAATATTTTCAACAAAATCCTCGACCTTGTAATATTAGCTGTACATCATATCCACTTTAGCATCTGTCCAACTCCCCACACCCTTTTTCTCTTGCTGACGCTGCATATGGCCCATTTTTCCGTGACATATTAACGACCTGTGGTGGTGGTCGTGTATCCGTTTTTGGGGAAAACTAGCCTGAAATTGGTGACCATAGCAGAATGTCTAGGCTGGCGTGTGGGTGGTAAGGTGCTTTGTAATTTCAAAATCCATGAAATCATTATGTCACAAGCTTTATGTGCAGTACTTTAAAATTTATTTCCCCCCAAAATAATGTTCTTTCAAGCTGCGTGGACGTCTGCATAAAAGTGCTGCTTTAAAATGACACTTAGATAAAATATGAAGAAGATGGAAATGTGGACAAATGTTACATAGATTAGCTACAATATTTATGTATCTTAAGCTTGGCCCCCCATTTGGGTTCTGGGGATCCCAGGGGGTCTTTTGCAGTCCCCATCAAAATGTATGTTACTTAGGAGAAAGGTTCATATTTTTACCAGAGGTCAGAAGAAATTACTCTGTCCATTGTATGCCCCCCAACAGGAAGGCATGTAACTGTACTAAATTATATCTAACAATGAAAATATTCTCAATACACTCATCCACGCACATGCTCGGGGTGAGATGTGGACTAACATCTCATGTTCCACAGACTACATGGGGAATATGCCATTATGGGTGGATGATTTAACTCATGTGTGAAGTGATTGGTGTGTTTTGGGCACACGGGCCACGCAGTTTCCTCTCAGAGGAGTAGCTTTTATTGCTGTAAAGTGAGTCTCCGTGTAGTAAACAGGATTCATATCCAGTATCAGCACTTAGAAGTACTTCATATTTTAGAACGAACAGATAGGCAGACTTTGCCAGTCCGACAAGGGTGCAAAGTACATTTCTCTTTCTATTTCGGCTCATGACATCAGTGGAAAACAGTGGAGACTCAGATAAGAGATTGGATAAACAGTAATTGCCAACGACAAGCCTGTTTGCGAGAGAGATGCCTGCCTCTCTTATAACAGTTTTACTAAGCAACTAAGCGGTTCTACAACATATATTTTTCAACACATCCATATTCTAGATAGCTGCATGTTTCCATTCTCATCTAGATTTTGAGCAAAAACTAAAACAACTGAAATATTTTATCATCAGCCAAACAAGTAAAGAAGCATAGAAACAAAGAAAACTTTGCACATTTTGCATTAAAGTTTCACATATTTTACATTAGGATGACAGAGCACAACTTTGGCTTTGCATAATCCACAATGGATAATAATAGTTTCTGAGCTTCTTCCTCTATAACGTGACCACGTCGCCCTAATCCACCCTAACCACACTAATAATTAATTCCATTTAAATTATTATCCTTAAAATATTTTACTGAATGTTGTTCTGACAGCAACACAAGGATCTAGTTATGTGTGTCCCCCTTCCCACTCCCACCCTTTAGCAGCTACTGAAGAAAGAAATGACACACTGCTGCTGAGGAGTGACCCACCCTGCTGCACTTACATCATGCTGCACAACTGAAGCGTACATGTGGAATTAGTGATCTGAGTGTGTGTATCTGTGTGTGTGTGTGTGTGTAGGGGGGGTGTTCTGTGTAAACTCTGTGGGACTGTAATTGCCTTTGGAAGCAGGGGGAATTCCTTTAAATGTATAAGAAAAAACTGGGAGGGTAGGTGGTGGTGGTTTTGGTAAAAGGAGGAGGGTTGGTAGTAGAGGAACCCCTTAATTAAAGGATTGTTCCATGCCAGTAGGCCATCTGCGTGGAAATGCCTGGCAGCTGCACACATGGCAGTCATAACATCCCCTCTCCTGAGGCTGCAGGCACTTTGGCCTGGTGATACAAGCGAGTGCCAGACACAGTCACCTGAGCTACACGCTGCACTTTACGCACTGCGACAGGAAATGCACCCAATGCCACAAGTTCAACGTATGCTGACATCATTTGAGTAATACCACATCTGGGCTTTGTATGTAGACATATAATGTAGAATTAGTTGTGGAAATATAAACATTACATTTTTGTCACTGTCTATTTTTTTTTTAAACTAGACTTAGTTTGTTTTTTTTAGTACATACAGGTTAAATTTACTCACAAAAAGTGCCTAGCCTCTGCCTAAGTTCTCCTCTTTGAAAGATGTAAAGGAATGTTCTTACCCTCATCTTGCCTTTGATTTACCAGAGCTGTGGCCATTTCTCCCCAAAACCAAGTATTCATTCATTTGATAAATATCTGATAGAGATTTACTGGAAAAGAAGCATGTCCCACTTTTATCTGCTGTAAATATCATTTTCAAACAGAGGTCAACATCAAGATTTTGTGCCAACGTACCATGTGTCAGTCTTTCCCTCCATTTTCCCAGAGGATTAACAGGTCTCATGGTACACCCCTAAATACTCTGGAAACATTTTTAAGTTCACCAGTTGTTAAAGATCTACTATTTTACAAGACTAACTTAAGTTTCCAAACCGTATGAGAATTAGTTGGCAACAAGGGAGCGCAAAAGTAACCCCAGGCATTTGAAACTAACAACCTGAAAGGTTAAAAGCAATGCTTTTTATGATGTGTTAAATTTTCCATGACATAAAACCCTGAGTCCCCTCAGAAATGCAGGGAAAATAACAGTGTTTATGATGTGTTGGTGCTTAGGGAAGTGGGCCCAACGGGTAATGTCATGGGGGTGCAGAGTTTCTTAAGTAGGCTTCACATAACAAAAGCAAACAAAAACTTTACATTTTTAGTTTCACAACGATTTAATTACTTGAAATTCTAAAATCAATTTAAGAGCAATTTAATAATTAGAATTTATTATATCTATTTAATATATAAAGTAGCATAAATAGTGAGCAACTAATAGAGCTAATGCATTTACGGTGGAAAGGTAAGAGACAATAATGACAATTTAGCATTTTTCATTTTGCGTGAAAAGTCCTGAAATAGATTGCTTGATGGTTACTTTGTACATTTATATATATATATATATATATATATATGCTCTTTTTTTAATTACAGATTGAAGCTGTTAATTGATCAGGAAAAGGCCTACCAAGAACGAAAAGAGGAGGAAAACAACAAAAAAATCACAGGGCTGAAGGAGGAGCTGACAAAACTCAAGTCATTTGCATTGATGGTGGTGGATGAACAACAGCGCCTCACGGAACAGCTAAACCAGCAAACAGCGAAGGTCCAGGAACTGAGCACCAGCGCTGCACAAGCCCAAGAGGAGCTGAGCTCCGCTAATGCCCGTCTGCAGGAAGAAGAGCACAAATTCATTCGCTTGGAGACCGAGCTGCGTGAGCAAGCCAGTCGATACCATCAGGAACAAGAGGCCATGACTGCAAAACTGACCAGCGAAGATTCCCAAAACAGGCAACTGCGCCAGAAACTGTCAAGTCTCAGCAGGCAGCTTGATGAGCTGGAAGAGACCAATAAGACCTTGCGCAGAGCTGAAGAAGAACTGCAGGAGTTGAGGGACAAAATTAGAAGTGGTGAGTGTGGAAACTCTGGCCTCATGTCTGAGCTTGAGGAGTTAAGGAAAAGGGTACTTGAAATGGAGGGAAAAGACGAAGAGTTGATCAGGATGGAGGACCACTGCAGGGACCTCAACAAGAAACTCGAGAAAGAGGCCAGCCAAAGCCGGGCCCTGAAAGCAGAAGTTGATAAACTGAACCACAGAATAATGGACTTAGAAAAACTAGAGGATGCTTTCAGCAAGAGTAAACAAGAATGCAACTCACTCAAAAGTAACCTAGAGAAAGAGAGGATGGTGTCAAAGGTTCTGTCCAGTGAGCTGGATGTCTTGAAAGTCAGGGTCAAAGAACTGGAGGCTGCTGAAAGTCAACTGGCAAAAACAGAGCTGACACTGAAGGAAGATCTAACCAAGTTAAAGACGCTGACAGTCATGCTGGTTGATGAAAGGAAGACAATGGCAGAGAAGCTTAAGCAAATGGAAAACAAAGTCCAAAACAGCACTGGCAAACTCCAGGTTGAACAGGACAAAGTCACATCAGTCACAGAGAAACTCATTGAAGAGAGCAAGAAAGCTTTAAGGTCAAAGGCAGAGCTGGAGGAGAAAATGTGCACTGTTACAAAAGAAAGGGATGACCTGAAGACAAAGCTGAATACTGAGGAGGAAAAGAGCAAAGATTTAGAATCAAAAATCAGTGTGATGAAGAAAAGGCTGCAGTCGCTGGAGACCATAGAACGAGAATATCTGAGGAACAAAACTAAAGAGGAACACATCAAAACACCCACTGCTAACCGTTTCCAACAGGAAGACAACAAAGTCAAGGATTTGACGCAAGAGGTTGAGCGCCTTAGACGCAAGCTAAAAGACATGAAGGTGGTAGAGGGTGACCTGCTAAAGACAGAGGAGTTTGAGTCACTGGAGAAACGATTCTCCATTGAGCAAGAGAAAGCCAAGGCTTTGATGCAAGAGCTGGAAATATCCAGAAAAGAACTTTCCAAGTACCAACTGGCTGAAAAGAAAGAGTGCAACCAAGAGCACATTCTTTATAAACGCTTAAAGGAGGAGGAAGCAAAGTCTAGTCATCTGACCAGAGAGGTGGCAGCTCTAAAAGAGAAGATCCATGAATACATGGGAACAGAGGAGTCCATTTGCCACATGAAAAATGACCACTCTACACTGCAAAGAAAACTGACCCAACAGGAGGTCAGAAACAAAGAACTGGCAAGAGAGATGGAGACACTCACTCGAGAGCTTGAGCGGTACCGACGATTTAGCAAAAGTCTGCGGCCTGGCATGAATGGAAGGCGCTTTTCAGACCTGCATGTTTCCACCAAGGAGGTCCAGACAGAACCGCCTGAGCTCATGTCTCCCAACTGCAAGACAATAGCACCTCTGGAACGTGCTGTGGTGAACGGGAAACTGTACGATGAGAGTGAACCTGAGGAGAACACCAATTACAGCAATGAAATCCAGCTCTCAAAGTGCAGCCCCTCTCTGATCAATAGTGTAAATAATATAAATAACAACATGCGAAGAGCACGAGTCCCACTCTTTAAAAACAAAGAGAGCCCCCACCAGGTGAATGGTAAAGTGCAACCACGACAGAACGGCAACCACGTGCAGCCTGGAGATGTTGTGCTGACCCACAGCGCTGGGCAGCCTCTGCACATCAAAGTGACGCCTGACCATGGACATAACACAGCCACGCTGGAGATCACCAGCCCAACTGCAGAAAACACCCAGTCATACACCAGCACCGCCGTCATACCCACAAGTGGAGGTCCGCCCAAACAGAGAATCACCATCATCCAGAATGCATCCATATCCCCGACTGCAAAATCCATTTCTCCAACAACAAAATCTAAAGGTTCCTCTATGTCTGATGAACCGTGTTCACCAGATCGGGCCCTGTCACCATTCTCTGTGGCTACGTACTCCAGAGCAATGACCCCAGACTCTTGCGGCTCTATAACACCAGACAGAGCCATGTCTCCAATACAAATTGTGTCGGTCACAACAGGCACCCCGGATCGGTCCTTGTCCACGGAGCCGGTGGAGGTTGTTGGAGGGCACGCCGTCTTCCGTGTGACCCCTGAGAGGCAGAGCAGTTGGCAGGTCCAGAGGTCGAACAGCTCGGGGCCAAATGTCATCACCACAGAGGACAACAAAATCCACATTCACTTAGGGAGCCCCTTCATCCAGAGCATCAGCAGTCCGACACAAACGCTGAGTCCGTGCCACGCGCCTGGACTCCAGGAGAGGACTCAAGTTCTGTCCAATTGTGGTGCTCCTGCTGCTAAAGGCAACAGCAAAATTACAAGTAGCATCATGATAAAGCCCACCTTCACCCCAATCCAAAGGCCGTCACAAATTACAGTAAGTAATGCCTATGATTGACCAGATAATCCCTCCAAATCCTTCATCCCATCCTTTATTACCAAATCCTGTCCTGTAGATCCAGTACAACCTTTGTCCATTTCACTGCCCGTACTGCCTTGACACTATATCCTGGCTACATTTCAATGTCTTTTACTTGATTTACACATAGTGAGTTTTTACGTGGGTTTGAATGTGTTTTCTTTTTAAACTTCGGTTGGTTTGCTTGGTTCTGTTTGATAAATTTCAAACAAAAAGTGTTTCCTGCATGAGAAAATTATCATTTGACATAACACCAGGTTTTAACTTATGTGCACTTACTGTATTGTACTCAATGGCTAATTTGCCATATAGTCAGACTATCCACACTGATGTATCATACCAGTTTTTTTTAAACCTCATATAACACATAATGAATTCTGATTAAGTTGTTTGATTTTCTAAATATTAAAGTGTGCAAAAAAGAAGTGTTATATTTTAGTTTGTCATCCAAGCTTGCCTTTTTTCATTTATTAACTAAATCCAGCATGTTTTGAATGTGTAAAATTGAAAATCATCTGAGGAAAATGCTATTAGATTGAAATCACTTGTTTGATTTGATTTTTGGTGCATGCATAGTAACTTCTTAACAATCAAGATTTCAATCCAATGCTTATGGAACAAGGTGTGTGTCGTTAAACGATTACAAATTATTTTCTCACATTTGAATATGAAAAGACTTTGTTAACACATAACTAATTAAATGATATCCAACTGGAGGAGTTGTCTGAAAAACCTTTGTGTTCACACTCAACTATTAGTGGAAAACAGGGCAAAAAAATCCTTTGGGATTTTGACATATGTTTGCTTGCTTGAGTTAAAATCATGGGCTGATGTCAGAGTTTCTTCTTGCATCTAAAACACAGAAACCCAGTGAGTGAGAGTGAAAAGCAGCATGAGTTTTCTCAAATGACACAATGGAAACTGCTCAGATCCTTTCAAGTGCTTCATAAAAACTTATGTTGTAAAGAAACTTCTAAAACTATGCATTTTATATTCAGCTTTGAGAATCTGCAAGATAACTCATTTACTGAAAAGGCAGGACTATGAAAACTTTCAAGATGTGATGTATCTGTAAAAAAGTTTTGCTTCAATAATATAGACAATGTGCAGGGCATACATTGCATCTGCATAGAAACAAACTCAATTAATCAGAAACCACAAGGGCTGTATTGACTTTGGGATCCAAAAGATCTCACATTAGAGGATCCCAAACAGATTTCAAACACGTGAGAGAATTATTGCTGATAAAAGTACACACATCTCAGCCAAACAGTGTGATATCTCTCTGTTCGTCACTGGCTGTGGACTGACAATTTGAGGCCAGAATTCCAGAATTTTTCCCGTGACAAGCATCCACCGTGCTGTGAAAAGTCCTTGAGGAAGACATTCAGGGCTACTGACCTTGGTGATCCTTTGGAAATCAGCCAAAGTACACCAAAAATAATGTTTGCTTTGCTACTGGGAAGTTAAATGGGTGATTGAGGACAGTTTAAGTGTATTTCTATTGCTAGCAGAGCTCCCACCAGCTATTGCACAACAAGAGAAGCTGTGTGATTCACAAAACCTTTTCAGAACATCTTAAAGATATGGATTCTTCAGCACAACCTCAGTCTAAGCAGTAAATCTCACTTTTTTTCAAGTTAAGCTTCACAGAAAGTCAGTACTGGATGATTTGGGGTTGGAGAAATGGGAAGGAGAGAAGGAGAGGATATGGGAAGGAGAGAAAGATTTTATCTGAGGAAATCTTGATAGTTATGTCTTCTTGCAGGAACTCTGATTTTGGTATATTCGAGTGTAATAAGTGCTATAAGTCAAGATAAGAGCAGAGAGTTTAGATTTCTAATATGCATATGTACTATATTAGCCAGAAGCCAAGGAGATACACAAGAACACTGAGTTCTTATATATTTCAAGTGACTGCTAACTATGCTTTATCTCAGTATTTTAAATGTTGCTTAGCTTGTTTATCATGCATTTTTATCTGTGTGCTTTGGCCATGCACCAACTAGTCTTACTTTTTCAAAATCAAACAGTACTTTGTCCAACAGGTAGACACGTACAAACTTAAAATATCTGAAAAGCTAAAAGCTGACAAACTCCCAGTGTCAGTTAGATGGAGCGAGACAACTGGTGCAGGAAAGTGCCGATACATCCAATAAATCCAAACATACGACTGAGACAAACACACAAGTCAGCGTCACAAGGAGGAGATGATTAAATCAAGCGTTAAGTTGAATGAGTGGGAAGGAATGCAGCTGCAGAAACCGGATCCAAAGTAGTCTCGGCGTGATGAAATGATGCAGGGGCTAAACAAGATGCTATTCATTAGACCAGTACTTGAGAAAGCGCCGAGCAGCTGGGGTTGCCGTCTGTGACCTCAATTACCCCTTAACTCATACTCGACTTACTCCAGCTTGCTGAGGGGCCAATTTCATAAACTGCACTCACCTAATGCGGCCAAAGAAGACAAACTGTGCAGGATTTCGCTGCCAGCCATAAAACGTGCACCAAGTGACACGCTGGAAGCCAAATTGGATTTCAGTGCTAAATCCACAGTGATGCTTGCTTCTGTTGACTTAGCTTTTTGGAGAAAGTAAGTCAAAGTAAAAGCGCCAAATATCTCATCTAGTGATCATATGCGAGGCGGTTTAATTAAAACTGGACGCCAGAAAGACACATTTTTTTTATTAAGTACCACATAGTAGGTGAAAGCGGATTTCCTCTTGTAAACTCACAATGAAAATAATCACCAAGGAATTTGCACACCTTGAGCGATGGGCGCAATAAAGCCAGGGATCTACAATAAACTACTGCACGGAGGAGGTGGGGCTAAGCTTTTTCTAAACAAAGGGCTTTATACTGCGACTGAGTGTGAGAGGATATGCACCATGAGAGTAGCCTCTCTCCCACCGCAACACGAGCACCAAAACAAACCTCGTGTTTGGTTGCCATGGAAACAGCCGGACCGGTACCGTAGGGCAGAGGAAGTACTTAGTTGAACTCCTGCTGCACCGCTGATATACGAGGGAACAAAGCCGTACATTAAGGCTCATTCCACTTAAAATCAACAAGGCTCCCATGACGTAAAGCTCATACAGATTTTCTGGCTCATTACCTCTGTTGAAGTCCTACTTATTCTGAAATTTATACCCCAAATGAATATTTAAGAATGTGGCTCACTGGAGATTTCAGTTAATTCTTAAAGCCTCAAGCCACATATCCTAGTGCTTTTTCCTCAAATTACACGAGTTGCAAAGTGATTTGGTGTTCATTGCGGGGCTTTGGATTAATCCCAGTTGTGTGATTAAACTTGCTGCAATACTGACATGTTTCAGTTTCATCATGAGGCAGATATTTAAAGCAGATCAGTGAGATAACAGCTGTGTTGTGAAGAAGCCATTATGATTTCACTCATTCAAAACATGGCCAAACTACTTTCAAATACCTGAATGATAAGCAAAGTGAAGAGGTTTAAACAAGTTTGAGCACCTGTTGAAAAATAATTTTCTGCTTCAGACACACATTTGATGCATAGATATAGTCTCTGACATCATACACTAACAAATTCAATGCATCACAATAACTTTAACAGGTGATATAAAGTTGTGTGTCTTGTCAGCACATATTACAAAATACAATTAAAACTTTATCGAACCGGTTTGGAAGAATGTAAACTGTGAATAATGTGACTGAAACTAAATAACAAGACAACCCTTGATAACTTTGCAGAAAATTATTGCCGGTCGGTGTTATTACAGACTGCAGCAACTATGAGAAGCATGAAAAGAAGCTCTGACGTCAGCCTGTTTCACTGCCTAGACACTGAGATCTACAGACACAAATACAACCTAATAATTGGGGCAATCAGAAAAGAAATGAGAGAGCAATAAACAGCAATTTCTGAAAGAAAACTACATTTTGGAAAGTATGAGTGTGTTTATACGGACAAGCTATTTTGAATAATTGCTCATATCAGTTAACGTCTGAACTGTTTATGTGAATCATTATATCATGCTCATGAATATCCTTATTTACACGAAAATAAATGAAGGATGTACTTAGACCAACATCCAGGCTTTTGCTGAGGTTACTTATAACTAAAGAACGAATATCTACTGTACATATCAAATCCAGAAATGTCATAACTCGCTATCCAAGAATGTTCTGCTTGTGAAAAACAGTTTGACAATGCTGATACTTCCATATTATTTCCTTTTTTTGCTTGATAAAACAGACCAAAACAGGTTTCCAAGCTACATACTCACATTGGTGTTATTCACGGGATAAAATGAACATGTCAGGAACGTCTTTGAAAAGATTTAAATATTTTTAGAAGCTTCTATGAGGTATTTTACATTTATAAAGTAAATAATTTCAGAAAAACAAGTTTCACCTTGTTTGAATAACCGAAGTAAGTCATGATGAGAAGTGTCTTTTTCCAGCTCCTTCTAATTATTATTTAATCTTGCTTATGGTTTGAATCAAAGTGTAATCAGGTTAACTGTCCAAGTATGAAGTTATTGTAACAAAATACAGTTTTAGTGTGTAACAACGAACACAGGAGCTTACTAGAGTTATCAGATAATTCCTTATAAATAACAAAAATGACAAAAAAGAAAAAAAAATTGCTGCAGTAGTTTGGAGAGCATACATGTTGGAAACGTCCATAAAATATGACTTGGTACCATCTAGTGGTCACTATTAGTATTGCATGGCCTCTGTGAGTACTACAAGTCATGTAAGTTACAAAACAAAATTAGACCAACTACGATTTCTTTCATAATACTAAAATTACTTTTCCTTTTTTTGTATTGTACTTCCACAGTCTATAGTAACACTTTCAAATCTTGCTTCGTTTCACTGTCTCTCTCTCTTTTTTTTCCCGAGATACCCCTAGAAGCATTCCGACGACCAGGACCTACAAGAATCCCCAAACCGAAGGGCTACAATGCCCTGAAAGTGGCAAACGGTACGGCAGCCACGGGAATACAGAACAAGANCCGAAGGGCTACAATGCCCTGAAAGTGGCAAACGGTACGGCAGCCACGGGAATACAGAACAAGAGGCAGCCAGCACACACTCCCACACCCACGGGGAAACACCAGCCTGCACAACCAGCTGCAGTCAACAACAACAACCCAAACCTAGTCAACCGCAAACTGTGACGTCAGTAATAATCATTAAAATATTTCAGCCTAGGTCAGTCTGTCAGAGCTTTATTCTATCATCTGTGGTGCTCTAAAAACTGATAATGCAAATGATTTATGTTTATATCATGTTTAATGTGTACAATTAGAAAGTAGTTCCACTTTTCACCATCACAGATGTGTGTGAAGATAGTCACTGTGATCCAAATAAATGAAGAGGAATAATACTTGAGTATTTAGCGTATCGTGTTGCTGATAGAAAATCCATGTTTATTTGTACTGTGAGTATTTGTATTGATCTCTGAATACTGTATCTGTTGTGACAACAGAATTACATAGCCGTTTTATCCATTTCTATAAATGGAATACATGAATATTTTTTAGTAAGCAGAAATAATGTACATAATAATGTACATAAATGTGTATTTCTGTAACGTAGTCTCTTTAGTGATAATCACTTGTGTTATTTTTTTGGTTATCAATAAAGACTTTTTATACTTTGCACAGGAGGAAATGTCTCGTGACAACAGAAAAATTACAAATAGAGCTGAGTGGCGTAAAAAGTTGTTGCACTGATTTTTGGATTAATAAAAATATATAATGCTAAAGATGCTAAAGCAGAGCTAAACCAAAACATGAATCGTGGCTATTATACAGAAAAATAGGACTAACAAAATTCAATGTGATTAACCTGACAACACAATATATGTAAAATACTTTCAAGGTAGAATTTTCTAACATAAGAGTTAGTTTTGAGATTTTAGGTTTGTTGTTTTCCACAGAAAAATGGCGTAAGCCATGGTGGTCAAACCTCCTGTCCTGTTGCGTTGGTGTGTGTCGTCACTGCTTTCCCGCCACGGCAGCTTGAATGGCTGAACGCAGCGCAGACAGGAAGCTCTCTCTCTCTCCTGCTCTTTCTGTGGCACAAACCCAGGAACGAAACGGACCCTCCAGGACAAAAGCGTGACGCACATCTGCAGACAAAAACTAATGTCACCTTCACTTACACGTCTGTCATTTAGAACCTCTTAATGAGTGCTGAGTGTTTATGTACAGTCACAGCGTGTGTGTGTGATCTCTCTGATGGTGAGGCTGGCGAGGGCCACGGACGCCTGGAAAGTGTGTGTGCTGCGGCAGGCCAACGTGAACGGTGTGTGATGCACGCTGCGCTTTGTCACCACCAATGCATCATTGAACAGGAACAGCCCCACGTCACACACCTGCTCGTAGATCCTGATTGTGCACATTAGGAAGGATTTGAAAAAAAATTCAACCTTCTAAGCAAATTAAATTAGACATACTATTGTTTGATGCAAGAATAACGTGTCGTTACCTGAGAGAGTCTGGAATGTTTTCATCAGGGCTTCTGAGCAGAGCAGCATCCTGAGTCGTTATCAGCTGCCTGTTTCCCTCTTTGAGATTCTACAGTAATGTTTAAATAAACATGTTTAAAAAAAGTATGACCTGGTTTAGAGAATTTGTAGGAGAAGTAAAACTGACATATAGGGAAAAAGAAAAAGTTATGCTTTTACCGGACAGCCTTGGATCATCTGCTGCGTTTCCTCCATCACTCTGTCTCTCTCTGAGTTACGCTTCAGCTGAAACAGAAGAGAAGACACTTTACTTTATGTGTGTGTCAGTGTGTCCTGACTCATGGCTCAATATGGCTGCCGTACCTTGTGTATGAAGTCTCTGTACTGTAGCAGTGTGCTGAGGGCGGAGGAGAGGTGTGTGTGATCAGGGTGGCCAGAGTGTGTGTGTGACGATAACACTTGGAGCAGAGTCACGTACTCCTCAATCCGCCACACTGGACATAGCAGCAGCTCCTGCAGGCTACAGACACACACACACACACACACACATGCAGCACATAAACGTTAGAGTTTAATCAATTCTGGTCTGGAAAGTAAAAATGTCCTATTCATCCTGCATGTGTACCTCAGCATGTGTGTCGCAAGAGTTCTGTCTGTGGTCTTCAGGAAAGCTCGGAATGCAGGCTTTGCCTCCCTGCACTGACACACACACACATACACACAAACATCCATCTTTACAAAGCAGAAAACTAATTCATTTACCTAGCATTCACACTAAAAGTATGGATATGAATTTATAGCCCAAACACACGCCTGACTACCTTGTTGATGGTGCAGAGGGCGGTGGGGTAGTTGTTGAGGTAGTTGGTGTAAACTCGAAGCTTTGAGCACAGTTTGACACAAACATCTCCTACACACTGCTCCGCACCCCACTGCTCCAGCCTGGCCTGCAAGTCCACCTGAAACATCCTGCAGCACACATACATACATACATACATAAGACAGATCCATGTGAGCTGGTGTGTGCCTGTGGACGTGTGTGTGCTTACCTGTTGAGCTCCAGTATGTGTGTGACGGGGCTGAGGATGATTTGGACATCAGCGTAGCTTAGAATGGCTCTGTTGGAGTTGAGGGCTGCTGTGAGAGGCTGATGGTGCACCTTCAGCACGGAGGACAGACATGAAGCCACAAATTACTTCTTCACACAGTCTGAACAAGAAACTTTGGCTGAAAGAAACTCATTGTGGTCTGACAAACACTTCAGGAGACAATCGTGTGCTAATGTCATTCAAACAATGAATTACCATGATTATAAAGTCCAAAATTGTCAGCGTACCTTTATCACCGCACCCAATCTGCTGAGATACACACACTCACTGTGGTGTAGCTCTCTGGCAACTGCACCCCTCCAATCAAGAAGTGTCTAGAGAGAGAGAGAGAAAGTAGTGTGTGTGTGTGAGTTCTCCTCTGGTTGTTCTCATGATGGACACATTCAGAGCACACTCACCTGTGGAGGTTCAGAAACCAGGCTGTAGCATCTCTGTGAGCTACATGGTGTCAGAGAGACATCCTGCACTCCTTCCTTTCTCCTCTTTTCCTCTCCATCACTGTCTCCTCCCTCCTTCAGCTCGCTCCATCTTTTCAGGAAGGCAGCAAGGAACTCCAAAGGTCTGGTCTGAAGATGAGTACAAATATGTTGCCGTAACCAAACAGTAGATCCAGCCTGCGTACAGTAGAGTTCACAGAGAAAAACTCCTTCATCTGTCTCACCTCTTCCTGTTTAGACAGAGCAGTCAGGCCTTCAGTCAAAGCGTTGCTCAGGTCTTTACAAACTAAAAACTCCTCAAGGCAGACCTTCTCCCACAGAAAATAACCTATAAAATATGAATGGATTTGTCAAATATTGTACATTGTGAGTGTGTACAATTTGCGCTGTTGATCCCATCATGTGTACTTGTGTTTGAGACGCACCCAGAGCACGGCCCCTGGCCTCATGGCCGACCCGCTGGAGCTGTGGCCCCAGGCAGCCGCTCAGCTCCCTCAGAGCCTCCTCCATCCACTCAGCCTGTCTGCACCAGGACTGCAACACACTCTCATGCACGTATTTGAGCGCCGGGGCAGCTGCCTCCTCACACACAGGCCGGTTTGAGAGCCTGTCACACACACTGCTGTCAGACCACTCACCCAGGACTGGGAAAGAGAGGAAGAAACGAGCAAAGGTGCTGCTTAATGATGTAGGACTAAAGTTGGGTCCAGATTGTTCCATTTGGGATCCTCACCATCTACACACCATTAATAATTCTCAATTTTGTAGGTTTTTGAGCACAGAAAAAGCTTGATTCTAATCTTGGGGCTTTGGACAGAAATTTTGAGTCCATAAGTTTGTGCACAAGTGACTCACTGTTTTGGAAACTTCCGGTGGCGAGACCCATTGGCGCCTGCACCTCCAGACCAGTCAGAGTAGAGAGAGTTCGGATCAGAGCCAGACCTGAAGCTGTTCAAGGAACATGGGAGTTAGAGAGAGAGAGAGAGAGAAATACAGATACTATACATGCAAGTCTACTACCAGATGCTGCCAATGGGGAGAAGATATCGACCCCGCCTCCTTCCTCTGTTAGTGCCACCCAGCCACACAGTTTCTCCCAGAAGTCCCTATGATCAGGGGCCAGCAAAGTCTTCTCTGATAGGCTACTACCTGGACAGTGAAAAGTGAGAAAAAAGTCAGGAAGTTAATTAAAGGACTGGATTTTTCAGGTTCCTAACAGCTACTTAAAGGGCAGATAGGCTGTGAGGAAATAAGTAAAGGAATCAATGAATGAATCAATGTGTCATGAGAAAACTCTTATTCTGGGAATAATATCAGCATGGACTGAAATGAAACAACACTTCTTAAGCGCTATAAAATAAAATAACCTATGGCGTGTGCAGAAAAGCTTTAGCAGATGTGTTTCAGTTACCTGAAGAGACAGAATTTTAACACAGAGGCACCAGTGAGACTGAAACTAAGATGCATCTAGGATTATTAATTCTCACTGTGAAGCAGACGGATTTCCTCTGTTCCTCCAAGAGCAAGCACGCCCAGCCTCTGAGCTCTCTGCCCCGAAAGAGCCCTCTCCACCTGGGTTAATAAAGCTGAGAGAGTCCCTCTATGGTCGTACAGAACCGCCATCACTCCTGCCTTCACACCACTCAGCACCAACTAGATTGAGGATTAGGGGAAAAAAAAAAGTGTATGGAGAGAATCATCATCTATTCATACAAAAGGAATGGACAGTTTGACATTTTTCCGAATTTTTCTCTAACCTCATAGGCAGGAATTCTGTTGGAGATCAGCAGTAAGATTGGATTTCCATGATGGATGGGAGAGACTGTGTGTCTCCATGCAGGTCTGTAGGTGAAGGAGGACAGCGCTCCATCGGGTTTGCTCAGTCTTTCCCTGTAAGCGAACACATGCTTTCAGTACAATAGATAGATTTATCATGTTTAAACATTAATTTTTACAGAGGTTCTATAATTACCTGTCTCTCCTAACAAATGACTGGTTAAGTGGCAATTTCCGAAACTTTGCTCTGGACCTCTGAGATTATAAAGCTGCTCATTTGTCACGTTAACAGTCAGTAACTAATCAAATGGAGGTGAAGCGTTCACAGATTCAGGGTTGGGGAAATTTTCTTTTCCAACACAGTTTTTTTTCACTCACATTGCATAACAGAAATGATGTAAAGACAGCTACATATGTTCTAGCTAGAGACAATGACCTGATTTGACTGGAGGCCTGCGCTCTCTCCAGGCTTGGAGCTGAGCTCATGGACTCTCTCTTGCTCTGGCTTTGACCGAGGCTGGAAGATCCAACAGTCCTTGGAGGCCAGGAAAGGGTGGGCCAAGAGCTGAATGTTATCCCAGTACTCAGCCTCTCTCTGTGGGTGCTGCTGCCCCAGGCTTTCCTACATCTCATTGACAGTTCTGCAAATATAACAGAAATGAACACTGGTCACTAATACAATATATTAGTAAGGAATTATTTGTGCTGTACTGTACAGCAGGATTGGTTTTGGACTCACTTTTCTTGTCCTGAAGTCTGTGTCTGATCATTTGCCTGATCATCCTCTCCTTCTCTCTCTCCTCCTCCTCTTCTGTCGCTCCCACGCTTTGTTGGTTGAGGGTGCCATACTGCTCGGTAGCCTCCCGGGGAGTGAGCCAGTCCAGTGTGGAGACGCAGGACACGTAGTGGTTCTTCCACGCTCCGTATTCCTTCTCTGCTGGAGAGTAGGGAAGGAACCAGCCCCTTTGGATGCACCGGCCTGCCCAGAGACAATCCTGGAGAGAAGGAGTAAGCAGGATGAGTTATGAATTTAAATTTGTCTGGCATCTTTCATGCTAACCAAGTACTGTGGATCTGCAGTCATGTGTCAGCATCAGTATGAAAAATAATCAAATATCTTTTTTTCTGGGCCTCTTACCTGCTCGGCAAGCACCCTCCAGTGCCAGCTGACTTGGGCAGCAGAGCAGAGGTCACGAGGGGAGAGGAACGACATCACATACAGGGACAGAAAGCACGGGAGCACCGCTGTGAAGTCCACGTGTGTCACAGGAAGAGTCACGATCAGCAAGTCCTGACAGTATCTACAAAATCAGAGTGTTTAAGCTTTTAATTCAGATGCAAAGATGGGATTTGAAATTGCATAGGATCATAAAAAAGGTTAAAAGTCACGTTTACTTGAGCTGTGAGGTGCTGCAACGTGTGAGCAGACAGTGCAGCAGGTGTTTCCTCTGTCGGTCAGTCCACAGGTCAAACCAGTGCAGCAGCAGGCCAATTCTTTCCTCAAATAACTGGTATGAATGGGGACAGTAAACCAGCAAACTACAGAAAATCAGTTAACAATGTATGGAAGGTGTAACTCGTTGCATAACTGTCTGGCTGCTCTGCCAAAAACTACGAACCGGCTTCCAAAACACTGATGAACAGAATGGGAATGGAAAACTTCCAGAAATTTATTAAAAGTAAGAACAAAAAAAGGTGAAGCTGATTGTGGGATAAGGGCTTTGGCTGAAAAATCTTAGCCTGATTTGAAAATGAAAGTTTCTAGAAGGGTTACAATCAAGTCTTTCCTTATCGTTTAATTTGTTTTTGGAGTCATGACATTCCTATGTTCAAATTATTTTACAAACTGTATTTGATCCTGGCATAAGATACTTTTTTTTTTTTTTTTTTTTACATTATTCATCACTGAGGACATACACATATTTCCAGTGATAAGTTTAAAGCTTTTCAGGAACTTTGAAATAACCATGATTATACTGAATTTGTGAAGCTTTAGAGTTTGGAAAGTGTTTCCTGTAGTTTACTGTATTAACTCAGATTGGAATATAGAGTTTTTAAACTCCAAGTGATGATTTTACAAGGCAAAAATGAATAATAATGACTTCAATAAATAGATGGACAATGATTTTTGAACAGCCATTTTCACTGTCCCACATTAAATTCTTATTATATAATCTATATTTTTGTCAATGAAAGTTACAGTAGATAAAAACGTCTTGGTGGGAATATAGAAACGACTTATTGTTCATTATCTACTCTTTTGTATCTTTTTAAACTGACAAATAAAAAATGTGGAAAAATATTACGGCAAAAGTAATAAATTGTATAGTCAATTTACCTTATTTACATTTGAGCTGAAGGAGCCACACAGCGGATTAATCAATTTAATCATGATCAGGTGTGCGTGGACAGGTAGAAATAACAGTCATAACTTTTTTTTTTTTTTTNTTTTTTTTTTTTTTTTACTTTATGTGTATTCAGGATTATAATATTCCAATGAGACACTGGTTGACAAACGTTCTCACATTTGGCTCTAAAATATGAATCTATAGATTCATATTTTTTTTAAAAAATTACATGGCGTGTGCGCTATATACTTCATAGCGCACACGCCATGTAATTTTTTTTAAAGTCACACTGCCATCCAGTGGGCACTAATAAAATCGCACACAATAAAACTAAAGTTTCTTCAACAAGCCTTCATTAATTTATTAATTGCGCTTTTCCGACCTTCACGTTGGCCGTCTTGTTGGACAAAGGAGTCCAGGCGCTGAAGCGGGTTTCGGGCTTCTGGCTGCGGCTCTGATCCGGTTCATAGTCCATCCCGCTCAGCTGCCACCGCTTCACCGAGTGAGGGGCTGATTTCACCGATTTCAGCCTCGGTTCCATGGATTCATGCAGAATAATCTGCTTAAAGATTGGTATCTATTCTTAAGGATTCTTAAATGCCAGCTTTGGTTGTTCTTGCACAAAGCTGGCAGCAGATTACCGGGCCGCCATTCCGCGTCTGTCCGCTGCCTGTAACCTTAGAGACGCACCAACAGATGCTGCGCACATTCCTTCACACACACACGCACACACACAATCCCACATCATTTCAATGGTCAACGGGAACTCCTGCAAAAAGACAAAACTCACATTTTCATAGAACCTCACACACTTATTAGATATCGACGCGACTAAATTTAATTTTTTCTTCAAAGACAAAATCATATTCTAAAATTTATTTCCAAAGCGGCCTGATTGAGATGTTTATGCATGAGGTATTTTATTGGAATTGGGCTCCAGTTTTTGTGGATATAAAAAAATATATAAAAATACACACATTTAATTTTTATTTTATATTACACTAATGGATTGATTGTAATTGTGGATCACTGACAACGGGGCTTTTCCTGACATTTTAAACACTAACCACATTGTTTTTGGGATTAAAACCACACGCCTAGTGGTAATCACAGGAACAAAACTAAAATCATCCATCGTAAAAGTTGTAACTGTGATGTACTTACTAAGACTCTATAGAACATAAAGATAAATGGCTTCATGAGGATTTACCCTTCTCTTTCTTATTCTGTAGTACTGTCTTATTCCCTCGCTTCCTCTCCTCTAAAGTGAGTCCAATGATGGCATCCCTCTCCTCTCTCCTGAAAAGCACTGAAAAGCGTTGCCAATACACAGACAAGATCACATTTATTATCAAGTCAATAAAACTAAAATCACCGCACAATAAATCACCTCATGCATCCCCCAACAACACTGGTAAAAATTAGAATTGACAAAATAAAGTAGGAAATTTGATTTACAGTCAAAGCAGCAAATGAGTATTACCTTTCACCTCCATTTTTAGTATCCATTTCAAATAAGTCACTTAAATTAGAACTAATAAGGCAAAAATGATTAAATAAAAAAATAAGGCATGGTTGTGATGTCAAAATTTGGATATTTTGGTCTTTTCCAGCATCACACTAACACACCAGTGATAATGCCGTGTGTTTTGCATGTTGCGTGGATATGTGCAAATAGAATCAATATTGAACAATGTGCTGGAGGTGATGTCAGGCTATTAAAAGTAGCAAGAAATTAGATGCACGACACACTTGAGTTATTTACCAACAGCATATTGTGCAATACCTATGGCTGGTATTGATCACAAACTACTATATGTTCACATTCAATTTTTTGGCTCAATCAAATGCCCAAGAAAACAATATCAACTATCACAACCTAATATAAATAGTTTATGCTTAATGTTCTACTATTACAATCTGACGTTTCCTCATCGTTTCTGATATATGTCTGTGTATATATTTTGTAAGCCATGTTGTGGATCTTTAGCTTGTGGTATTGTACACAATGACTGACCTGTGGTAACAAATAATACAATGTGCAACAGAGTGAGTTTACGTTTGGAAATTTCTAAAAGAGAATGTCTGCAGTCAAATCACTTTTCGCTAAGCCAATACAAACTCATTTTCGGTGCATTTTCGACATTAATAACACTGTAATGCAAATCGGAGCCTTTTGGAACTGAATGAAGTGACTACAAATACGACCATGACAGGGATGCACCAATGCCAATATGTAAAATATCATTAAAATACTAACATTTCAAACAAGTCCGACAAGAAAAAAAGGTCAGCAAGAGATGGAAATTAAGATTTGATCTTAATAATTTTTACTCACAGTCTAAATTAGCAAAGTCTTATTGTTACAAACAGTAAAATCAAGGCTATCAGTGCATCCCTGAAAGGTTATTTAACAACACATCCATTAACCTTATACAGCCAGGGAACGCTAATGCACAGCTTTGCTGCTGTTTTAGACTTCAGAAGCGCCAACAAGCTCGCTCCAATGAAGAGAAGAGAAGAGAAGAGAAGAGAGGAGAAGAGAAGAGAAGATCACATGCTTGCAGTCCGTGGGATTTCTTGGATGTCTGCTAAGTTCAGCTTCTGACTGGAGAAGCAGTGTCAAAGAAAACAAAGGCACAAATTTTAGGATATTCAAACAAAATGTACTTTCTGGTTAACAAGACCAACATGAAAAACAACCCCATGTAACTCTTAATTTAGCACTCGGGAAATAATGGTTATCCAAACATCCACTTGTTCTTTACTCTGCTAAGGAGCACATATGATGTCTGAAGACCAATTTATGTCAGTGTCAAAAGGATACATAGAAGTACTCAGCTCCTCCAGCTGTTGAGAGAAAAAACACATTTAACATAGTACAGATATCTGCATTTAGTTCAGCAATGTCAATTTACTGTAAGTAATCTTCATAAACCTTCTTCTAATAAACAGCTAATTTTTCACAACATCAATGAATGTGCAGAGGACAGACACAGGAATAAGTAAGAACATGTCGCAAACAGTAGCACTGCTGACTTACGTTCAGCAGCAGCTTGTCCATGTTGGTGTCGCAGGCCACTTTCCTCTGGTCCTTGGGCATTTCATCCACCTCACCATACAAGTCAAAGTGCAAACGGGCCAGCTTCTCCTGCATCTCTCGAACATGCTCCATCTGATCAATGGAGCACTCATTGCCTGTGACAAAAAGTAGATTATTCCCATCATCTGCTGTCTCATTTAATTATTTTTTTAGCCACAGATTTCTCCTTCTTTTCTTCATCTTCATCTCTGGCTCCAGTCTCAAAATAGTTATAAGACAATGGGTGTTCTGGTGAAGTGTCCCTTACCAAATGCTTGTAGTTTCCCTGAGTGGAAGTCATTGAGGAGACTTAGAAGGCCATTCTCCATCTCTTGTACATCCGACACATCAGTGAGAAAGGAGTGCTGGATAGGAGCTGACTGGCCCTGGTTCTGATTAGCTTTACCCCCCAAACCCAGCTGGTGTCTGGGTTTTTCTTTCACCCTGTTGAAGCAAAAGGAGCAAGAGGTNCCCCCCAAACCCAGCTGGTGTCTGGGTTTTTCTTTCACCCTGTTGAAGCAAAAGGAGCAAGAGGTGGAGAAAAAATAAACAGAATGGACAAGAAAAAGAGCAGAAAGCTAAAATAATGTTGTTTAAATGACCCACGGCACAGAATATTTCCATTATTTCTGAGTTAGATAAGATTCTGGAGAAATATGTTCAATTTCTTCACCTCCTACTCTTGGTTTTCTGGCTGGAGTGAGTTCCCGTAGTATGGCTGTAGCCGACATGCCGTCCCCCAGAGGAAGCGCTGTTCTTTCGGCCAGAGCCTCCTACCGGACCCGCCGAGCTGGCGGAGGTCCTGGGACTCTTTCTCTTCAGCTTTCGCTCCTCCATGAGCTCATGTTACGATACTGACTGGTTAACCAGCTAAACAGTAAAACACAAACGCTGACAACACGTATAACAAACAGCAGTGTGATTACATAACAAATCGTAGAACGACGTAAATAAAATAGTTGACAGCAATAACAGCTGTGGTATGCTATTAGCTCAAGGCTACTTAGCTAATCTTCAAACTCCGCTGCTCGTTTCAGTAACATAAATCGATAAAATATCCACTCACATTTACACCACAGCTTTATCTTCTATGATACGGACAGACTGTCAACACGACTTAAGCTTTTAATCAACAACAAAACTCTTAAAACTTGTATGTTGTGGCTACCTATCATAGCTAGCCTAAAAAAACAACAACTCTTAAAACTTCCTGTTTGTGCAAACCCTAAGAAGCCCGACAGGAGGCAGGAGCATCGAGGAGCCGATACTGAAACGTTCCGGGTATCATATTTGCCAAAGAATTCGTAAATTAGATATAAACCCTCAGACAAATCCCTAGACAGACAATATATTAGTTCCCAATGATTCTCTTTCATTACGATATTTGTTTGACTGGCCATTCAGTAAATTTCATAGTGATACATAAATAAATAAAAGTCTTATTATTGGCCATACAGTGAATAATGGAACAACCAGTGCAATATGACGGCACCCATGGTGATTTTATGGACCAATTTTATGACATACATCTGTAAGTCCTACATTCATA
Source organism: Lucifuga dentata (assembly GCA_014773175.1). NCBI lineage: Eukaryota > Metazoa > Chordata > Actinopteri > Ophidiiformes > Bythitidae > Lucifuga > Lucifuga dentata. The sequence goes on from VXCM01000929.1 coordinate 58,207, forward strand.
AAACGAAACTGATGTAATATATCTAAAATCCATAAATAATGTGAGCCTGCAGAGTCATAGATACATATCCTTGCCAAGGAAACAAGTTTTCTATGTTTGAAGATATTAACTTTGCTGTCCAAAATGTTTCCTTTCCTGCCTGAGATGTAGTTACAGAGAGTGAGCACAAGGGGGAGTTAAGTGAATATGTAATAAATTCTCTCTCTCTCTCTCTCTCTGTGTAACAGAAAATGAATTTCAGTAGAGGAAGGAGTTCCCTTATCTGTGCAGTCTATTGTAATTTGTCCTGCAATAAATCCTGTCTTTGTGAATCTTACAATGTTCAGTTTTAGTTGACACTGTGCCACATGGTGTTGATTTAACTCTATGATAATATGGAGGTTGTAGTTAGTTGGGCTGTTTTGCTGGACTGGAGAAATTGAATGGAGGGTGTTGCCTTTTTGCATGAATGCACCTGGGGAACAGAGGAACTAAGCTGTTCAGAAAGTACTAAAGTTTCCTGAGCAAGCCTCAAGAACATGCCATATTCCTAAAATTACAAGGAAAAAGTCAAAATGTGTGAATGAAATGTAAACTCTGATGAGTACCTTGATTTGGGCCTGTTCTTTCTCTATAACTCTCTTTTTTTGATTTTCCTCTGGCATCGATTGTCAGAGGGATACATTTTTGTGCAGTTGTAAATATGAAAAAGTCATCTGATAAACTTTCCCTCTTTGGAGTGTGATTTTAAATTTGAAATCTCTTCTTCTTAAAAGGTTGAAAATAGCTTTATGGTCCATCCCTTCATTCATCTGGCTGTTGTTTGAGTGTTAAAACATTTTCCCTTTGTGTCAGCACTCACTTCCTGCTGCTTTGTTGCTTAACTAGCATGACGCTGCTGTTTCAAATTGCTGTTGCATATGATTTTTATGAATTTGGTGTTGAGCATTAGTATTAAATATTGCAAATTGCCAATTGAAATGTTCACAGGGAGTTTTTTAATGGGAATGATTTCTAACTAATAAACTAAAAAAAAAAAAAAAAAAAAAAATCCTGAATGCTTGAAAGAGTTCTGACGCCCCCAAAAAAGTACCCTTTCGCTCTCGCGCTCTCCTATTCATGTTGCATTTGTTCTCTTTTCCTACTCTCTTTTCTACCCTTTCCTGCTTTATGCATTTCAGTGTGTGTGTGTGTGCCCACATTTACTGCATGACAGTGGCTGAGTGAGGTGAACCAGGATAAAACGTTACAGATGAACACATTTTAGACTGTCGCATCCCCTCAGCCATTAACTTAGTGGATGTACACACACACACACACACATACACACACACCTATCTCTCATCTGTAATTGCAGTGTAGGTGCTGTTTGGAGAGCTAGCTACTAGTTACAGCCAGTTCATTCTCTTCTCATGTGCATAGCTGCTTGAATTATGCGTTGGATTGTAAATGAATGAAAACTCTTTTAATTACACACTCCAGCTTGCTGCTAATTCTAAGTTAGCTACCGTTCAAATGGAGCATTATTCCAGCATTTTAACACTGAAGACACTGTTATCTATGATTTATCTGAATAAATCAGAAATCTCCCCATAGGATTTCTTTTTTCTGATAAATGAAAGCCAATGTATTTTTTTTTCCCCAAAGGCACTGAATTATATGATTTCAGGAACAAAGTGTGTGTGTGTGCTGTCTCCGTCTCTCTGTGGACTTGACCTATAATCAGCGCAGAAATGCTCATGTTGTATCAACAGGAGAATAAAAGCATGAAGGCCGGTCTATTGTTTCTATTCATGTGCGTGATCCATGTATGTCCCTGTTCGATACTGTATATCCCCCAGTGCGAGAGGACGCTCAGGGGACGTGTAAAAGAGACAGTGTGTGTGCAGGTCTGTGGGGAATTAGGGTTAAGCAAAAGGTTACAAGTGTGTGTGCGTGTGTGTGTACATGTGTGTTTTTATCTCAGCAGCTGAGACCCAGAATAAGACATGTTTTTATCCTTCCATATTCCTTTATCTACCGTATGCCTTTCACGCTAATATGTGTACATACACACACCAGGTTAGACACACACACACATGCACATACACATGCACACTTAAACTGAGTGTTTCCTATTGAAAAAGGCTAGATTTATATCTTCCTGTATGTGTGAGGGAGCCAGACGTCCTTTTCTTGTCTTCCATTTGTCCTCCCAGCAAGGACAAGGAACATGGAACAGACAGACACACATACATGCACGCCCACACAAACACACATGCATAATTACAAAAACAGTGCATGTACATTAACACAGAGTGGGACTGGCAGAGACGAATGATGGGGTTAGTGAGAGAGAAAAAAAGAAGGTTAAAATAAGTAAATAAGCAAAACCAAGTTGGAGGCCGAATAGAGAGAGAGATTTTCATTTGTTTTTCATCACATTTCTTTGCTGATTTCCATCATAAATTATTGAATGTTTGCACGGAATTCTCCTTTACATGCAGAGATGGGATGAAATTTGTTCAGACTGCACATTTAATCATCATAAAACAATAAACGATGAGTTGATAATGACTTAGTTTCTCACTCCTCCGTCCACCTGTCTTGTCATCTCCTCGTCTTTCACCTCTCATCATTTCATTCGCGTCTCCCTCCTCCCCCCTCGTCCCATTTGTCTCCCCTCTGTGTTGTCTCTTCACTCTGTAGAGGGTCCAAGTGACATTTGGCTGTCCCCTGCCTCGAGGGGGTCCAGGAGATGCAGCCGTTTTTTGGCAGGCGGGCACAGGGACGCCTAGGGGTCCTGACGGGGACTCCTGGACGAAGAAGAGTAAAAAAGTACACATCATAAAATGCACCCGCAGATAGAAAAACACACACTCTGGAGTGCACATGTAGGCAAACTACACAAAGAGGAGCTAAACACACACATAGTGAATACACAGAGGAAAGAGGGTAAACTTTCTACAAAAGTGCATAACTTGGGATTTTAATTCTAATTCATAATAATTGCAAAAATAATGGCTGGCTAGCTTCATCTACTCCTCAGATATGGCAAAAATATCTCCCAAATGAAATACTGAATATTTTTAGATGTTTAAAGACTTTCAGGAACTGGGTATAACGTGAAAAGAATAGAAAAATAAAAAATTTATCTCAAGAAATGTGTCGGAAAACAGCCAAATTCAGATGACAGGAAGTGTTCGGGTGCTTTCCCTCCGCTCTCTGCCTCTCCGGTCTCTTTGGAGAGATAATACGCTGGTCATCAGGGCGAGCGACAGAGAGAGAGAGAGAGAGGGAGAGAGATGCAGGGCTAATTGCGGGGTGCTNATCAGGGCGAGCGACAGAGAGAGAGAGAGAGAGGGAGAGAGATGCAGGGCTAATTGCGGGGTGCTGGAGCTCGTTGGCGCGGCGCTGCCTGCTGTTTTGGCTCGGCCGTAATTACCTGGTTGCCGCAGATGTTTCACGCCATTGTTGTGCACAGGGTGAGAGGGAGGGATGGATGGATGGATGGAGAGATGGAAGCACCGAGAGAGAAAGGGAGTGAAAGAAATTAGGGAGGGAGAGGGATCAAGAGAGGCATGGTGGGGCAGAGGCAGGGGTCTTAATGATGAAGCAGCTGAAAACTTCTCCGCACAAGCAAAGAAACGGCGACAATGCCACAAATCCATTCAGCCATCGTTTCATCCATTCTTTTATTCATCTCTTTCAATCCATTATCAAACCAACCCTTTTATATTTGCACCTTGAGTGTTGATGGATGATAATAATTCTTTGTGTTTGTGTGTGAGTGTGTGTGTGTGTGTGGGATGCAGCCTTCCCACTGAGGCAGAACAAAGTAGCGTAATAACTGAGACACTGAGCTGACCCTCTCTGCTGCTCTCAAGTACACTTAATGGAGGTGTGTGTGTGTGCATCACTGTGGCAATCTGCTATATTTGAATGAGTGTCTGCACATACTCCTCTGTGTTTGAGCAAGTGTGTGCGAGCGTGATGTGTGTATGTGTGTGTGTGTGTGTGTGTGTGTGTGTGTGTGCTGATCCCCTCCAGGGGTNTGTATGTGTGTGTGTGTGTGTGTGTGTGTGTGTGTGTGCTGATCCCCTCCAGGGGTGAATTGTTATGGATGCTGTTCTGTTGAAATTACTGTTATTTGTTTCCTTTAAAACAAGCTAATTGCAGCGTAGCGGATTACTGTGTGTATTCATGCGTCGTTTGTTTGCTTTCTTGTTTATTGTTTGTTTGTGTCATATTTCCAGAGCCTCAAATTTCTTTAGCATGGACACATTTTCACACCAGAGTCAAAACTCGTTTGGCTGCAGCTGTCGGGCACCAATTTGACTTTTTATTTTTTTTAAACGCGAAATTCTACAAAATGATGCAAATTATCGGCACACGAATTGTCGCACCAACAATAAATCACACACAAAGTGAATATTTTTGGTGATTTAATCCTCGGATGCTGTTGATGAACAGGGTGTGTTTTTTTGGGTTGCTCATTAAAAAAAATCCTGGTGAAATTAGATTTTTTGGTGAAAAAGAATAAAAGTGACAATATTGAGAAAAAAAAGTGTGTGTTTGTGTGTCAGTGTTAAATGGGACATCTCAGACAGCCTCCTCTCTCTCTCTCTCTCTCTCTCTCTCTCTCTCTCTCTCTCTCTCTCTNTACACACACACACACACGCACGCACGCACAAACACCTGCCAGCTCCTTCCCGTCCCCCCGTGCCAGGTACGTCCACGTCCCGTCTTTGTGCGCGAATGAAAGCTCGGCGGCTCTGACGAGGAAGAAACGCACAGCGCTCTCACGGGGGACGAGAGGAGAAGAGGGACAAGAGGTGGCCTCGCCTTCCCTTTCATCCCTCCGTCCAACACTTCTCCTCCTTTCGTTTGCTTCCACTCGTCCCTCAGTTCTTTCCTTTATGTGCCGTTCCATGCTCTGCTGCATCCTCTCCTCTTTCTTTGCTCTCCATCCTCTTCCTCCCAAAGCATCGCTCTCTTTCTTGCCCGTCCATCGGCCTCCCTCTCTTTCTCCTCACCTCATTCCAGTTTCCAAATGCTGGATGGTTGCTGAGCGCTCCGGTCACTGCTTGGGGAGTACGGCGAGCTAAACGGAGCCCACGAACCTGAACACACACCTGAAAACACAAACACAGAGGCCTTTCTCTTGCTCCAATTTCAAACATGTCTTATTTGCAGCGTGTACGTCTCTACCTTCCCCAGATTCCAAAGCTTATCTGCACACACAGCCTAGAAATCAGGACGAGAACTGGTCTAACATCATACGTATCCAAACAGCGAGCGTTTAGAGATAAGCTTCCTGTCCTATCTCAGTCTCTCTCCAGGCCAAGCGGAGTTCAGCACCACAAAAACCAGAACCAACTTTCCTGTGCTAATATGAAACTTATTTTAGCCATGAGGATAAGAGAGGCAATAAGAAGGAGAGATGATGCTCAGAATGCAGGATAGGCCTGTTGATGACCAAACGTGTCATGATGATGCTGCAAAATGCTGCTGATATTTTGGGCAGAACGAACTTTTGCCAAATCCCACCACTGTAATCCCTGATAAGTTCATTCAATTAGAAAAAGAAAAAAGCAGGGTAACTCATTGCCCTAAAAAAGTTATGCATTGTTGAACAAACAAAAAAAGCATATGTTCAATGAACCTACAATTCTTGCGGAGCCCCTTAGGGGTCATGTAAAAAAAAAAAAAAAAAANAAAAAAAAAAAAAAAAGTGGGCAAAAAAATTAAAAAAAAATATGGGTTAAAAAAAAAAGGACACTCCTAAGGGCACATGGAAGAAGAAGAAGAAACACGGCTGCTTTTTTCCTTGTTTCTTTTTTTTTTTTTTTTTTTTNTTTTTTTTTTTGGTTTATGTTTTTTTTTTTAAATACCTCCAACTGATTTTTTTTCTTCCATGTCCCCTAAGGAGCATCCTCTTCTTCTTCTTCTTCTTCTTCTTCTTCTTCTTCTTCCTCCATGTGCCCTTAGAGCATCCCTTTTTTAACCCACTTCTTTTTTTNTTTTTTTTTTTTTTTTTTTTTTTTTTACACATGATCCTTAAGGGGCTCTGTAAATTCTCAATAGAAAAGCCTCAAAGTTTTAGGTATTGCAGGTTACAATAACTTTATCTGCTCTAGCAAAAGGCGAAACTAAACTGATTCAACTCAAAAACTCTAACTGAATTTAAAAAATATCCAGAAAGTACAATTAACTCAAAATCATGAGGTCATATATGGAATATGTTCACTTTTGAGTAAAATGAACTCATTTCTTTGAATTAAAACAACATCTGGGATTACAGCGTGGATGAATTTCTAGCAACAGGGCGCCCTTTTCCTCAAAACTTTTTGAAGGAGTGCTCCAACGACGAAAGCTCATCAAAGTTCAAAGCTAAGCAAAGAAACCTCGTATGTCATCAGAGTTGTTTGGCTGAAGAGAAGATCGTCCAGCCTGAGTTAGCCTGACAAAACGGAGCCGATAGCTTGATTTATTAAAAGAAAAAAAAAAATGTCTGGATCAGGAGGAAAATAGAAATCTGTTATCTTTGCAAGGTTATAGAAAGATCATAAGCCATCACTCTTTCTTCTGGTTACTTTTACAACTGTGATCATCATCTTTATCCTGTATTTTGTTTTTATTATCATCATCTTCGCCGCCATCCTCTTCTCCCTGTCATCCGTCGTCATCATCACCTTTATCGTTGCATACTGATTTGTAGTAGCTCTCCAGGCATCCGCTGACCTTTCATATGAGGTGCTCGTTCTTCAAGACTTCAAGAGGCGAGAATGATTGATGTGTGATCTTTGATATCCTCTGAAGATGCCTGTGTGTGGGTGTGTATGGGAGTATGTGTATGTGTGTGTGTGTGTTTGTATGTGGGTGTGTGGGGTGGATGCTTAAGACCTCCTATAGCTAAAGAACCAAAGGTCCTCAGGGTATTAGAGCGGCAGATCAGGGAATCATCTCTCTCTCTCTCTCTTTCTCTCTCTCTCTCTCTCACACACACATACACACACGTGCACACACACACGTATCATGGCGTCTCAGCGACCTCTTGGTGAGTTCAGTGGCAAGGCATGGTGAGAGTAGTCGTTTGAACCTGCAGATCTTAAAGATCACGTACAGATTAAAACGGAACCAGTTCAACCTTTTTTTCTGGTCTGGATGGAGGTAGAGGAATGATGGAGGGAAAGCAGAGGAAGAGTGACGAGGGATGTGAGGAAGAAGAATTAAAAGCAACAAGTTGTGCAGAGCAACGCTGAGCGAGGAAAGGCGAGTCAGAGAATTAAAGAAAGAGAAACTATCAGCAGGTGGGTGAAGAGAGAGAGAGAGAGAGATGAAGAAAGAGGAGGAAGGGAGCGAGGGAGAGAGGAGAGATGAAGGAGAAGAGAGGAGTCTTTAATGTGTGTGAGTCTTGTAGGTCAGATGGGGGCTAGGGAGGGGGAAAGGTTATAGGAAAGGTCACCATGATTTATTTAATCACTGATCCATCAGATGCAACAAACATGCACACACAAACACAAATTCACTCTCACACACACAAACACACACTTAACAGCTTAATTCTTAGTATATAAGGACATACAGTAGATTTCCCTTCGTCTGAGTTTCTATTTATGGTATAAATAAGTTTTGCAGAGCTTGAACTGTTGGACGAACGTAAAAAACTGCCACCAACTCCTACTATCGCTACAACTACATTTTGTCCACTTTCCAAGGTATTTTTGGCCTGATACCCCGTTGGATTTCGAACCCGCCTGGTGGTGACATGAGCGGCGGGTTTCCTGGAACGCGTAAAGAGGCGCAGGAAGACGAAAGAGAATAGGAGATGCTGCATCACCTGCAGCATGCAAAGCAACGCTCATGAAATATGGAAGATGTTGGAATAGTCAATGTAATTAATGTTAGCGTTGAAACAAAACGTCCACCGCTGCTGTCATATCACCCACCCACACACACACACACACACACACACACACACGGATCTTACTGGGGAGAGACAGGGTGGAGAGATGGATGGAGGAGGTGATGGGAGGATGAAAGTGCCACGCTCATTTTTTTCTGCCTTTTGTGGCGGAGAATGCCCTGAGGCGAGATTTAACAGAGAGGAAGTGAAGGATGGAAAAAAAGGGACACTGAAAAAAAAAAAAGGAGATGTCTCAGTGACAATGCCAATCCCACTCCACCACCCCACCTCCCAACCATCCCCTCCATCTCCTCCCCCCCTCTGCTCCATCCTTCGTTGTCTAGCTCGCGGCCCCGCTAGCCCTTTGCAGGGTGCGACCTTGGTGGCAGCTGAGATGGTGTGAACAGGAAGAAATGGAGGAGAGGGAGGAAAAGATTCAAGGAGAGACGGAAAAAGATTTTTTTTAATTTTTTATTTTTTAGCTGAAATGAAGCCATTTTGACCTCTGTCTGATCATCTCTTTAACGTCAGCGGTAGAAGAAGAACTTCTATTGTACACTCTACTCTCCTTTACTCTCTTTTCTCTCCACACACACACCGTCTGGGCTACATATGTGCTCCTTTGCCCCTCTCTCTTGGTCAGGCCAGGAGCGANACACACACCGTCTGGGCTACATATGTGCTCCTTTGCCCCTCTCTCTTGGTCAGGCCAGGAGCGATGGCCTGCCACCTTACCCAGGGCAAGGGCTGCATATGTTAGGAAGCTGGGTACGAAGGAGGGGGGGCGGAGTTGAGTGGGCAGCAGATGGCTGAGCCCTAAGGCCTCGCTGGTGTGNTGTGTGTGTGTGTGTGTGTGTGTGTGTGTGTGTGTGTGTGGTGGAGGTTTTCTGCTTGGAAGGATGGATAGAGGAGCACCAGTGCAGAAGAACTTCTTCTGGTCTCGGTGAGAGAGGAGAGGAAAGGAAAAAGAGGAGAAAAAAAGGAGGGATGGAGGAAGAAAAAACAGATTGGTGCACAGTATGGATACATCCAGGACTTCGTCAACGCAGCCGAGCAGCGAGAGGTNAAACAGATTGGTGCACAGTATGGATACATCCAGGACTTCGTCAACGCAGCCGAGCAGCGAGAGGTGCTACCTGTCCCCGTTTCTGGCTTTCTTCATCATCATTCCTCTGAGTCTCGAAACAAAAAAAACAAAACAAAACCAAAAAAAAAAAAAAAAANAAAAAAAAAAAAAAAACGTTAAAATGCTGGTTTGACTTTTTTGTTGTTTTATTTTGAAAATCAAAATCAGAGAGGAAATGAGCTTTATTTGGCTTGTGTGCTTTTGAAACAATCTTTTCAGGAAAGACTTTTAAAGTAAGTTAAATCACACACACACACACACACACACACACACACACACGTTCCTGTATGCAGCTTTGTGTGTGTTTTCAGACTCTATGTACATGTGTGTGTGAGTGTGTGTGTGGCCTCTGGCACCGTGTGTCCTCTCCGCCCTCCAAGGAAGCGAGAGAATCCGTGCACGCTGCCCTTCCTCACGTACAGGAAGGAGAGAAAGAGCAAAAGAAGGGTGGGAGGCAGAAGATATCAGGTTTGTCCTTCATCTCTCCTACAATCCTCCTCTTCTGCCCCATTACAGATGAGGAAAGAGTCCTAAAGACGCTTGAAGGTATGACACAGCTGCCACGCTCTGAATCACACACACATATATAGACACACACACACACACACATACATACACACACCTTCCAGGTATGGGCCAGTTGCCATGCTCTAGATAATAGGCTGTTTGAGGGTGCAGCTTGTTAACCAGACACAGCTGACTCGCCAGACGCACACACACACACACACACACACACACACACACACACACACACACAC